>VMBQ01000135.1:118926-353327 GCA_007657795.1 Dreissena rostriformis
TAGTAGTAGTAGTAGTAGTAGTAGTAGTAGTAGTAGTAGTAGTAGTAGTAGTAGTAGTAGTAGTAGTAGTAGTAGAAGTAGTAGTAGTAGTAACGGTAGTGGTAGTGAGACTGGAAGAAGTAGTTGTAGTAGTAGTAGCAGTAGTACCAGTAATAGCAAAGGTGTATGTTTTTATAGTTGACATTTACTAGAAAAAAGATAATTACTGTGGATATTGTTAGACTTATGTATGGATATAAATTTATGCTGATAAAGAGTGTGAAATGCATGAGATAAGTACAAATTATTGTATCGCTATATATTATTGTTTGTGTCTAGTGTCTCACTATTACATTACACGGGATGTTTAACATTTACTACATTATAAGTATCTTCTAATACAACAATACAATTCATGCATACGCATGCATCAAAGAGCACAACCGCTATGTACTCAATAAGAGTCACAGTTCCGTTGCACCAAACTAGCAAACGTAGGTCATCATCTGTTGAATCTGACTCGTGAACGCATTTCCGGCCGGATGAAGCGCCGAGCTGGCATGCGCCGCCGTTATCGACCACGTGTCAAGTAGAAAACACTGTCTTTTAAATCCCCAAACTCTTCATTGACGATATCTCGGAAAATTAACATGAGTTCGTTATCGAACCATCAAATGGAGTGTTGTCTGAACAAGTATGGGGGCCCTTAAACAAAACCTTTGCCGTCGGTTTAGCCTGTAAAAACCCACGTAAGCTCTGCGATAAATTTTTGATACGCCCTCGAAAAATATCAACCGGATACACCTGAAAATGGACGTGGTAAGTTAACAACCAAAATGAGAGCCTTATCCGGTATGTCGGATTGGGATAACCGCTCAATCTCCATAGGCAAAAACCGTTAGGTGGGAAGTCTGGATTGTGGAAAGGCATCGCATGCTTTATGTAAGTTACATCAATACCAAAGTTTTGATAAATTTGCTTCGAATGGTATTGTCTTCCGCTGCCGACCATGTACTTGAAATTGTTTACATTGTACCCGAGTAGAGTATTGGTGAAGTATTCCGCATATTGTCTCACTGTTGAATCGCCGAAGAAAAATACGGTTTTGTTTTGCAGACAGTTTCTGTAAGACATCCCTGAATGCACAAGAGAAAAGGAGCAGTTGTAAATACGTCATTGGTTTCGAGCCCAATATCCGTTTGGGAATTGTTCAAGCTCCGTCCATGAATATCTCGGGGATCTGGCATTACACGGAATACGTTCGCGCGTCTCGATACGCTTTGTTGAATTCACTTTCACCGACGGTTTAACGCAACTGAATTTGGAAGCGCTTATTTTTCTGATGACCCGGCTGCTTTCGTTTCGAACGGACCGATGCCGAAGGAATATATGTCTCTACAGTTTATAAGAGTGTGCCTTGGCTGCCCACAAAACCAGGATTGATTCGCATTTACAGACGTGTAATTACACAGCTTAGAGTAGCCGAAAATGTAGTCGTTTGCGCCGCATGGTGTGAATTCCGTCAACCCCCGTGTGGTGACAAACTTTCCTCGTATACCCCACCCTTTTGCATTGTGAACACTTGGTTACCGTTCTTATACATTGTTTTTAACCTGAGACATGCGTTTTCTACCAAAGAAAATACTTTCACTCCCACAACGGTCTTTCCTGTCCAAGGAACCTGAAACAAACCCGAGTATTTACCGTTTGTGTGGTCGAAGATGAACGCTGAATTTTTTCCGTCCCATTGACTTCATTCGCCATCATAGCGATAACATCTCCCCCTGACGTCTTTGATACGTTTCTTTTCGTGTACGCGGAAACATAGACGTACAATAGACCGGGCGTGGTAGGGTTCCACTTTGTGGCGTCTATTCGAGAATGTACGGCACTGGTAAGTTGAGACTTTCCATAAAAGTCAACACCCGCACAAAAAGCCGATACGTTTTTTGGTTGATACGCATTTTCTAAGTAGATTGGTCTCTCGGTGACGTAACGCGACGTCAATAACTTGGAGGCAGCGACGTTAATCACGTTTGATACTAAACCGGCTTGGCGATTGTCTAAGTTGGGGTTAATTTGAGCATTGAACAGCAGCAATATCGTAATAAATACCAACGTTGCTACCATGAGAAAATTTCTATCCGCGCTTTAATCTTTCCGCCATCTTTTTGGTGAAATCTTAAATAAACAAATAATAAAAAATATATATATTTGTATAATTGTGTTAAAATGTACTGAAATATTGACAGTCATTACACCGTTTGATAAAATAGTATTATCATAATAAAAAATAATACTTCCTATCGAATTTTCCAATTATGCATGACAAATACACAATCCGAAATACGTTTTGGATTCGTTCGATTCTTAAAAAAATGATGTAACCTTAAATAAACCAACGAATTCAGAGGGGGTAATCACGTGATATTCAAGGCGGCGACGTCCATGCCGAGACTGTTATTTTTCGCCGTTTTATACCCTTTATTACTTTTGTTTAATTTTTAAATGACGCTCAGTTTCCAGCCATATCAGTAAGAAAGTGACTAGCGTTAATCTCGTATAAACATTCGCTTTATAGCTCGACTTCACTCGCTGCGAATTTTCTTAGAGGAGCTGTAATAAGGTCATCCCGCCAAGAAATTCATAAACCGCACTTCTCAGTACACATCTTCATACAGTATTTTAATACGCACTGCACATCTTTTCAATACCAAACGGTAACTTATAATGTGTTTATTCTGTGTCCAAATAGGCTCAAATGTAAGACCGATTTACCCTTTAACTTCATTGAAACCTTTATATTGACACCAGAAACCATTTTTCGGCTTTGCTGACATCCGTGAGTCAGTGGTGAAAACAAATTTTACCCCAAACAGCGCATATACTGTTAAAACCAAGGTATTTTATGAAAGATAAACGTTCAGAGAGGTCAGTCAATGCATGCTTTAATAGGTTATGTTGTTGTAGTTTTGATAGTAATTAGAAAACCTTACCCTACATGGAATAATTCGACTGCTGCGTACAGTGAAATTGCACTTTTTGTTCAGTACACATGTGCGGTGTTCGTTTTCCCACAGTGTGAATGATATCGCTACTTATCTTGCTTTTTATGACGTTAAGTGTATTTTTGTAAAAAAAGTATTTTAATAGATATTTAGGTTGCGTTAATCCCAACCACACTACACTATTGCCAACGCTACGTGCTAAGTACCTAAATCCGGACAGTACTTATAGCCGGACATCCGAAAAAGGTTATGTATGATGTTATGATTGTTAATTTAAATTTACATGAAGCAACAATGCAACGCGAACAGGAGGCTGTTAAGCAAATACACCATGTCTGTGTAAGTCACAAGTTGAAGATCAATATAGGAAAATGGAAACTCCAGAAATATTGTCCGGAGAGTAATTCTTGATTACCCCCCGTAGTATTTAATTAAAGGAAAACTTGAAGTTTTAAATATGTATTTTAAATGATCGTTTAAGGTTGAAAATATTTTCGCTTTGACTTTCGCGAATCCGCGTGTATTAGATATATACCGTTCTTATTTAACACCGTATTAGTATACAACTCCCGTCGTAAAATGGTTCAATACCTAGACGAATGTTTCTGAGATGAGAACTGTGATAAAACCTAGTCGGCTTATAGTGCCGGAGGGGATTAATATCAGCCATACATTAAACGAACGTGTTGACTTGACTGCAAAATGACCTCAACCATTTAAAAGATGTTCATGTGCTACAAAGTCCGATAACGTAATTGGATTTTAAAAACACAGATTTTCGTTTCCATGTCAAGGTTTTAACAAACATGCCTTCACATTTTGACTTGAAGTGTGGGTAACGATTTTATTTCAATGTTAATTTAAAGCAGTAAACCAAACTGACATCTATTGCACTTGGATGGTAAATATAATTCTTTATTTCACATAGGTATTGAGTAATACTTGTCTGTTAGATACTTCAATACACACTGAATTAATCAAGGGACATGAGTTATTTGTTTGATGTGGTTCACACGCATCTAGTCACGACGGTGTTGTGAAATGTTTACTTTTATTATCCTTTAAGAAACGGAATAATTCTATGTTTGGTACTTAAGTGTTTCATTGGGTTATTATTTGGGTTTCGACAGTTTGTAGTAACCAAGATAAATTTATGATACATAACACTTTAGAAACTTTACTCGGACAGAAATGTGTGTAAACATTCGATTCTTTTCATGTTTAACTATTTCATCGTAGAATAATGATTTAATTTCTTTGCCCATGCTGTGCGTGAAGTTCATTTATGACGTCATTTACGGGTATAAATAGAGCCAATTTGTCGTTGAACGCAGTTTACTTTGGTCACTCAATGTATAAGGATGGATAAACAAATGTATATTTAATGAGATGGTTAGGTAGATTACTGGCAGTTCGACTTCAAAATATTTGAAGTTAGGTACCTAAATGCAAGATTTTGTCACTTAACGATCACGTTATCAGTAAGATACAGTAATTCCGAAAATACTTTAGTTGTATTTATTGATGAGAAAAGAAATGTACAGTGTGATTGTTTTAGATAATGCCAGTATAGGGTGCAAAGACAAGAATTCATGGTTTACAGCTATCATAACTTAGACATTCATTGTTTAAACAAACTACAATAGGTTCAAAAATGAAAGTCGTTAAATTTATCAAAGAATAAAGACAAGGATAAATTCCATAAATAATTCTGAGATTTTGAAAAATTCTAATTTTATAAAGTAATTACAACCAATAAGTCTGAACATGGTCTTTTTGAACGCTGTAAAATGGTTAGGGTCTAGGAGATCAGACGTAAGAAAAAAACATTCCGTACAATATATAAAAATGCGTAACAGTAAGAGAAAGACAGTGTATTTACCTTTTTTGATCGATACTCCGGCTAAATTATGTATAATATACCAGCAGAATACAGTAACCATCAAATCAGTATAAAAGTATCGTATATTTGTTGTAGAAGTATGCAATTACCGTAGGCATCGTGCTTATGCTCGTGCTCTATATAATTGCTAGCGATTGCCGTATTTGTATAACGTAGCACCAGACAATACAATTGCAATGTATTCACTATTTGTTTCTTTGTTCCATATTAACGATGTCAACCAGACACTACAACCTTTATTTTATTCCACGTTAATTCATACGCAATTTGGCCGTATAACCTTTCGCTGCTGTGTATGTCGCCTTTCCTTTATCATATGATTGATCTATTGCGTCTATGGGTCGAGCAGAACGACAAGCCGCGATATTTTCCGAGAAATAATAACGACTTTATCATTGATGGTTCGAAGAGTGGAATAAACCATCTCACATGTGTCAAGCATTTCGGATTTTGGCTATATGCGTTGTATCTGTCATTAGGAAGCAAGATCAGAGAATTGCTTCCACCGAAGTGTGCAGATATTGTTTTACATTATTAAATGCCTTTTTTGTAAATATGCCAATATTCAATATCGAATTATTTACTTCATGCTTTCAATGCGTGATTATGCCCACCTGCTATATATTGCCGTCGTTTAGTCGCACCGCTGTAAGTCGCTCCCCATCGAGTAACTGACTACAAGATGCTCAATATGTCCAAAATATACTCAGATAAATACCACTAATTTATTTGCTATAAATATAATCCCCGTCTATCCAGGAATCTTTCTGATTAGATTTTACAGCATACCGTGCAGATAAAAGTTGGGTGGTAAATTAAAAACGCATGCTTTGTTTGCTTGAATGACTGGTATCTACGTATCGACAGTTTGCCTGCGGCAAATATATATGGTGTTTATGTTGCTTTGAAGAACATTACATGCGCTTTTTCTTTTAATATTTCGAATAAGTGTATGGTATTGTAGTTTGACTAGTATATCGTGAATTTATCAAATGAAATAATGGTGTTTACAGTTGTTCTACAAAACGCAGAAAAACATTTCCAAAACAAAATCGAAATTCAAACTCTTGCACAAAATAGTATAAAAACAAATGTTGTCGGTAAATATTTGCAGCAGTCATTAATTTGACAAAGCGCAAAAATAAGACGTAGGTAAAAAAAGCAAGTCCATACCACCTGATGGGGCGGCGCATGTATCCGTGCATATACATGTTGTGAAACACTCACTTCTTACTTTTGAGATATCGGATGTAGCATGACTTTTATCGACTGGAATATCTTTCACAATCTTAAACATTGGATCCCCGTTTAAAAGCTTTTCAGTTTTCTTTTTCTTATTTCCCTGGTAAAATTCAATAACGGCAGGTGTCCAATACAAATTCTTTCAGTAATTGTATCTGATGCCTGCGAGATTCTTACGATACAAGCCTTTCCTGTATACACCTGATGTTCATTCAAAGAGTTCTGACTGTGCAATTCCATTAACGAATCGATTTTAGGATTGTCAATGTCAAAGAACAGTGGGAGCTTAAAAGAACCCTGTTATGCTCGAGAAATAATGGTGTGATGTTGGGTCATACCAATCAAAACTTTTAGCTGTGGGTGATGTTCGGCAACATGACTAATGGCTCCCATTTGTATTAACAATTGCTGGCGATATTATTTAAACCTCACTTAATGTTCATGAATGAAAGTTGTCGACTAAAAATAGGGTTATCCTTAAATATATAGTCCAATAATCTCTGACATTTAGGAAAGTTTACAGCGACATTTTAAACATTGCGTGTTTTTAAAATCTGCTGCAAATCAAACCTTTATTACAGTGTATACTTATTACTATTTATTTGTTTTTTGCCAAGTGCAAACTTTGCAGACAAACATTATAATTCGTAAATAAACTTATGTTTGGTTACTGAATAACTGGCTGTTTTAAAGTTTTTAAAAGAAGCCTTATCTCGATTTCTTGAAAACATCAATCTAAGAAAGTGACTTGATTGCAAATAAACAATATGTTGTCATTTAACCTCGACAGAAAAACACACATTAAAAATTGACAAACGTGTCGGGAAAAAGTCACCAGAACTCGGCATATAACGATTTTTTTCTAGAGACAAAGTTGGATCTCTGTGAGCTTCGTAAGACTGCTTTTCGAACAAAAAATAATATCGTACGGCGTCAATCGGCTGGTGAATCATATACATTTCTATCTACTATGCATAACGTAAATATACATGTTATTTGTTAACTGTATGTAAAGTTAACACGAATTCATACTTATAAAGATCATATATTTAATATTGTTGCAGAGATATTTGAAAATCAATGAGTGCTCCGGAAACGAAACCATTCGCAAAAACTATTGTAGTTCCATGTTCTTATTTATCTTACAATGCTATTTGAATTATGTCAGCATTATGTTTAATCGATAGACAGTACTTAATATCTGTATCTGTGTAATTAAGGTAGGCTTTCATGTTTAAGATACAAAAGAGATTCCACCACTAGCCGTCTCCAAATATCCCCTATGGAGAAGCCCACAATACGGCTGAACAAATCTGTCATAAATGCAGGGCCAACTAACTCCTGAGTGAAAATGTTTGGCCGCAACCTGTGAGCATGCAGGAAAAGCTGTACGGACGGGTTGTGGCTCTACAGATGGTCACAATTTTTCTCCTTGCATCAAGTCTCCAAGTGTTGCGGCAATCGAATTGAAGAGAAATAAGAAAACGAGAAGATTACGACGTTATCAAAGGTACAGAAATAACGTAATTGCTTTGAAAAGTACATTTCATCTGTCTGTTCTCGGAAAGGGCCTAATGGCCATGCATTATAAATCTTGCCCATCACCATTCAGAAGCGTAGTCCATTTAGACAAGTATGCTACTTTCCTGTTTTCTAAACAGAATATGGGGCAAATGTGTCTTTAAAATACCAATAAAAAAAGCTGCATTATGCTCAGTAGAATAGTGGATTCGGGTAAAACCCAATACAAAATCAGCAGCATTTTTTTAACATATAACAATTTAATAATGAGGACCTGGATTGACTTGATGACTGAAATGCAGAAGATTTTAATTGCTATTGTTACTATAAAAAGAAACCTGATTCGCCCATTTGGCGGCAATAGTTGTCTACATAACTGAACCATTTTCGAACTCGGTCGAAATATCATTGGATCATCTGTTCTAAGCAAGCTTCATAACAATGTGACACATAAGACTTTTAAAGTTTTTACAAATGTTTACTTCAGACTGATAAGAAAAAGGGTCCAACCCTCGGGGGGGGGGGTCTTATTTGTTTCTGACAGAACCTCAGTCGACTTATCATCACAAACAAAATGATAGGAAAACTGTTTGGAGCAAGTTTCATAACGATGGGACAATAAGGGTTGCTTTAAGAGGGATTACAAGGCTTCATTACAGTCATGTAAGAAAAATGACCATGCCTTCTCTTTGCCGAACATGTTTATCAACGGCCCGAAACAGAAATGCAACCAATAAGGGGTTCACAAGGTTTCACTAAAGTCATATAAAGGAAAACTATGCGGCCTCTGGCGACCAATTATTTCAACGGTCCGAAACTATTTTCGAACTCGGCCGAGATACGAGATTGTGAGCATGTTTCATGATGATTGGGCAAAAAATGTGTCTTCTAGAATGTTCACAGGCCTTTTATTTCATTTTACCTAGCGACCGAGATATATGTCAAAGACGCACGACATTCACACGGCGATCACAAAAGCTCGCCATCAGCTATTGGAGCTCAAGGGAGCTTAATGCCAATATAGTATACGTATACATTGAGTCAACCTGGTTATTTATTATTAAATAAGTGTTCTAAATGTGTACTAAATATTTATTTTAATGCCTAAAGGTTACATACAATCGACGCGTTTGTATTTCGGCATCGTTGTACCACACTGTTTCTCAACCCATAAATAATAAAATGTTTTCGCCCTAGCGACCCGAGCAAAGTAATATGTTGTGTCTTGTTTTATTTTGCAGATGTAGTTGTACAAACAAAATGTATCGTTTAACAAATAATCTTCTCGTTATTATTGATAAAACCATGTCAAAACTCACTGTATTCACATTGACTTATGTATTTAAAAAGAATTTTGTCGATTCATCTGCATTTAGATCACTTACTGTAGGAAATTGCACCAAAGCTAGGATTATAAACATACACTGACCTACTGTACAAATTGGTTATTAGATAAACAAAATGCATAAAATCAAAACCAAAGCAACTATTAATGCTTCTATATTATACAAGCAAGTTTCATTACCAAAAGTTAATTGTGATATGCAAATATCATACGTAACGTGAGTTTTATAACTACATACATTAATTCAGTACTAAAATATCATAATGCATATTCTGCAACTGAAATCGTCAATCGATGTCTGATGCAAAATGACTTGGGAATGCTATTCTACCACATTGCGCGCTGCAATTTGACTAGTTTTGAGCATATCCAAGATCGAATTGGCTCAAATGCGTTTACACTAGGTCACCATGCCACATCTTTGAAAAGCCTTGTCATTGAAATTCGTTATCGCTTTTAAACCCTAGAGGGCACACTTTAGGAAAAGCATTGATGACGTTTGTTCAGAATTTTCTTCTTGATAAAATCGAGGAAAAATGTGACACTGGATCCAGTGGGTTCAAAAACTAAGTCGCTAGATCATGTCTTACAAAACAATTGTGACCACTCTAAAAGCCACATTATAACTCAATATTGTTGAAACTTTGGCAACACTTAATCGTTACAGCATCTAGGTCAAGTTCGATTCCGGTTAACGTGAGGTCAAAACTAGATAACCATGGCAAATCTTAAAACAACAAACTTGCACCACTCTGGAAGCCACACTAAACACATAATATTAATCAAACGTGGTCGCATTTTTTGATCTTGAAAATAGCTAAGGCTAAATTAAAATCTGGATCAAGTGAGGTCAAATACTAGATCACCCAACACAAAATAAAACATTATACATGCTTGAATTGCAAGCAGCTATATATCGCACTCAGCGGTAACTAATTAAAATTATGAACAAAACAAAAACTACTCATACTTAAAATGGCTAGTGTTGAAATTACGATAAAATCATAAATCTGATAAATGCTAAATGTAAACAAATATGCATTTTATGTGACAATTTAACTCGCATAAGAAGTTATATACATTGAAATAAAACGAAGAATACAGGTTTGTGAAGTATAAATCGATTTAGTTCGATAAAAAACACTATAATGCCATCCCTCTTCTTTCAGAGTGTTTTAAATGTGACACATGTAGATTAGCTGAAGCAAGTTTGCATCTAAACAAATAGTGTACCAGCTGTCGTTTTCGTCACGTCATGAAACCTCTCAAATATTAATGAGTTTATATCTTCCAGTTGTAACTGTACAATACTGAGAACAATCGGTCGTTCGGTGGATCGACACTGTTACACTTTTCGCAGAAATTAAAACAGTTATCACTAAAACGTGTCCCAAACCCAACGACGAAACAAATTCCCACAAAACGCATTATAGTTGTATATGAGACTTTCATGAAACTTATGTATAGAGAGTTATATTGTGATTGTAAATTTAAATGTACATAAAGCAGACACTCAATGCAAATAAAGGATTGTTTAGCAAATACTCCACTGTTGTGTAATTGCAGTTCAATATATGAAACAGAAAACTCACAAAAAATTATCAGGAGATAAAGTCTTGTTAACACCCAATATATTTTAATTAAAGGCAAAAGTTGAAGTTCAAACCATTTGCATAAAATGATAGTTTAAGTTCCAAAATATGTGTCGCATTGACGTTTGCGAATCTGCATGTAATTCTTTATAAACCGTTCTTTTTTAACACAGTATAAGTATGCAACTCCCGTCGTATAGTGGCTCAATACATATACGAATGTTTCTGAGATGCGAACTGTGATTAATCCAAGTTGGCTTACAGTGCCAGAGGGATTTATGGAAGCCTTATATTTAACGATCCTGTTGCCGAGACTCTAAAATGACCTCAACAATTTTGAAGATAGTCATAAATGTTCCAATTACCGATAACATAACTGGATTATTAAAACACAGTTTGTGTGTCTATCTCAATGTATTAACAAACATACCTTCACATTTTGACTTGAAGTTTGTATAACGATTTGATTTCAATCTTAAAAGCAAATATATTGTATCAATCTTGGTCAAGAACAGATAGCCCAACGATCCTTACCTAATTGGTCGTCCATACATGGCGATGGGCTTTCTGAAACTAATGGTTAAGGCAAAGTACTCCGCTATAATATAAGACTGCTACGATTGATGTTTTTTGTCCAATAACAAAGAACGCGTTGATTACAGTTGATAAACAGAATAAAATAGAATAGGACAATTTATAGCCAAAAGTTATCGAAATTAAGGTTTCATGACAACCGAACATTACACCAACATTGCAGGAAAATTACCGTTGTACCGGTTTAGAATACATTTGACAGTATGAATGTCATTGAACAAAACACAACAGTTGTGTTCTAGTATGTATACATGGTTGTATACGCTGTTTTACTTTTATTGTTAATATTCGTACGGTCAACTATGTGTGAGAAAATGAATTGCAGATAAATACTATAAACCCACTTCAAGTGCATGTACTGCAATTTGCGTCAACGACATACCTGACTTCGAGGGTTTTACATGTGTTCGTTTTTGTTAGTGTTATGCTAATACTTATCGCTTACATAACCTTATAGTGGTTTCATGGTACAATAGTTCGTTGCTAATTTGCTTGTCATGTTAAACATTTTAAAAACGCCAATTCATGTTTAATTTCACTTGTTAGCGCCTTTTTCTTAATATCTTGTTAAAAACATCTTGCCACATTTCAAATTACAAGCAGTAAACCAAGCTTACATCAAAAGCGCCTGGATGGAAAATCGAATTCGTTATTTCCCCTAGGTGTTGAGTAGCAATTGTCCTCTAGGTACTTCAATAAATACTTAATTAATCAGGGTTATGAGTTATTTTGTTGATATAGCAAATACGGAACTAGTCATGGCGATGTTATGAAATGTTGAGTTTTATTTTCCTCTAAGAGACGGAATAATTGTATGTGCTGTAGTTAAGTATTTTATTGTGTAGGTCTGTTGGTTTTGAACGTGCATACTAACCAAGATAATACAAATTAAGAAATTATATTCGGGTAGAAATGTGTGTGAACATCCGATTCTTTTCATTGTTAACTTATTAATTGTTTTATCATGACTAACATGATCACTCAATCATGGCTACTGATGGATAAAATAATGGATAGATAAGGCGATGACAAGGTAGATAACTGGCTGTTCGACTTCAACATATTTGAAATTAAATAATTAAATGACAAGATTATTTACGAAATGTCGCATTACGATAATGTTTTGAACAAGATAAAGTGATTTCTTTACAAAACAAAGGATTGTTGAAATATTTACTTTATTTTAATGTTTGTGTTTTGAACAACTGATAAATCTAAATGCGTTCATTGATATTGAATAGGGCCAATATATGTTACTTTTTTAGTTTCATGGCATGCATAACACTCTTCTAAAATATGCTACTTTTGTTCTATATTTATCATACTTATTTATAATAGTCCTTACATTTTTATCACAATTATAATGATTAAAGCCTGTACTGTAAAGTCGTCTAAATGAAAGTATTACATTTAATAAATAAGTAAGAGATCTTGTATGAAATCCTATTTTATTTAAAGTAATTACACTACATACGTCTGAAAATTATGTTTGTCACATTGTAAAAAGGGTCAGATTAAGGGGGAGCAGAATTTAGAAAAAGACATTCCATACAAACATATTGAATGACGTAACCGTTGGATAAAGTCAATTTATTAACCTTTTTTTATCGATACTCCGGTTAAATTGTCTATGTTATATACAGTTTACAGTAACCATCCCAAATCAGTACTAAATTAAGGTATGTGTGTTGTAGCATTATGCAATAACCATATGCACCCTGCTTATGCTCGTTCTCTATATTATTGCAAGCGAATTCCTAACTTTTATAACGTAGCACCTGATAAAACAATTGGAATGTATTCAGTAGTTGTTGCTGTGTTTCATTTCAACTTGGTTAACGAGGTTCTACAACATATATTATATTTTACGTCAATACGTATGCACTTGGGCCTTATAACAATTCATTGATCTGTAGGTCACATTTCCTTTATCGTATGATTGATCTATTGCGCCTCGATGTCGAGCTCAAAGAAAAGCCGTGATCTTTTCCGGAAAATCATAAAGACTTTATCTTTGATGTTTGGAAGAGAGAAATAAATGGCAGACCAGCACATTTGCCAAGCATTGTGGCTATGTGTGTTGTATCTGCCATTAGGAAGAAGGTTCACGCATTAGCTTACATCAAAACGTGCAGATATTGCTTTTCCATTATTGAAATGTGATGCGTTGTTTTAAAATATGTAAATATGCAATATCGAACTATTTACTGCATGGTGTCAATACATGATAAGACCCACCTGCAGAATATTGCCGTCGTATGATCACATCGCTGTAAGTCGTGATATATCTAGTAACTGTCTTCATGGCGATCCATAAGTGTTTAAAAATAAAGGCATTAAATTATTTATAGTTAACAGCGGGTTAATGCAATTGCTACAACATTATAATTCGATAAATCAATGTTTCCATTCGCTTGTCCATATTAGGTCAAGATAGAATGAAACTAATTTTGATTGGAGAAGTTTCCACTTGATAATACTGTTTTTCTGGTAAAACTGTTCTCGGACTAAATGCCAGCTATACGTCGCAGCTTCATAGTGCCTTTAATAGGTTACTTCCTGTGTGTGTTTTAGAATAATCGTTTGTACTGCGATTGGACAATCTATAATCTATAAATTGAATGAAGGTAATATCATAGCATGTGCTGTCTGTTAGAAGAAGTCTTGTACGTGTTGTGTAATTAACCTGAAATGTGCGTACTGCCGTGAACGTGCTATTCGCGTTTCTCTTTTCCGTGCTCCGATGCCATCATTAAATTATCAATTCGTAGTTTTGGTCCTTCAAACTATCGGAATAAAGAACATATACATTGTCTGCCACTTGCGTCTTATTGCTTACCAATAACGGTATAGTCAGGTTTTCAACACTCCTTTCATGTATCTGTGCGCCTATCTAAATATCGTTATAGCTAAAAAATAAAATAGTTGAATCGCTGGTTATATTACACGACCGTGCATTATTTTTGACATTAAAATTGTGTAGGACTACTGTTTCCATAATATTATGGAAGTACCAATTTATTCATTTAAATTTTCATTCATATTGCATACTTGTAAAAATGCAACGTCTAAGTTATTATTTGTATCGAATGCAAAATACAATAAGTATTGATTAGAGAATGAGAACGAAATTGTGTAGGCTGTTTGAGATCAAAGAATCGTCAAACAAAATCAGATACAAAATACTAATATATTCGCTATAAATGTAATCCCCGTCTAATCAGGAACCGTTCTGGTAAGATTGTACAGCATACCGTGCAGATTAGATTTGAGTGGTAAATTAAACACGCACACTATGGTTTATTGTTAATTTATTAAATGAAATGAATATGTCTTTAGTTTTTTTTACACAAGTCAGAAGAACATCACCCAAACAAAAAAAACACAAAAAACACACTTTTGCACAAAATACTTAAACAAAATGTCGTCTGAAAATATTTTCAGTGGTCATTAATTTGGGTAAGAGCGGAAACAAGACGTCAGCAAACAAGCAATTCAAAAGTACCTGATTGATTCGCTGTAATAACTATATGTTCCACAACTAGACCCGTAGACGTGGCGCATACAGCCGTGCATTTACATTTAGTGCAACTCTCACTTCTTAGCGTTGAGATATCTGATGCAGTAAGGCTTGTTTTGACTTGACTATATTTTACAATCTTAAACATGTGATCCCCTTTTAATAGATCTTCATTTTTCTGTATCTGATTTATCTATTTTCTCTTGTAAAATTCAATAACGGCAGCTGTGCAGTAAACACTTTAAATTAACGGTTAAATCTAGTTTATATCTTAAGAAAATACCAATTATTTCAGTAATTATATCAGATGCCTGCGAGGTTCTTACGTAACAAGCCTTTCCTGTATACACCTTCTGTTCTTTCAACGAGTAATGTATGTACAATGCCATTTACGAATCTATTTCCGGATTGTCAATGTCAAAGAATAATGGGAGCTTATCATTACACTGTAATTCTCGAGATAACGAAATGTATAAACTTAAAACACTATTAACACTCAATATCAACGACTATTTCTTAAAATATTTCATACGATAAAATAAACCCATACAAAACTCAGTGTTCCTTATAGCTATTGTAAAAATGTCAACGCTAGATGTGCTCTGGTAACATATATTTTACAAGTTACAAATGCTCTTTTTAATTTGCTTGTGGTACAATATGTTCAACCCATGTTAATGTACACATTTAGTTTTCGCATGTCGCATGAATAGATACGATGTGGGAAATTAAAATAGAATATTGTACCACACACAAATACATAGGGCATTTTGTATCTTGTTAAATCTATGTTACCACAACTAGCGTTTCAATTTTGGCTATTGCTATAAGGAACACTGAATGTTTATTGGTTACCTTTATTTTAATGTTAATATGGCTTTAAAGGGCATTATTCAAGGTTTTCAGTTATGCGCAGAAGTTTATTCCGCATTTCGACCGTTAAAGCCATAATACATTGCATGTTTAATGTAGAATGATGTTATTCCGAAACTGATATTATATAGTAATAAAAGTGTACATCAATCATGAGACCCCTTTCTCGTGACCACTTTTAGCGCATGAATTAAATTGTGTAATTAAAGAAAGTTTTAAATTTTTGTTTGTTTCTTTTGACATCGTGTTATAATTGCTATTGACCCAACCAATTTAGATAATACGAAATTTGGTAGTAAAATATGTTCCGTTTTATCGCCAATAATATCAATTTCAGAATACAATCATATATGTTTACATAATATTATCGCATATAGATACTACGATTTGCCGATTTTTTTTTTTAATTTATGCGTTTTCCAAAATGTTATCGATTTCAATGCGGACACATTTAACCTCTCATCAGGCGGAATGTTCCTTTTCAACTTGCACATGTCATTTAGTTAAATTATATACATATTATTCGCCTTAGATACATGATCAACATGAGCCATGTCGGTTCGCGCATTCATGCGAAAAGAAAAGCACTACTTGTTAAACACAACCTACGTATAAGTTTAAAACTTTTAAACATTTGTTTACAGTTAAAACTCGATTTAGTGTACGTTAGTTGTGATTCCAAACATACGATAAAATGTTATAGAAGACTATTCCACTTATTAGAATTGTTCTTTCATACACAATCAATATGTTTAACAGAATTGGAATTACTTCGGCTGTTCTCGACATTGTTGAGTTCGACAGATTCATCCAATTTTCTTTCCAAGTACTTTTCAAGCGGTGATACTTGTATGATACTTATTAGAATTATAATGAAATGTCAAATGATGAATGTTTATGATTACTTTTGACAGTATTCTGTGCAAATAAGATTAATGTTTTTAATTCCAACCAATGCGTACCATGGTTGCCTGAATGACAGGTATCTAATTATTTGCATTTCACGTGAAATGAGCCCAGATATTTGCTGCCTCTTTCTCTCGTACAGTAAATCTTCTATTGACTTTCTTTTAATGTAGTATTGTCAAACTGTTGGTATTGTTTTATTAATGACTTTGTGATCGTCGGTAGAACGTTGACTTATGCAATCCATATTTGCAAAAAAATAGTTATTGTCAGCTATTAAATGATGAAATTGCTGCATGAACGTTTTTTTTGCTTCATTCATTGGTCAGTGTACACGTAAATGTGTTCGAGTATAATATAACAATCAAAAAGTATATGGTATTTGAGTGAACGTGGATTCAAAAAATGGGTAACATAGTTATCTGGATAACATGAAAGTTTTCCACTTGCAAATTAATAACTGGTCATCTAAAATGCTTTGAAACACAGCCTACGTTAATTAAGAGCCAGGTCGATGACAGGAAAACGTCATGTTTAATAGAAATTAAAGCAATTTATATCAGTAAACGACGTACGTACTAGATCAGGTATTATAAAAATAGCTTTTGCCATTTACTACTATTGTGTACACAATAGCAAACACGCACACTCTTATTTGTTTCAGTGTCATTTTATTATGTTTTTTTTTAAGTCAAATGTCTTTTCAACATGATACTGAAGTTGTTTTGAAATATAATAAGGTACACATTATGTTTAACACCACAGCTGGTTATTTATGTTTGATACACACTATGTACATGTTAATCCATGTCCTGCATCCGATTGTGTTCACCAAAAAGCTTTGTTTATATTAATTAATGACTCTTGGTTAAGCCTACCTTTTAAGACAAAGACGGTTTATTTTTTGTTGAACGGTTTTGAATACAACATGTCAACATTAATCTGTTTGGTCACGTCTTTAACGAAAATGTATTTTTTTGCATATTTTTGCAAAATTATCGCTTAAAAGTCATTTCTTCTGCCAATTAAATGTCACAATTATGATTGTTCTATATATGAAACATTGACAATTCGATTGGCGTGTATCGATCATATACAAACATGAAGAGCACACAAGCTACAGCATAAAAATAAACCTGATCCATTAACAACTACTGTGGTTGTATTAAATGTGCTGACGATACAGGATGTGATTGATCGGCTAAGAGTGTTGACTAAGATTGTTGACGATAAGCCTCAAATAAATACAGCTAACAGACGGCAGAACTAGATATACGATGCCCTTGGTCATCCATGAATAACAGTGGTATAAAAACATAGGCACAAGTCATGAGTAGATGTTAACAATCACTAACACAATTCAATGACGTTATTTATTATGCCATAAATGTCTGCGTCTGTTGTTGTTGTTTATCTACATTTCCAAATCAGAAATAATGTTTCTTATCGGCTGGCAATAAGTGGCCGTGCAATTACCCATTGCTATCCTCTATAAATAAAACATTTACCATTCAGCAAATTCTTAAACATTTCCCAGGGGATTCGGCTTAGTGTGAAAACAATTTTCAAAACATTAATAATGCATTAAATGTTAGAAATAAGAAGATACATTTTGAGAAAAAAAACAAAACAATTGCTCCAACAAATTGATGAGATTTTAGTCGGATTCGCCGTACCTAAACTCTTAAAATAAAATAAAACGGTTTTATTATTTAAATTGCTCCCAAATCTTTTAATTTGATCCACAGCATGGGTTTAACCAAAGCGCTATTTTTATATTCAATTTGGTTAAGACTTTATGTTTGCGACGTATACTGTTTATGTTTCGTTTTAGTTTATGGTTCAAAATGGCAGCATACAGCAGTTTGGTCGTGTCTGAAACGAAAGTGTGATTTTCCTATTTTTTCGTTAACTGCTTCTGGATATATAATCTCGAGAAATGTTTGAAATGCATGAACATGAGCATTTGGATTGGTGGGTTGATACTTATATAAACATAGATAACATTGTCAATAATGACAAAGTAAAAAAGTACTGAAATAAAAAAAAAACTAGTGTTTTTTATAAAATAGGCTTTGTAAGAATGTTGACGATATGTCTTCAGTTATTAAAGCTAAAAGAGCAGAATTGGTTAAAAAAACTATATACTCTGATATTAGTTGTCATTAATTAGTGGCAGTAGAAACAAAACAGTTTGACAAGTCATAATTGGTAATTCATAACACTTTGAACGATAATTATAAGTTTTCCATTAATAAAGACACAAAACCGTATTTATTCTGCGCTTTTCGCTCGCCTTTGACTAAATTGAACATATACTTTTTTAATTTGGCTTGTTCGTTCCCAATTTATGTCGACAAACTGGTTATTTTAATTAAAAAAATCGGGTGGGGGGCGTAATTATGATCATGGTTGAGTTACACTCAATCATTTCATTAAGGATTTAACTAACATGATCTAGTCTTTAAATTGGTATTATTGTATTCAGCTGACAACATACTACATGAACGATACACATTTCATGCAATTATTGTTCCCGAAATATTTTTAGATTTAAACAATTTCTATACTTTTTAATCTTCGTACAATCGTTTGCAGAAACATGAGTGCCAATATATTTATGATTTGCATATTTAATACATGTTTTATTGAACTTTCCTGTTCAATTATATGACGTTTGAAATACATCCCAATTTAGTCCATACACCATATTTGTGAATATATGTCTTATCGTTGTATATATATGTCGCTCGCATTTAGTTAAACATATCACTTTATAAAAATCTGTAATTAAAGATAAGAAAATCAATCATTAAACGATTTGAACACCTGTTTTCAGTAAAGACTTATGCTCGTTAGGCTATACATAAGGAACCTAACATTCGATGTTAACATAAAACAAACTATTTGAAACATAAATAATTAACCAGACGATGTTATACAGCTCTTGCGCCTTGAACTCTCTGTATTCGCAATACATACTGATTATAATTGCTTTTTGAAGAGGAAGTGTAACAATCCGTTCCCTGCAATAAGAAAAACATATCTTTACGCACTGCAGTCATTTACGCTATCATCAATTACTAGTATTTACGACGTACAACACACGGCTAGTAATTTATCTACGATTTCGGTACGAGTAAGCGAATTAGCAAGATTGAGAAAGAATGGTTAATGGTAGTCAAATGTTGAAAACTGTAAGTTGAATTTATCGACCACTTATTCAAGAAACACACGGACGATGCCAATATTGTTGAAGGTTGACAAAGTTTCACAAAGGGTCTGTAAATCTTGGCAGATCATTGCCAAAATCGAAATACTATGAACGAGCTAATACAATCGACATACTCTGCACCCCTTTTAAATGCATGTGTTCTTTCAAATTGTATAAGTTAGGAACTTAATAATAAATAAATTCTTTATACGAAATAAGATTTCAATGTAACTAATGTATTGCGACAATCTTGCACAGGTATACTAGTATAAACGATTAATGTTATACTATATTAACAAACAATCCTGTGAATATGAATGTTTTCTAAAAATTTCGATACATTTCGTAATACTTTGTGAAAAAATACAGTGTTTGCTACATGTCTTTGTACTATTTACGTTTACATTAAGCATATATATCTATAAACATGCATATAGCAAAATAAACACGTTAATGCTGTGAAAGCTAATCGACAAAGCAATGTATCAAATTATTAAGGAACTACTTTTAATCGTCCTATTCATTTAACTCCAATACAACGATGCAACAATATTGTGACGATACATATACGATAATATCTTCTGTTGTGATGCATTTTGTTAAACACATACTTTCTTTTTAATTGTATATTAAATGAAGACTTTAAATATGTACTAAAGCAATGAATATGCTAATTAATAAATTAACGATAAGATGCTTATCAACATTTCAACCAGAAAAACCATTGTCAAATCTACCTAAGATGATTATATTATATTCAATTCAAACAGGTCAATGTATGTTCTTGAGTTTGATTTACAAATTAATCCTTCAACACCCTCCAATAGGGCAGTGTATATCTAAATGATTAAGATGTCTGTCAAATCCCATTAAATGAAACCTATATATTGCAATATGTGGTTCTTTGATAAAATGGATTGTAAACATCAATCATCAATCGAAACCAATAATTGCTGGAACGCGTTTACAACTGATGAAATGCGTTTGTTAAATCAAGACATAACTAACAACACATAAGATCAAAATCTAAATAAAATGTTCGAATAAATGTATTTACTTTTCTTAACAATGCATGAGTATCCAGTTGGTACTATTGAACTTCTTTCGCGAAACTGTATGTCATCAGTAAATGTTAGAAATTTTTTGTTGATTGGACATTTCAAAGGGTTGAAAAACTATAATTATAATTAAACAAAATATCATTAAAACGAAGCTAATGAATGTTGATAATAAAGCCAGATAAACATGAATTGATTCTTATAAATTATAACAATACACCTCATAATTTGAAAAAATAAAATTTTGTATTAATTTCTTCGACTAAAACTGAGTGTAAATCGTCTGCTACTCAAAGTATTAATTACGTATAAAACAAACCACAGTTTTTCGTGGTAATGGTTATTGCTTTTAACACACGAGTAGTACTGGTATTACACGACCGGTAATCACGGGCGCCACCTCTTTTTTTGCGATGCATTAATATATGAGCCAATGCTACTTCCGAGGTGGCGCTAAGGACCGGATGTTTTGAATGTTCACGGATAATTCTTCAGTGTGGTTAGGTTTTATAAGTTTTTTTCAACATATTTCGAATTATTTAAAAAATCGGACAAAAACCGGACAAAGTAGTGCGATTCAGCGAAGATTAATTCGTCCACAAATGAACAGAAACATACAATCACAACCCATTTGGAAACGTGAGAACCTTTATAAGTTGTGGCATGGTGGAATTTTGG
Organism: Dreissena rostriformis; assembly: GCA_007657795.1. Taxonomy (NCBI): domain Eukaryota; kingdom Metazoa; phylum Mollusca; class Bivalvia; order Myida; family Dreissenidae; genus Dreissena; species Dreissena rostriformis. Next base: position 140,360 of record VMBQ01000135.1, read on the forward strand.
AAAGCAAATCGATGTCTTTTGCCTGTGTGACGAGCAAATTTTCACCCGATTAATTCGTGAACGAAATGAAACGTTTTTGTTCAACATATGGAAGTTGCTGCATTCACAAACAAATTGGCTTTCTTCAGATTAAATAGATTTTTTTTTTGATTTTTCCAAAAGAGATGAAGCCAATGCCAAGGAGGTGGCGCTAATGACATGAGGTGGCGCAAATGCACGATATATGAATCATAACATGATTTACATTTGATAGATTTTCATTTATCTTTTTTTTCAACGTAAATACGTTAACGCAAAACTATAAAGAACATAATTGCATTCTAAAAAAAAAACGCAAAATGTAAATCTGTAAATATATAGGTAGCCAACTCAATTAAGAAGTCAGCGACCTGAATAAAACATATTGTACGATATAAGCCAAAAATATGTAATACTCACTAAAGCCAATAAATACATGTTCAACAAAATATTTCTTGTACACCAAATGTGTGTATACAGAAAGATAATTCACGAAATAATTAAAGATGTTACTTCTGCTTGAAACGACGAGTTTTGTTCCCTAATCAGAATGCCTAATTCGCGAAAAGGCAAAGGTCAACGAATCGTAATTAGGCTAAAATATGTCGTTTGTTCCCACTTACATCTCCACAAAATTAGGATAGCTCGGTCTTTAATCGTTAACCTTTTTTTATTATAATCAAATGAATTTCCAATTTCATAGTATATGCAATGACATAAATCTTCAAAATCTCTTTGCAACACATGTTTCTTCATAAGTATGTAGACTTTACTTTTTTCGATTATAAGTCATTATGATCGAATTGAGAAAAAAGATCGAACACTCAACCTGGAATACCACCCAAAAATGTAGGGTCGGTACCGAAAATTAAAATAGCTGAACATGTGCATTGGCGCCACGTCCTGTCATTAGCGCCACCTCCTTGGCATTGGCTCCATCTCTTTTGGAAGAATACAAAATTATATATTAGATCGACAAGAAGCCAATGTTTTGTGCATGCAACAACTTGTACATGTTCAAAGCAATGGTTTGATGTCGTAAGCGATTTAATTGGATGAAAATTTGCTCGTCACACAGGAAAAAATACATCGATTTTCTTTTAAATCTTCACCATGCCTCAACTTATAAAGGTCATCACGTTTCCAAATAGGTTGTTATTATATGTTTCTGTTCCTGTGTGGATGAATAAATGTTCGCTGAATCGCACTATATTGCCCGACTTTTAAAATAATGAGAAATATGTTGAAAAAGCATATCAAACCTACTCACCCGGTAGAATTATCCGTTAAATTGTAAAACATCCGGTCCTTAGCGCCACCTCGGAAGTAGCATTGGCTCATTTATTAATGCATCGCAAAAAAGGGGTGGCGCCCGTGATTGCCGGCTGTGTATTACACTTTCAGAGAAAATACTGGTAGCAGAATCAATGGTACTGAATTGTTACAGTAAACTACATCCTAAAAAGCATGAAAACCTCAAGTAAATTAACGTTCAATAATTGTAAACGTATACATGTACTTAAATGAAAATTGAGGAACAGGTAATGTGTATATGTATTTCCTGATGTACTATCGTCAGATAGAAATCATTACAATCGTCAGCTTGATTTAAAGTTAAAACCGAAATTACGTCGCTTTCATTAACAGACGGCGTAAGTACCTACACGTCATATCAATTATACATAATGTCTCACTGGAATGGACTAAACTATTAGTGCTAAGGAGTATGAATTACTTTTTGATATACGGAGCATTAAATCTCATCTATAGCATTCAAACGAACGTTGTGGCTTAATGATGAAAGCCATTAGCAGAACAAAATTCCTTTCAGGTAGGAGAGCAAGAAAGTATTTCAGTGCAAATAGATCGTGTTCGCACTTTCAATATAAAATGATGGACATTTTGAGTTATTCTCTTTGTTAACTAATTAAAAGTGAATGCAAACGATCTTCTTATTTGTTTTCAAAATATATAACTCGCTGATGAATACAAAACGAGAATTAAAGTTCAGAAGAAGAAGTACAATGGCAAATAATTATCTGCTGCACAGCAGAACACTACTTCGTGTACAAAAGTCAAGTATACTGTTGGAAAATAATATTTACATTTACGTTCATGCGACACATACATGTATATGCAATGTTGGTTCTGCAACAATAACGGCCAATCGTTCCCGGATCAGCGTAATTTGGTTCCTTATTCATTAAATTTCAGTAAACATTATTTGATTGAGGATCCATATACAGATTCCATATTAATTTCATATAATGTTCCTCTTTCATATTCAAATGTAGATTTAAGATTGTGATAATAAAAAGCTTACATTGAAATCGTTTATTATCGCTTTAACAAAGTGGTATATTGACAAGTATACGGACGGCTGTTTTCATACCACGTCCAACATAATATACATTGGGTTTTATTATTTTATTGTGTTCTCGCATGTTGCCAAAGTTGAAATAAAATAGTATTTGTTTTCTAATATTGTCTTCCGATAAGATTGAATTAATATAAATTTTGTTATAAAAAAACATAGAATTTTACGAAAATATTTTTTTTACATACTTTTATATTTTGAACAGTTTTAATAAAGGGACCACAATAAGTTTAAACACATTTCTGAAATATGGACCTAGCGTCAACCTTTTCCTACTTAAAGGTCGATATTTTTAATATATTTTAGTTATTTGATATAACTTACATAAACACCGCGAACCGTGAGTCCCATCGGCTGGTAAATGATTTGTAAACAATGCTTACACGTAATTGAATTATAATATATTATATGACTATTTAGCACAATAATACATCACTTACTTTTATAATAATGTATTTTTAGCACAATTGTCAGAGAAACTTCTCAGAGAAAGCACGCTTTGAACCGTTAAATTACCCAACACAAATATTAACGAACCAATTAGCAATTCAACAAATTAGCATTTGAAACAATTATATGCAGAAATAATAGCAATATATCACGTTTGTTGTTGCAGTTATCCTCACACAAAAACTGAAATGCAAGGTCAAAATAAAAATGACCCTAATTTCCGAAATATCAACTGATAAACAGAAAACTAAATAATCAAAGAACATAATACTTGTTAATTCATACTGGTTTCTTCCTACTGCTCAGAGCTGCCGCAGCGGGGTTACATATTGTCCAGGTGAACATGTTGTGTTTCTTCCTTTAATGTCATGTCTGATGGGTCAATGCTAGATGAGACAGTACTAACGTCAACGTCAGCATCATCATCCATAACATCAGGAGGACTGATAAAACGAAAAGAACACAAACTGTTTAAGGAAGCTGTTCATTATTGTTCACTGTCTTCAGAGGACCCCTGCAAAACTCCTCGCGAAACAAAACACAGGAGTATCCTTGTCAGGACAAAGCCAACAACATAAACACATCAATCCCAGCGATTGACTCATTTGTTTTTGCCCTTGAGCCCAATATTGCGAATCAGGGCAGAGTATCCTTACCCGATCTTTCAAAATCTGACATCGATAAGAGGTGGCATCCAATTTAGTCGTAGTACTAAGTGGATTATTATATATCCTTACCTGAAACGAACAAATTCCAGCGTGTGTGCAGTATATTATTCTTTGCGTTTTTTATAACTTCACTTGAATGCGCAATTACGCGTTAATTGTCGTCGGCCTGTAAGTTAAAAGGGACAACACCCTTTTCAGTGCCACTAGCGTCGACATTTAAAATTAATAGACGAGAACAAAAGTAAGCAATCCGACTTTCAAAATCATTCTGATAATTGTATTCCAAACACCATACAGTACTTCTCGCTTATGTCTCCTTTCTTCATTGTATGACATACATGAACATCAGTTTGAGGTTTTGCAAGCTCAGCAAATCTGGTAAAAATCGCCTGCAATACCTAGTACACATAGACGAATTCGAAGGTATTAAATTGAGGTTGACGTTGGCCATTTTCTAACGGCCTTTATTTTAACAGGAGTTGTCTCAACACAGCTTTCGCGTACTACAAAACATTAGTAAGAGAGCTGGGGCAGATATAAACACTAACTTGCATACTTTCAGCTACACTCGCGCCGCATGCAAACGTTTTAAGAAGGCTTCTTAAAATGCTTCTCAATGAATTTGTGATACACTACTGCAAGTTGAGTTCGCCCATACATTTTACCATCAAGCGCTGTACTGTTTCAAGTGCATTTTGGTGGCCGAACGCTCTTCTGTTACACTCATAAACGCCTAGTGAGTTGACAGAGAACGCATTTTTGTTTGGTTTATTTTCCTTTTTTATGGTTACTAGCCAATATCCAAGGCGAAGACAAAGCTAAACTACTAACAAAACGATGATAAATGAAAAAAGAAACTATTTCAGAAGAAGTACCAGAAAATTACGAAAGTATATTTTTCCGTTGCGAATCATGTCTGCTGTCATGTCCAGCAGAAAAGTACAATGAGGGAAAACCCCATTGTTATCTACAGGTTTGTTCAAACGACAGAATTAAGGTTATGCAAGTCATACGAGTAAACGTGTCGGTATCGACGTACCTAAACAAAAACTAGGTATAACGCAGTTGCTTTGATCAATAATAATCATTTAAATTATTGGTAAAATCATAAAAAGCTTTTTTTTGTATAAAAGAACGTCCAAACAAAACAAAAAATTATGTTATAACCAGCTCAACAGGTGAAACAGCAAACCATCATCAATTGCTGAAGCACAGTGAATTTGAAGCGCCAGTATTCATTCTTCAGTCATTGATTCTTAACAATATTAAACAGTATTTTGACCACACTGATACAAAATGACACTATAATTGCAATGTCAGATAATATTAACATAGAAAATTGATGTTCACTAGTATAAGTAAAAGGCATGTACAACATAATACATACACACTATTAAAAATAATCAAATGAGCATGTCCGCATGTCAGCTCACACACATTATTTAAGACTTGTATGTAGCCGGTTAACCGACACTTTCTGTACCGTCTCAGGCTGGTGTATCTGCCACATGAACATAAATGGAGTTGACCTCAATCGCAGAAAATGTTCGCACTGTCGATATCATGTTCGTACTTCAATCCATACACATGATTCGTACCGCATAGGCCAATAGCGCAGTTTGATAAGGTTATTGCTCCCGAATCGTAACATAGACGACGCTTCCCCGCACCTGCACTTCATCCGTCAAAAGCTCACCTGTCCCACGTTACCTCCAAGCCAAAACCACGTACCACATGTATGCTGGGTAGTTAGAGTACAATGTTCAGCGGCCAACTATTGCGATTGAAAATGCGCAAAATATGAACGAAAAGAGACGTTAATCCTTTTAAACGATGTGGTCATACAGGTACATGAAAGGACAAACTAAATTATTAAAAGAGCAAGAACTAATATGTATGAACAATAAATTAGATAATATAAATCAATTACCATAACCTTATCAAGTAATGCCCAATATCAACAAACGTAAAAAATACACGGTTTTGTGAACTGGTAAACCATTAATCATTGGAAGTTTGAGTTGGTAAACTGACCGCCGTTATATGACAAACGTACTAAACAAACAAACATCGTATTCATAAACTGCTTACCGACATGCGAATGCGTGTAAAACTGTGCATAAAGAAATCGCGTCAGTAATGGTCGATTGTTGATAAAATAAAATCAATGCAAGGGCACTTAAAAAAATACATCGGACACAAACACAAAACCCTATGACATGTTGATAAAAGGTAATAAGGTCAACAACTGGGTGTGACAGCTACAGCTTCAGAGAAAAACAATCGATGCATCAGCCCTCAAACACATCGTATTTTTTGCTTGGTAAGAAACACTTTATGCCTAAAGAAAGAGCCTGTTTCTTTTATCCCACAATAGGCGGAAAACGATCGATGCTGAATGAATACCAATACTTACTCTAGCTAAGTATCGTTTAAAGGAACATATATGATCTCAAATGTTATTTTCTAAACAGATAGCACATTAAGGAATTCAACGAACTGGAATAAAGGTTCAGAAGTCGTGCAATACAATACACAGAATTTAAGTTTTGAACAATTTAAAATAATTCTCTTCTGTTCGCTCGATGACTCATTCTAATAAGAGAAACATGTACACTTGGAAATTACCCACCGATCTGTGCAGATCAGTTCATGCGCCACATATACACACACTTTGCTTGAACAACAAATACGAGTCAAAGTGGCGGTATCGGCGTAAAATAGGTCGTTTTTAATTTCATTATAAGGTTTCATTTAACATTTTTACAGAAAAAGGTCAGTGACTCGAGAACCACTCACACACATATATATATATATATATATCTGATATTCAATTGCAGAAAAACATGATTAGTTAATTACCAAAGCTTTTTAAAGTAAATATCAGTTCATTTTAATTTACTCGGTAGACTATTAGTGTATACTATTTATAATGCTATAGAAATACGAGGTTCCTTTACAAATCGTAACACATATTCTGTGCCCGAATGTGTAGTTCCCCTAGAAAAAAAGTATTGATTATGCACCCAAATTTATATTGAACACGCGATAGTTAAAAAAAAACACAAAGATGTGTCTTTCGTATCCATATAATGCGTGATAAAACAACATGCAAACTTATTGTGAGATTACAATTGTACAAATTCGCGTCGCCTGTTGTCTCTTAAAGAACGCGAGATCAACCCAGTTTTATTGATGGTAATGTAAACGTTAATTTCGTGAAATAACACGGTTTCAGATGGCTCCTTGGACGACCATCACTACAATCCTTATGATGAACTACGAAGGTGAAGATAATTACGCAGTATTTGACATTGAATCTGTATTAATATATAGCAACACTACTAAAAAAGAAAGTATTGCGTATTGCTACCTAGTTTATACTAGAAATTGAAACAAGTGAAAGTGAACACGAGTATGTAAATATATTCCCAGTTATTGTCAACGTCGTCTTGGGCAGTCATGACGTAGTAATATATGTTTCCTTCAAAAAGTAAACATTCAAACATATCACTGTGAACTTATGAACATATTACTTGTTGAAGAGCAAACTGCTAATCGTTTCAATATAATTTAGGTATATAGTGATAAGAGATGTCAAGTATGTGTTCATGGTGAGCTTCGTGTATCGCGCGTCGTACACTTTTAGCACGTAGCCGCTCCAGATGCCGCATGTTGCATTAAATCGTGATGAAACTTGGTTAAAAACATTATCTCTACATTATCAAGGTCCATGTGACATCTGGGCGAAGTTCGTCAAAACATAGGTCATCAATGTAAATCTAGGAAAAATCTTTTACCACGCTAGAAGCTTCATTAATGACTCAATCTTCATCAAACATGGTCCGAAATCTTATCTTGACGATACCTGTACCGAGTTCCAATTTGCGTCACGTGCGCACACAAACTAGGGAACCATGTCAAATCCAAGAAAAACCTAGTAACCACTTTGAAATCGTCATTCTAAGAAAAACTCAATCTTGATGACACTTAGTCGGAATGTTTATCTTCACAATATATATGCCCCTGTTGAATGTGGATCATATGCTTGTTCTGTGATAAGGTGTACACGATATAAATTTCAGCAGCCATATAGATTCGAATGGTTCATAAAAAGTGCAAGTTCCTCAATGGCACCTGCCATCGCGTTTTATCTTATATTTATGTCTTGTTTATTTCATTTACAAACATGCGATGCTTATTTTTATGTGATAAGCAATACACACTAAACTTTGTGATCAACAACTAATTGAGTGGAACATCTGTTTAAGATGATCGTATCTCGAATAACTATTGATGTTTATATATTAAATCCCGATTTAATAATAGTTTGGCAACATCCATTAACTTATTTATTTGTTTAAGTGGTGTGTATAACGGTCGTATAAGCCATGTTCTTGCATATGGTCTAGGCATGATTATTACTGCGCACGAAGAAGGTTCACTTGAACAACAATTTATTTTGATTATAGCTTCATATTATATATTATTTCTAAGTACAAGAATTACCTAAAACTTTGAATTCAACGTCATAAGGATGAAAACATTGTGCTATAGAAATATCATTATCTACATCCTTGGATATCCATCAACAACGTTAATCAGATCGTAATGGAGCAGCCGTGAGGAATAAAAATGAAGAAAAACATCAATGGTAAAATTGATGGTAAATTTGTATTCAGTTTGTAAGGTGATATTCATTGTGTCTCTCTGGTTGTCATAGAATTAGATCCGTTGTACGATGATGTAAACAAATGTTTATATTAAATCGTGTATTAGCGATGCCTAATGTAAAACAATACATGCAATTGAAAAGTAAATGTAAGAGAAAATTTCTCAAATGTACAATGTAATGTTATGCTACCAATAATCAATTGTTGTTTAAATAATTATATGAGCAACACATCAAACACTTTAGGACGATAACAATACCTGTATTGTTGTAGAACCAAAATATAAAAGTTATTCCTACGTGTCGGATTGACAGATAGGCACATGTTAATTGGGATTTGCCAATAGTTTACATATTGTGTGCATGATTAACATTCGACTTAACAAATTACATTGTTTGCACGTGTATATAACTATAATTTCGTTCATTTTCTGGTATCAAACTTTCACTTGTATTATAGTATTATATATCATACACATATTGTCTGTTTTTGAAAAATAAGAGATCGTATTTACTCGAATAAAATTATAACATTTTAAACATTTCATGGTTACCATTTTAACAATAATGCATCGTCGTAAAGTCACCAGGTGAGAAACCATTATTAACAGTTGCCATAAGCCATGTAATACATGTCCGTATGTGACCTGAGCTCCGTTTATTTTGTGTGCTCTTAATTCTACTTGTTAATAAATATAAAAATGTAATTGGCGGTGTAAATGTAATCTATGCTCGAAAATGTGCGCAAAGGCTACACCATCGTGCTAAGTTAATTGAGTACTAAGCACAAGAAATAGCTTCAAATATTATAATGTACACTTGGTATCGTTTTTGTTTCAAACGTAAATAAGAGCTTTGTCGCAAACAGAACCGCAGATCTCTTACCTGCTTAATGTTGTCGGAATAAGAACATACGTTCTTCCTAAGTTTCATAAAAAAGGCTCTTTTACTTTTCGATTTGTCGTAGGATCCATATTTTAGTGGTCACTTATTTCTGTATATATAACGACCAAAGTGTATGTTTAAAAAATGGCCGTATATCAAAATATTGGTTTTAATTTGTATTTAATTTGTATTTTCCACTCATAATTAATTCGCTATGCGTTTTTAATACGTTTATCACATTATTTATCTATTAAAAAGAAGGAGCATTGGAGGCCGTCATAACTGGACGTATAAGTAAGCATATGATTCATAATTGTTGTTCCATAAATACAAATAGAGAAATGGGCCAAGATTGTGTTGTCAAAAAACTGTCATTTGATGCAACCTCAAAAATTCAATACAGACTATTGCACTTTACTAAGTAAAGGTGTCCATCTGTGCTTATTTACATGTAATTGAACATGGATTACCATTTAAATAGTAACTGTTGGTGGGTTTGTTTTATTCATGCTTTAACATACAAATCATTGTGAAGAAAATAAGTACCATTTGCCAAGTACCTATTTATCTTCTTGTGATGCTACACATATCTCAACCTTCAAATTAAATGAAATATTTATTGTGTATACATTGGTAGTATTGTACATGCTCACTCTTTTCCAGTATTTGTAAGTAATGTATTCATTATAAAAATTTAAGTAAATGTATTGGTATGACATATGTTTTTTTATGTGGCATACTGTAAACAAATCCCATCGCGAGGCAGAGTTGAAACCTATGATGCATTTTTATTGACAAGCAGTTTATTTTAGGTTGAATTGTTTTGAATGGTTGCAAATCTTTGAGTTAAGACACGTTACAATCACGTAAAGAATAAGTTGGTATATTAAAGTTGATAAAGTAACAGTTATATGTTTTACTTGATGCATTTTATATGTTCCACATTTTGTAATGTTTATTTATATTTAATGTTGCACTTGTTTAACAAATGAAAACAGTAGTAAATTGAAACAAACGCATAACTTACAATAACTTCTGTAAATTATTTCTAGTCATAAAATGTATAAGTTCAAACAATACAATTGTGTTGCATATGTATAGATATTTAATCTACTAATTGTCAAGTGACTATTTTTTTCATTATTAATATATATCTATTCGATGGCGCTGTCGTCAAGAATATTGGTTTCAGCATGGATGAAGAGCGTTTGATCTATGAACGCCTCAGACTATCAATCGATTAAAATGAACATTTGTGGAAAACGATGCATTTGTATCAGTTCAGTACAATGCACATAGATTTGAGAACAAAGCATGGGAACCCATTAAGCTAATACTGAACACATTTCTATATGAGAATACGCTCAGGAAACATATCTCAGATAATCGTTCGTTCGGATAAATTATATTTAGTATACACACAAAGCACCAGTGTCGAATTAATTACTAATTCAAGTCAAAGAAATCAAATGTGCAGGCCGCAAGCACAACACGAACAATGCACTTTCCAGCATGCATGTACATTAACAAATATTCGCGAAGATTATCATTGCATAAACAATTTTTAAAACAAGTATTTTCGAAAATAAGATATTTTACAACTCAATCATAGTTTATCGCAATATATATGTAAGAGTTAACAATATTGGGAAACAAAAAAATGATATTATACAAGTATTATAAGTGTCATACATCAATTAATAACTAATGTTCAACGGTATAAGTAATGCATTCATAGCAGAGACAAATGCTGTCGTTTTCAGCACCAGATTGAGCAGAATTGAATTCACGTGATTACAATTGTTAGATCTTTTCAGATGTTAATGTAATTTAAGTCAATGTACGTTATATCTGTATGTGAGTTGTGTTGAAGATATGCACTCTTCAAACAACAAGTAAGCACAGTTAACCAAATTAATGTATTATATTCTACATATTAAATTGGTATCAGTACTTTATTTTATTTGTAGCAATATATGATATAGAATATTAGTGGCTGTGTTCACAATTGACAGCGTCCGGAGGATGCACTAATTTATATAATCATTATCGCTAAATAGCCTTTTAAATCTCCTCCTCTGAAGCCACGAGAGACAGACGACTAACACTTGGTGAGTTACATCGTACAGTGGTTTACTTTAACATTTGTTTAAATATTGATCTTGTGTCAACACTGGCCAAATCTGAGGGGTCGTAATATGTACACTACCTTATATAATTTAATAGCATGATATTACCACAGCTTTGTTATTCGGTATGTTATCATTATGTTATCAAACTATAGAAGTCGTGTACAAAGTCAGCTCAAACTATTTCCCGGGTATAAACATGGGCCACGCATCATGGGTCTTATTGTTGTAAACTGTAATAACAAAATAAACTATGGTGTAACCTCTGCTATGTAACTTGATTGTATACATGGTCTCTACCAATTATTTTAAAAGTATGTCCCAGGGATAGAAATCTGTTCGGAAAACAAAATATGTTGCCCTGAAAAACATGAACCTTCGGTATTTGTTACATGAATGTATCATAAGATCGTGGTCATTTACAAAGTTTATTACAACCATGCCCCTTGGGAATGAAATAAGGCCTTAAGGGTAACATTTCTATTACACAAAATAGTAACAAAACAGCGTATGTTTCGTGCAACATTTAGGCCCAGAGGCAACGTACCTGGATACTTATATATGGTGAGGTCATGCCTCTGAGGTGAAAACTGGACATAGCCCAGAGGGGCATGGTTAATAAAGACCATTTCATAAAAAATAACAAAAACTCACAGTGCAGCGATTTATGGAAATTCTGGTTCAAGGCAAGTGCCCAAACGGGCTAATACAATTTTGTACAAATTATACAACCCAAAATTACACAATTAACAAATTCTCCTGTAAAAATTAAGGAAGAGTTAATTATCGATTGGAAAAAAAAATTAATTTAAGTTCGTCAATTACTACTCTTATATAAAGTGGTTCGATTAATGGATTGTCCTGTATGATGAACTCAATGCGTTTATGTAAGCATTTCATCTCCACCTTTTCATTAATCTAATTAGGAAGTCACCCATCACCCTTCTTGGCTTCTAAAAATAAATCACATCTGAAAAGACATGTCTTCAGGCAATTACATTTCCATTAAATTTATTGAAGGACGCTTAACGTTTCCCCATATGCGTGTAAGAAATTGGATTTAAGTACGAAACGGGCATTGTCTTTGATGGAGACGACTAATTTCACATTAACCATATCATTAAAACATTGAAATTGTACTTTTATAGCATTGTAATTTTTATTAATGGTTGTACGTACTTTTTAAGAATATAATATACGTTACAATAGATGTATAGTATAACTGGGGCTTTGCTATAATATGTGCATATATTATATATATGTGGGTGTGTAAGTATAATTTTGTTTAAATTACTACATATCCTCTTTCACCTTGCTATCGGAATGTTTATACCGTCTACTACTTATATTTAACAATCGTTAAAATCGACGAAAATATGGTTTACAAATATATAACCTGTGAACCTATATAACCTTACTTACATCTTCCAAATATGACATTCAAAATGACTTATAATGCATACATTAATTTTTATTTTTTCAACACACGGTAGATTACGCATTAAAACACGCGTTTACTAAACAAGTTCTTGATATTTCCGGAACTTCTTTCATAGCATTAGGCTCAGTCCATAGTTTGTGGATATAACCACATACTAAATTTATTTCTGCACAGTGTTTACGTCGCGGGTCGTGGTTGAGTGATTAATTTTATGCCATTCTATGTTCGAAATAACGGAATAACCATACCTGGCTGAGTATCATGCGTTTTAACTGTTAATTTGGATGATACAATTAGTCCTACAATCTTAGTTAAGCGAAAGCTTAAATTACATAGATTAGCAATACCGTGTAAACTAATACACTTGTATGTTTAAAAAGATACAGAACAATTGTATCGCAGTATGATGTTTTATTATTCATTTTCAAAATGCCGAAAACATCTTATAAATGTGATTCAGCAGCGTGGACACAGTTTTTTTAAAAAGTGTTTTTCATGCACTGAAGCAATGAAAGCAAGTAGACAAGACATTATGCCGCTTTGACAATTAACGATACAGCATGTTTGTGAAAGCTACTGCGCCACCAAAGATATATTACTTATGTCAATAGTTTAGCAAAGTTTCAGGTAGAATAACTTCATTATCTCACGACGTGATGTTAATTCGTTTGGGCGTTCCATATTTGACCGTAATCATCGTTTTCGATTGCTGTGGTTGCAACTCTTTCGAAAAAGGGTATGTTTTACTCTCATTATTAAAGTTTTATTTTTAAAGCTCTTTAACATTTAAGGTCAAGACACAGATGGTCTTAAACGTTGTATTGTGTGCGTGTCTTATGCAGTAAAATCTGCCACAAACGCCACGATGTATACTTTGTGCAATAAATCTAAAAATTTAATTTTCGAATTATTATTTTAAAAGTATTGATCATAAGAGTGACCAATAATTTGAAGATAACAAATCTGTTATTATACAAAACGTATTTGTTGTTTTAATACGTATATATATGTAGTTTACAAAAAAATGTGTAGTTCTTGCAATTCATCCAGTTCGTGACTCAGTCGTGCATTATGCTCTGATAATGACATAAGTCCAACCGAATGAGAAACAATTAACGCTGCCAATAAATTAATAACAATCCGCGATTACACGAATTATGTGACTTGATTTATTTCTAAAAGTTTTGACTACATTCGTAAAATAACGTTGCGAATGTGTTATCGCAATCGCATTCTTCTTGTAGCATTTAAATCCGATGTGTAATCGGACTGACCGAAATGTAAACTCAGTTAATACTTTTATAGGGTTAGATACATTAATCGAATACCTATGCGCAAGTGTACAATAAGGCGGTTCAAGGACATACCAAAGTATATGTATGTTATTCTTGAAATGAAATGTATTCCCGAAAACTAACATTCGGCGGCTCGAAATGCAATCCCTCCTCATGTGAGTGCATCAAATACATGTGTGGATCAAAGTTATTATGCAGAAAATATACAAAATGTATTGGTATGAAGGAGTTATTTAAAATGCATCGACATTGTATGTCATAGTATTTTGTGTTATCCATTTAACAAATGATCGTACACTTTTTTAAATCCATAAACGTGTCTCTCATTTTGTTAATTTTGAAAAATAAAGCATGTATTGTTAAACCCTTCGTGTTTTATTAAATTATTGCATCAAACCCTGAACAATTTGACGAAGTTTTACATCATAATTCCTCATACAATACACATAAAGGCACCGTACCAGTTTAATGGGTCTTATGTGCGACTGATCTTACAACATAGTGTGCGATATATTTTCGATCATTGCAGATTCATTTTCGATATTGTACGAGATTTACCAAAAATTTTAACAAATTATGACGTCATCAGCACGAATATGCATGACGCCATTACTTTTTAATCGGACATAAATCACAATGATTGTAATGGCAGCTTCATATTTTCATGGGAATATTCAATGAGGACAATTACTTTACAAACGCTTAAATGAGCTTAATCTCTGTACAGTAACCGTTAATGTAAACATGAATAATAATGACTTCCGGTTTCCGGTGTAAACAAATAAAATTTTGAATCGCCCTCGTAAAAAAATGTAATTTGTGCCTTCAACTAAGTTAACCTCAACTGAATCACAAAGCAGAATTGTCTAATGGGTAAAGGTGATAAAACTTCTATTGTCTTTCCTTCCATAGATCTAAATAGTCCTAATAAAACACAAANGTGGTATTAATGACAACACTGAGTGATAGACATCTCCTGGCTGTGTGCACACATGATTCATAACGCAGTCATGTTTATTTTGGATGGCTTGCTCTGTGTTGTTTCTGTTAATGTAAATGGTGTGGAATTAACAAACAGTATATTTAAGTGCGTGTTAAGCATCATATAACACAGTTGAAAGTGGTTGTTTCATTTCGTCGTGCCTCGGAAAATTGCAGTTCAGTTTCACCGGCTTGAATAAACCATTTAGTAGTTTTTAGAAAACGGTTTTCTGATGCTAATGTATTCTTGTTTGTTCTAATTTATACAATTTTGATGTTATTAGGTTCGTTTTTATTTAAACCTTATTGTTTTGAAATAACTCAGGACCAAGTGTGAGGTTTGTATTACCATACAACAGGTTTCATCATGGCATTTACCGTTCCAATAACCTCATTTTTTAATTTGTGTTATTATTGTGTGTTTATGTGCTGTTTCTAGCGCTATGGAGCTTTGTCACATTGTATTGCCATTGGTTACTTGCCACAAATAAAGAGGACTACGTGCTGTAACCAGCTTTCTCTCGCGACTATGGTGTTTGAGTTATTATGTTTTTTTATTTCAGAGCAAGTTCGAAATGTGATCAAAGCGAAAGACATGTGTAAGATTCATGTTTTACGCCGAAAATGACGACATTTCTTCGCGCATTCGTTGAAGTTTGTTTTCACAGTTGAATTGCTCTTTAATCATTTCCAACATCCGAATCATGATCAAAGTAATGATGTTGATAGCTTTGTTATATTTGAACTAAATAAATGCGGAAACATGTTTATATTAGGACTACAGTCAAGTCAAACCTGTACCAGAGACCACCTTTTAATAGAGACCACCTGTCCATAAAGACCACAACGATTTCCTCCCAATCCTATTAATTCCTTTTCAATCGACCCTGCGAATAAAGACCACCTGTGAACAAAGACCACAACTGCCAAATCCATTGAGTGGTCTTTATTGACAGGTTAGACTGTATATAATTCATTCGCTGTTGTGATTTAATAAGATAATACGACCAATTCTGAAATTAACGTCACTAAAAGCACACAATTGAAGATCAAATGCGACTTAGGTAAATGTTTTATTATCAAATAGTAATTAAATGCGTATTTAAATGCTTAAACGCAATGAGCTCACTTTGGTTCGACTTGTCAAGTTAACACATCTCAATTATATTTGTTTCTCAACGCCACGGATACGGTTTACCTATTTCCGAAATGAGTTTTTCTCTTAAACAAACATTGTTCTCAACTGTAGGAACAGAAAAGTCAAAATTAAAATAAATATAGTTTACAATAAAATGTATTTTACAATTTTACACACACCTGAATGAACATTTCAAATGTGTTTGATTACGTCAATAAATGCGGCTCTCGCTTAAAATTGTCCCGTGCATCATTTTCGTTCACACCGAACCTCTTGCCAAACGAGTTTCCCATTAATAACCTGTGCGTAGTAACATGTTCTGAAGTATCTGAACAAATATATATATATTAAAACAATTACTTCAACAATAAAAAAAATCAAAGAGACGAACCGTCGTGTTGCAATTATCGTTAACTCATGCGACTGCTGGAAGTTAGCATGTGTTAACATGTTTGTTGACTACCGAAAACGCAACATTAGCTTGACGTTCAAATGTTTTATATATTGTGAGAAAGATGCTTGATAAATATTTTTTGTATATCGTTTTAACATTTGTAATTGAGACCATGTGGTTTTCAGTACAAAATATTTTGAAGTAGTAATTGGGTATTGCGTGGGTGGTGTTAAATTACACAAGTCAGATACGTTCGATTAGAAAAGCGGTGAGATCAAAGGATTTACTTGTTGCAATACGTGTAATCGCAGATAGCAGGCCTTAAAAAGAGAAACTCAAACAAAACGGCAAAGATTAGATGATAAAATATGATACCTCGGTAAGTAGCATCTTTGTAACTGTTACACGTGGAAACACATGACGCTTGTTTTTGTGTTAACATCGATATAAACAACAGGTGAGACGAAAAGTACATTAAAGACTGTTTATGTTAACTGCATAGGGTTATCATTTATTGCAAATGCGTGCGTTTAAGGCAAGTGGCCGATTCCCTGTGTAATAGAGACCAATAAAGACAACCGAACACTTCTAAGATAAAACTTAATTAAAGCTGGTGGTATACAATTGCCATATAGAACATACAGATCATTTTCTGATATCTTAAACAAGTCATTCTATATGACATGTGCAGTAGTGTGCACTAGCTTCATCATTCTATATACACATTCATTTGTATAAATGCAATGAATCTACAAACGGTATCCGACAAAATGCATGTTCTGAATTGTTTCATGTTGACATTAGTTAGTGCATTGGATGTGTTAAATATGTTCGACATGTAAACATTGTTGATGTAGACTTCATAATCATTTTTATTGAAAGGGGCTTATTATCCACAGCATGATTAAACCGACCCAGTTATGTGTTACATGTTAATTGCTCCGTGGGTAACTTATAAGTAAGATAAACAAAACACCATTAATTTGATCGTTGCAAACCAACTTGATCATTGTTTATACCGGCGTTCGATGATGTATGCAAATTTTGGTTTGCGTATTGGGCAAACGCACGACCTAACAACACAAACACTACCCATGCAAACCTATGCAAGTAGTCACAATAAGCACTTAATATCAACATCATTAATCTGTGTATTAACCAGCCTATCATGTGCCCTCCCACAGAATAACTAAAATAAAATAAAACAAATAAATAACCAAAAAGATTATCCCTAATTGATTAAACTGCTATGCATGTGCATACTAATTGCTTTAGCACTTATATGTAACTGTGTTATAATGTGTCTTAATGGACAAGATAGCTACTTTCATTTGCTTGTTTCTTTTTTGTTGTTTTCTCTTGTTTGTCGTTGTACAAAATTACATGCATTTTCATATTTATTGCTTGNTGCTGTATATGAATAGCTAAATAAATATTGTTTAAACCAATAATAATTTAAATCAATATACGCATAGAACAAATTATGGAAACTAGACGTTTGCATGAAACTATCGATCCATATTGAGTCTTATTATACATTTTTTAAGACGATTAATTACACAATTCTCATAAGTTCGGGTCTTCAGTTACACACAAAATACATAAATATATTATCAAAGTCACAGCAGAGATAAAAGTCCATATTGCAGGTAAGGAGAAGACACCCCCGCCTTGTCGTATTGCGTGTAGCTGCGTTACTCGTCTTGACGGAACTATTCAGGCGAGTGCCTTGGGTCGGACTTTCTTACATTTATGTATCTCCGTCACTGTTGGCTACATACGATAACAAAAGGCCCTATACCATACGATCCCCGCATATGGCAACCACTTTTCACCTGTTTGTATATTATTATAAATCGTTAGTCAAAAACACGTGAGTGATGTTACTCTAACATACGTTTTAGGTTTACCTTTCGCTTAACTCAAATATATCTCAGAATCTCGAAAACGCTTTAATTAAACGTAACTTTATACAATTAACATAATGTATAACATTACCTGAAAAAACTGTAATATTGCATATTGCATGGAAATATACGAACCAAGAAACCTTTAAAAAAAAACATCATGAAACATCCCAGTTTATTTGTTTAGAAAGGCTGCCTATGAGAGGTGGTTAAGTCCGATTACTTTGTATTGCACTTATAGTATAAAGTGCTGCTTAATCGACTAGACTAATGAGTGCCTAACTCTTGAGATTGAAACACACAGTTTGGACTAATGAACCTTTTATTATGTGGCAGCTTTACAATTAAATCGTCTAGACGAGCCAGCAACGTCGATTTATTCAGTAGATAGCTCAACAAAGGTTACATGTTACTGCAAAAGAATATATATTTGTGTCCTCCGAGAATTTGGGAGATTATCGTGACTTGAGTAGAACAATATCGCCTGTAAAGGGTTCAAACATAGTTAAATTTAGCAAAGGCATTTGGCGAGTTCTGGCTACGCAAGAAGAAATGAGATTGCATCAAAGAACGCGAATGGAAATTAATTGCACATCGCGCAGTTCGATTTATCAAGAACATGAAGACATTGGACATTTTGTTTCCATGCAAAAGATAAAAACACAAATAAGAACTTTCCGAACTAAATAGTGGCATTAATGTTTGGCTTTTTTTCACATCGTAAGTCAACGTATACCATTACGTGTGCTTTTGTGAAACCACAACCTACACGGAAAACGTTTTTACAAACATGTATTCGACAGTTAACGTGTCTGGTAAGCTGCGCAATATCATATGCAAAACATATCCGACTACGTTCCTTATGTTCTAAAAAAAATACCCTTTAAATTTAGAATATCCAAATAAAAATGATTAAGCGTAGTCATTTGTTGTGAGTCACTCGTTGGAAGTGTATGCAAACCATCAAGTTTATTGTTGATAATAGTTTTCAATCTAAACAGGTAAGTACTTATACATCTAAATATCAAGAAGGATGCTCTGTAAGAAAATGTGTGCGTCTGTTGCTTTTTTTGTTACTGGAAAACATGTGATGAATTGTGTTCTCGATCGATAATGTTACGGTTTGAATAGATAATAGCACAAACCTTAAGAATTTTTATGTATGGACTTAACAACCAATACGGTGTCTTATTTTGCTTCGCTATGTTTTGGTATATTTATAGAAAACATACCATCATGAGTATGCGCTTCGGTCTGTTAGTCGAGCTGGTTTGGGTTTTTAAAATGAACACCATCGATTGTTATTGTCTTTATGTCAACTGGCTGAGGCATCTGGAGTAGAATGTCAAGGCAAAAACACCACTTACCATGATGTTGCTTCGTTAGACAAAACCTGAATGATGTGTACTATTCTCATGATATTAAACAATCCCGACATTGATTTACATTTTTGAACATCCTTATAAGCAACCTTATTATAGTAGGTAATTCAGTACCTCTTGGTCGGGATTTAATATATAACACTAACACGAACTGTAAAACACTTTAAGTTACGACTCATGTCACGGGAATGAATCTAATTGATCGTAAATGCATTGGTATGTCTCACTTTGCATCTTAGCAACACAACATGATGACACATAGAGTGTTAAACCAGTAATATGGGCTGCAAGTATTTTGCATGAAACCGAGTTCTACAACGGATGAAACAGGTTGTAAACCATTTCTGTCAGATACAGTTTTACATATTTATAATTGAAAAAGTGCTTACAACGATATGCGATTAAAATAATGACTAATAACGTACTCAACCAATATTGAAATGCATTTTCTTGCCGACTAATTTGATCGATCATCTGAACACAGAATAACGGTGTTGTTCATCTAACTTTAATTATTTTAACTTTGTGCTTGTTGGAAGCGTCACATTTATTTCGACAAAATTACCAGATTTAATTGTATTTCCAATTTGATAGATCTTTTTAAAGAGGCCGCTAGAGTTCTTAGATTTTCTGATACCGCTTTGTTTATCTAGAACGGTTGCATGGCTTTGTGTGCTATGTATTTCTGTATTAGGTTTGAGGTTTAAATATGTGAATTGCCTAAACTAAAGAACTTCAGACCTCGTCATTCACTCTGGCCAATTTAGATCGCATCCCTCTTTGCTTAAATATTGCTTTGGAATTGGTTCTTAATGCTGTTTATATGTATAATGGACGAATTATTTCTTAAGTAGATAGGTATTTGATGTGGGCATGTCACATAAATTTCCAGTAAATTATATGCTATCTTATTATTGTTTTCTCAAAACAAATGAAATGTTGATAATTAAAACACTAGAATAGACGTTCAGAAGGAGAAGTTGCATGAAAAAAATTTAAAAAGAGTTTCATACAATTGCGAATGATGTTATTTTGTGCAGAAGAAAACCCCTTCATGTAAACAAGACATGAACACACGAATTCCCTACTAGTATTTGCAGATTCATTCATACGACACTATTTTGATTTTGCAACGAATACGAGTAAACGTGAAGGCATCGGCATAAACTTCAGTACAGTAAACACAATTTGATTTATGGTTCCATATACAAATTGTGAATTCATTTTGTTTAACATTCATTGTTAATATTCATTTACAGATGAAAGATTGCGAAAAGTAAAAATTGTGACATATTAAAATCACACCGTATTAACTCGCATTAACTTGAAAAAAGTAGAAACGCTGCATAAGGCAAGGGATTTAGTTGTTCCTGTAGTTAGCATAACATTCAAGAAAAAGTATACAAAGTTGATATAATATTAATCTTATCGGTGATCCTGCTATCAATATGGCGTTTTCCAGCCTTTACAGAAGATGTTATTACTAAGTTCTAAGATATAGCATCGGACATATACGCAAAACGGCTTCAATGGGATCTAACATCTAAATTGGAATAGGTCTAACTTCAAACTCAAAACGGCTTCAACGTGTTTCCGTATCACAGTTGTCCTAAAATAGCACAAGCACACTTTGTTGTTATAAAGAAAACGATAATTATCTTCAGTTCTTAATTGAACTCCGTGGTGATTTATTCGGTCCTCATTCTTTTCTTTGTTGACACTTAAAGTAACATAAATACTCAAAAATCAACGGAAATTTCGTTAAGTATTTTTAAAATAATGTTACCCAATAAAAAATCAATGTTCCTTATAGCAATATCCAAAATTTCAAAGTCAGATGTGTTCTGGTAACATAGATGTTTGTAGATACAACATGCACGTTTTTAATTTTTTGTGTACACAAATAATTCCAATTTATAACCCCACACTGATATCTATCCATACGACACATGAACACTAATATGGTACTAGTTTAGTGTTCTTGTGTCGTATGAATAGATATAGTCGCGGGACATTAAAATGGAATTAATTGTGACACGAAAAATTAAAAACAAGCATTTTATATCTACAAACATCCATGTTACCAGACAACATCTCGTTTTGAAACTTTGGCTTTTGCTATAAGGAATATTGATTTTTTTTATTGGGTAACTTTATTTTACGAAATACTTTACGAAATTTCCGTTGATTTTTGAGTATTAATGTTACTTTAATGTTTTTTTATATTGTAAATGTGGTACTTGAGCACTCATAAAGGCGCACACAATTGTCTAGGAAACACATTAGTGCGACGCTTTGGTAGCCATTAACAACCACTGAAACTGATGAAAAATACGATCTCATTTGTAGGTCTTACAGCGATAAAGAAATAATGATGGAATCGGCAAAAACAACATGAACAATCCCCAAGCGCATATTGCTTTGCCAGACAGATCATTGAGCTCATTTTGTAAACTACATGATGTATGATTAATGCATGAAACTCATTTGGTCAACATTTTAATAATATTGAATAACTTTTAAATACCAGTTTATAACATAATTATCGGATTACACAATTCAACACTAATATGTTTGTTTTATTTTTGTGTGCACAATGTGCTCATTTCTCGCACTCTGATATGTTTAATGCCACAACGTTTGTTAGATATTAAAAAGCATCAACTGGACTTAAGCTTCCACCTGAATTGAGTTTATAAAATAGTATCATTCATGTAATCACGTATGTAATATGATTTTATAATTACGATAGTGCATCGAAAGGAATGTGTTTTCAGTTTTAATTTTTTAAATAAGGTAAAGCAAGTATTAAATGCTTTTAGATGTAATACAGATCTTTTTATGTGTTAAGTATATATGTGTTTTTATAATTTACATTCATATTACAATATTCGGGAATAGTACACTTTTAGTTAGTGAACCTATTCAAATATCTTTAAACAACTCTCAAGTAAATTTTGAAGACATCTTAATGCATTATAAAATATAACAAGTGATGTGTTTGTGAAACACTATGTCCCCTTTTGAGCGATTTTGACCCATATATTTGACCTTTGACCTTGAAGGATGACCTTGACCTTTTTCCACTCAAAATGTGCAGCTCCATGAGATACACATGCATGTCAAATATCAACTTGCTATCTTCAATATTGCAAAAGTTATGGCCAATGTTAAAGTTTGTGCAAACAAACCAACAAGACAAACAAACCAACAAACAGACAGGGCAAAAACAATATGTCTGTACTGGGGGACATAAAAATGAGGAAAAAAATATCCAAAAAATAAACGGAAAGAAGGATGTTAAGTAAATCATGTTAACTGTCGTTTGATGGAACCGTACATTTAATTAAGAGATTCGGACTCGGTGCGCCGTTTATTTAATAAATGATTTGTTAAAACTACATGTTTATGATGTTCTAATGATGATAGTAAATGTTAACATTTCTTTTTCGAGCAGCGCATTAGGATATTGTTACATATATGTATTTGTATAATATAGACATGTATAAACTACTTTCTGAATTAGAAAGAGTTCATCTAGAAAGTATTTAAGCACATGATAGACATTTAAATATGTTTTTGGTAAGGTTTACTTAATGTATATTCGTAAATGACGTTACAAAAACCAGTCCAAATTATATTCATTCCGAGCATGATATCACCATTCTTATCATATACCAATCATGCATAATTGAGAACATTGGATTCTTGAAATAGATAAGTGCACAGACAAATGGGTCATGTGTGTCATATTTATCATATCATGATATGATTTATAGATAAATAGTGCGTAAACCGCCGTAATCTGTGGACTTCAGTTGTAGAGTAGATTTTTTCGGGACAAGAGTAACGCTATAACATTGACAACAAGAGCATGCATACATTGAGGTTACAACATTCATTCACCATATACGTATAAAGACAACGCTTCAAGTCTGCAACGCAACAAACAATCGTACAGAGATCGATTCATATCTCAGTTATCATTACCAACAAATTGATCTACAATTAGAGACGTAAATATGATTTTAATTACTCTTGCAGAAACATACCTAAATAACGGTCTAATTTAAACGCTGAAATCGTTCCGTTGCAGTGTTTCCTTTTTTCTCCGGACATGAAATAGCTTGTTTTAAGTGAACAAAGGGAAACTCAAAACAGTGGTCTTTAAGTCGAAATCGTCTGGCACACAATACATTGAATACTATATACTTTTAAATACGTAATTGTGTTCGATCTATGTTTAATAAACAACTATTTTAAGGTATGCTTCCTAGATTTTTATTACGACCGTGCGGGTCTTCGAATACATTGCAAAATTGCCACACATCAGGTTGGCAAAGAGTTGTTAATATATACGCAGACAAACAATTATAGTTGTTACAATGTATCCGTGATCTGAAATATATAGACATGAAGACAATTTTATGTTTACTATGCTGCGTTCAGATTCAGGAGTTTTGTTTGGTCTGTTGGAGCGGTTTAAGAGCAATACTTGCTTTATACTAGGAATATATCTTGAAGAATTACTAACAAACTATGACAATATAAATGATAACCTCAACTCTGTTAGATCGACTCATGCTTTAGTGTGCAACATATTTTCGACATTCGTGTGTACAATCTAAATGTTTGGCGGATATAATAAGTTACAAGAAAAATACAGAAAATAGTGTTCTCTATGAAAACACATCAGAAATGCATATTCTATTTTGAAATAAGAAAGCATTGCATAAAATACGACTTTATTAAGGGGAAACGACATACAAAAGAGTAGGAAAAACATGCATATGATATTTGAAAATACAAACTATTATTGGAAGCGAAACGCATACAATACTAATTTAAAAGACACATGCAGACGCAATGAAACAACATAACAGTCTTACGGTGCAAACATATAAAGCAAATGTCAAACAAATAGAAAAAGGTAGAGTATATAAATTAAATAAAAATATATACAATAAATTCAATAATTGAATAATTGTAAAACACATACATGTAAGATACACATTGTATACGCGAATCGTTTTAAAAGTTGTACAGTATTCACCAGTACATGTAAAACGGATTTTATATAGAGTCACATATATGGGTAAAGTCAAAAGTTACTATAGTGAACATTTCCTGAATACTATTGCTGCTAAAAACTTACAGTGTTGTCAATCTTTTTACCATACACATAAATAAGAACAAGTGAAGTATGATACATTTAATTATTAAACGGTTATAACATTTTGTTTAAAGCTACTACAATACCGAACAGTTTAATCTTCTTTGTTAGATTTGTGTCTTGAAGTATAGATGTTTTTCCAGGTAAGAGCATGTCTTATGTACATGCATGGATTTTAAATTGAATTACGAAAAGCAAATATCATTTGTCAAAGCTCTCATTACGATGTCTTTATGATATTGGTTCTCCTCAACGTTTAAACTACTTCGTTACTCATCAACGTTTAATCAGTTCCAAAAACAGATCTTGCATAGCCATCTTAACAAAATGTACAAGCACTTATTTCGTAAATATATTTAAACTCGTTTAGAAGTATTGGAGGACAAATATATGTGGTGTTATGGTCCTACTTACGTACGGATACATGTTTGCGCTTGTTCTTAGATATGCCCCAGGGTACGTGAGTGGGACATATCGCACATAACAAACAACAATCTCAGATTAATTGTATTTGAACTAAACATGTTTAAGTTTATATACTAACAAAGCATGTAACGACTAAATGTTCCCGACATCATTTGCTTTGTATAATTAACAACATATGGAATTTGTTAATGTTTAACAATTATTTAAAAAATATGGTGAGTTTGATTTGATACATATATATTCTAATCATTGAGAATTTGCTCAATTCGATTTGCACAAGGACGGTTTCGATCTATTCATTCGTAATTGCATCAACATCAAATACACTGCATAAATGTAGTATACGGACTGAATCAACACTTAGTTACCGAGGGTGGTATTTCCCATATCAAAGCGTGCACTTTTATTTGTAGCAGGGTGATGTACGATAATGTGTGAACATTTGGTTTACGGACAAATTTCTCAGAGTAGTCACACATGTAATATACATCTATTGTATATTCCTATGTTGTTAAATGTGAACGACCATAAAACAGTATCGCATTTTGAAAATTGTTCTATTCAACAGAACTAATCTAAATTCACATAGAAACCGTTTCGTCGATGCAATAAACTCAAGTTATTTCAAGGAAGTCTGGTGTATGTAAGTACTGAGATTAAGATCACACTTGACATGACAACTTAATTAAAGCTCGCGTCAAGTAAATTGAAATGTCCCTTTATGTACTGGTTTCTGCAATACTAAATACATGAGAGGAAATAATGCTTAACTCATTATTTTCTCTGTTTGTCGTATAATGCGATTATGTGTCACAGATGTTCGACTCACCTCAAACAAAAATTCCATAAAATCAAACAGGATCAATGTGTTTGCTGCATAGATGTAGTTTGTACATGCGTGCATATCGTCAGAAACTGACAACGGTAGGGTCACTGCCTTTTGGGTTATATATATAAATAAATGACCTAGGATTATAATATATCGATTACTAGAATAGTTTAAAATACAGATTCGTTTATTTAGCAGATCACATAATAAAGTATGTTCTGGCTTTTGAAATAAATCGCATTGAGACTGTTTACGAGTTCATGCGTTTTCTCATTCGCCGCATGTAAAAGCTTTTCATTGTTAAGAACAAATCTCCGTTATTGGATCCCGCCGTAAAATACAGAAATCAGCTTTTTAGGAAGGTTAATCATGCTAATTGTCACAAATGAGTGTTATACTACTTGTCGAATAAAGTTAACTGTAATGTTATATTATAGGAGTGATTCTCATTTTTATTTGTATGAGTTTCTTTGAAGCTTTCACATTCATCTTCTTTAAGCGTTATGAATTATAATCCACACATCACTCTACGTGGCTTCTAATAAAGAATCTCGTTTTGGAAAGAAACATCGTTTGATGTCTGACGGCAATTAAATATTTTCTTTTGCAATTACTGCTATAACATTGACGTTTCCCCACATGCGTCAAAGAAAGTTGGTTCCTGAAGGAAATATGCATTGTTATCTAGATCAAATAATATTTACCGGAGACGAATGATTTCATTAAATAACATAATACACATATTGGAATTGTACTTAAATAGCTCGACGTTTTGATAGTTTTTAGGTTACACACCCAGCTTGTTTAAATTATATGTATCAAGACATTTGTACACGTAAGGTTTGTATTGTTATCAGAGTAATTTTTACTATTGACAGATGATACGGATTGAAATAACTAACAACTTCAGACACAAACGACCGATATGAATTGGAACTCAATTGCATAGTTGCAAAGTTATAGCGTATGAATACTTTACAATGCCAATATATTCTAACAACTATATAAATATAATTTCATATTTTGCCTTAAGTCAATACAGCATTTTTCACAAAGCACTTTGTGATAAATATTAAGTTTAAAACCAACTCGTATTTAGTTCGTATTTTGAAAATTTTGAAGTTGATATTTGGAACATACACCATACAACTATTATAGTAACTAAATGTTCGATGAAGAAAATAATATAACCAGGATACTTTATTGTATATATAAAATACATTGTCGTTTCTGTTGAGTTTTTGTAAATTCAACATTATGTAGATGTGTAAGAAGGCAAAATAACAGTATTATGGCACACATTTGACCGGTTTGAGTAGGTCGCGCGTAATATGTTAATGTATGTTACATATATGAAATGCAATAAACAAACTGCGTATTGCTTTCTGAAATGTGAAATATGCGAGGACAATTCATTTCCACTTATTGGCGAATGGATGCACATTCTTAATGTGTACATTCATTTAGGAAATTGTATACAATGCAATAAATCGCATACATCCATGACCTATATGTGGCGTGTTCTGAGAAAACTGGGCAAAATGCCTGTGCGTGAAGTGTCATTCCAGATCAGCCTGTGCAGTCCGTCAGGGACGCCACTTTCCGCCTAAACTGGATTTTCGCTAAGAAGAGACATCCTTTATACGAAAAATTCCATAAAAGCGGAAATTGTCGTCCCTGATAAGCCTGTGCGGACTGCACAGGCTTATCTGGGATGACAATTTACGCACAAGCATTTTGCCCAGTTTTCTCAGAACTACGTTGTTGTTTCATTATTTGTTTTGCTGAGACAAATACAATTCCTTAATCATTCAAAATGAGATAGATTAAATGATCTAGATTAGCAACAACGTTAGACTAATAGAGTTGTATTTTTCAAAAAGTGTAAACCATTTTGATTGCAGGTTGTTGCCAAATCATTTCTTCGTTTAATTGGGTTGCTTAAGCGGTTTGTTTATTAGTTGAAAATGGATTGATTCCGAAACGGTAATGGCAGTCAAACTTTGTTGTCTATTCAATAATGTATTTAAATGTTAAATGTTAAATGTTGTCTGCACAGAAACCTGGACACCAAATGGGTGTGATTCAACAGCGCTGACAAAATTGTGTTATTATGTGTGTCATAGTACGACGTTAAGACAGAAATGAAAACGCAAAAAAACGAAACCGTGCTGCAGTGCTGCATTGTATACAACATAAGTTCACGAGTGTTCACGAGTGGCAAAACAAGGTTTACGACACCCTAGTTCATATGACAATGAGTGGAATAATAAAACTATTACAACGAAGTATTCACGTTTTGTTCTGCTTCCTATTCAACACCCACCCAGATGTTATTTGTTCATACTGTTAAATGTTTGGTAATTTGCTTATGTGACTTACTGACCATAACAATGATTCACGTGTATATTAACGGAACACATTTTACGAACCCCTGCATCGAAAGCCTGAGGCTTATTTGAAACGCTGTCGAGTCCGTTTCCTGGGACTAGAACCAGTACTTGAAGTCTATGGGGGAGATCTATAGAACGCTTCCACAATCGTGATCAAACCCGTGACCTCCAGGTCGCGAGGCAGACACCATATCAACTACGCCACGGCGACAATGGTTTGACAATCAATAAAGGAGTAAATAAATATGAGTTCATTATAATATCACTAAAGAGCACTTCACTAAATGACGGACAAAGAAAGAGATACTAAAACCGACAATAAGTTCGTTTTATGTGGATTAACTATGTAGTCGTATTGTAATGTAATGCATTTATATGTGCAAACAATCGTTGTCGCTCTAACCGAGCATGCGTGGTTCTTCACGATTAGCTGCATAAATAATATTTTCATTTTGTGTTTTATTTGAGCCCGTGATAAACAAAAAACCTGTTCACCTTCTAAAAGACTTTTTCAATAATCTAACACAATTTAATTAAATACTGGAGTACCTCAGGAAATGTTCAGAAATGTAATTTATTAAAATTCTACGTAACGTCGTATAATGGAACAACTTATTGGGTGTATTTCGCGTGTTCTTAAAGCAAGATGAATCAATTGCATGTATATTAGGAAGAAATGAAGTAAGTTGGTATTTAGTTCACATGCTGTAATGCAAAAAACTACAATCGTTACAAGTGTCAATGTGTCCCCCTAAAGTAACTGATAATAAGTGTAAATAAAATGTATTAATATGCATGTTTCATACTCTATTCCCGTATTATTAATACATATTGTCAAATATATGCACTGGAATCCGCAGGAGTTATATAAATTAGGATATTACTCATGTTATTTAAATTTCATTTGGAAAAAAACATAGGAAACAATATTGGGCATAAATTGACATCTGTAGGTAATAACTGATATAAATATGCCATGTTGTTGAGTCTCATTAACATTGAGGTTGAATTTTATCGAATATTTCGTGATATCCTAATCGCCCATTCGTCTGATTCAGAGAAATAATATGACTAATGATTGCGAGCAAAAACACCATATGTCGATTTCTACTACTAAATATTTTAAGTTGAAAGTTAACATTTGTGTTCGGGGTCATTTTAGGAGGGTCTGCCACGGCATATAATCCTAACCTGCAATTTAGATGAAGCTTGCCATGTTTTCACTTGTTTTTGTAGTCACCGTGAATCATATTGTATATTGACAAGGTTCTATGATTCGACATTGTGAAGTGCCATGTTTGACGACGTTTAATACTCCTTCATACAGTTCTTAAAAGGCAAATTAAATTTTATACCTCAGCAGTACATGCTTGTTTACCTAACCGAATAGAGGCCCATACACTTCGACCTAGAACAGAAAAAAGATTACTGTATATAATATCACGACAACATCATGATTGTATAAGGCATCTTGTTGAAAAAATGTTCATGAACACAATACTTTGTATCATATCGCGAAACAAATATGTCACGCATTTGTAAATGATTTGGCACTAATAATCAATATAAATTAACATTCGATAGCCATATCACAACAAACACATCTCTTACGAAGAATTACAGTGTGAAAACAAGTATATATGTGATGCTTTAAAAACAAAGAAAAGGTAATACAAAGTATTGTATCATTTAAACTTTTATCAGCTTGAGACATGTATATCGTTGTAGTGAAAACAAATTATGGTTTTTAACATCTTTGTTATCAAAGAACTATAATATTTTAATTTTGTTTTAAATCATATAACATCTCTGTACTCAACGTTATAAAGAGCAACATGTACTTTTAATAGCCGATATAGAATAAGTACGTATAAAAACATTTTTTGTTCATATAAACAAGACGTAATTCGTATTTTAATCCTCAGTTCGTTTTAAAGAGTTTTGGAAGAAAACGAGCCCTGGATATTACCCCAAATATGTTAAATCAATTTTTGGCAATTTCGATGACAGTGTTCACATTTCATCAAATGTAGCACAAAACAAACAATACGTATTAAGCTTATATAGCTATTATACACAATTTGTACATTTTTGTCTGTTTTGCAAGCGATTGTTTTTTTTTATATATATATTTTAATTACTATCAATTATTAGGTATGCAATTACAATTTATGAATTGCGTTTGACAAGATTCTCCTATCAAACATTAAACGTTTAAAGGCTCTATTTTCCTAATAAAGATGTCATAATTATATATATAAAAAAAGTGCATTTTCGAAGTGTTTTTAATTGCGTTTCATTGTTGTGCTTATGTCATATGTAATAAAAAATAGAATATACCATTAACATTTTCGTAGCAATTAGGGCTGCTGTACATGCTATTTTCTCATAAGAACAAAATTATGGGCTAACATAATATAAACAAAACAACGCCCATTAAACTTATATCCTCTGTGATGATTCTACGTTTAGTCGATATTTTAGTTTTACAAAAACAAAATAATTAAGGCAAACATTGTAAAACGATTTAAAATTAATAGAGCACTATATGTATCTAAACTAAAACGATTCAAATATTATAATAAATAGGGCAATCCAGTTGTATTATTTTTTTCATTTGTGCAATCGGTCATCGCATATGAAAACTCGTGATATAATTTCATGCATGCTCATTATTAATACAATGATAAGATACATACGTGTGTTGATATTTAACTGTAATCGGTATGGCTAAGCGGTAAACACGGATGACGACCAAAACAAGCAATCGTATTGTTTGCATAAATCTGGATATTGAAAAGACACAGCTCGTAACGTCAAATAACTATTCAATAAAATTATGTTAATAAATAGATCAATTAATAAAACAATAACACTTTGGCTATCAGCACTACCTCAGGGATATGTACCTTATGAATACGCCTTAAATAAGTGTCGTCTTTCGCAAGGCAATATATATGTCAATAAATTGTATTGCTACGTGCGATAGAAGCAAGGAACTGATACCCTTTTGTAGTCATTGCGATACATTGTACATAGTTTTCGTTAAAAAAAAAAAAACGTTTACAGATGTTTTTCTCCTGACTAGAGGTTAAAGATCTAAAACGACGGGTTCAGAAAACAAGTAATTTGAAACTCATATTAAATAACATCGTGGATTTGTTTCAAGGATCATTACGTTTCAATATGAACATCAAAGAATAATAATAAAACCCATTTTCCAAAACCACAGGTAATAGCAACTCGCTTGATGCATCTTTTAAAGACAATACAAAGGACTTGTTAATCACATATGTATTTTATATCATTTAAGACACTAATGATATTATACCCTTTGGATAATACAACTTATATGTGCCATTATTACGCTTATCATTTTCATATAATTTAATCATGATGTGTCCTTATGGATTGCGTATATAAAATGCTATTTCAGTGAGCGGTGATTTGAATTCATATCATCCTTGTTATTGGGCTGAACACAACAGTTTAGTACTGAATTGTGCAGTTTAAATAGCATCAATTTATGCTCTATTTTTTTACATCTGTCTATGTTTGCAGCTTATCATTCATGTAAACTGATGCTAACACCATTATTTTAAAGAGGCCAACACATACTACATAAAATATACTAAACGAACTATAACATAAACATTTCCCATTACTAATCTAACTTTCACTTTAATGTATTTTCAGCTATATCTTTCTCATTAATATGAAGATGGTCTCGGCAAGTTTACAGAGCAAAGGTCAGCTAGCTAGCTGATTTCTATTCCAGTGAAGATCAAATATTAATTCCAATGTTAAACAATTATTTCAACATAATTATTTTAGCAAAAAATTGAAACCTACGTCATCAGGATTTCGATTGGCCTAGATGTCGCTCGGTAGAAATACATAACTCGTTAACACTGTGTTGTTGCTTATGTAAAACATTTTAATAAAAATAAAACTTTTAAGTCTAAAGGTTAATTGTGTCCAAAAGTCATCACGTATCAACTGATTTAAGGATGCACTTTGATTGGTCGAATCTAATATACTGCCGAGCTAAACGTGTATTTGTATGTGTTGAATTGTGTATTTTGAGGCGGATTTTCCATATTGGTCGTGTTGTTCCCTTATTTGCCGAGTTTTGATTTATTGACAAGGATCCGGCTGTATCGAGACAGCAAACTGACGATAGTCTTGTCCAATACTTTATTTTCAAATTATAATACTAATTATAAGTTGCATAATCTTCGAAGAATTTAATTTCAATTACGTTATCCTGTCTTATGTATTGGTCGAGTTTAAAAACATGCTGAATTATTTTACGCAGAATTCCGCAAGTTTGACAATATTCGTTAATATAGTATTTGTGACTAAAAAACATTGAATTACGCAGTTTACTCCCGATGTCAATTACTGTTTAAATGCCTTTACATTTGGACAAATTATGTCGGTTTATATTTACATTTACGAACATAATCAGACTTCACCGTAAACATGGTATTCCTTCTGCAAACTTCAGCTAGTGGTATTCTTGCAATGAGATAATACTATTGACGTTTAATTAACTTCTGCATACTAATTGATTGAATAAAACAGCAAGATATAACATGACCGCACCGGATGCAACATAAGACATCAAGCGGAAGAATGTATTGATCCTTTATTGGTATTAATGCAATTTCCTGGTACAGGAGAAACCATTTCAAAAAGGAGCTTGTGTCACACTAGTTTACAGTTGAAGCATGATTGGCTGTGACATGCCATACAATTTGCTGAGTTAATGCGATGATTCTAATGGTTATCGCGTAATATATTTTACAGTGAATAACGTTTATACGTATTAACTATTGAAGTGCAACGTACATAATTAAACGGCTTTGTCATATGAGTTAAAGTACAAATCGTTGAGAAAATATGCTTCCTTAAAGCGGGTATATAAGATCATATTCCTTTGTTCCAAACAAACACTGATGAGTTAAATAAACTTGAATATAACAGTAGTTCCAGACAATAAACAAAAGTGCAGTTGTATTGAATTGCAAATACTGTTCTGCTGTCAAGAGAAAAAAACTTCTGAAAGTTCACAGGACATGTACACTGTGTGGAAATCCTCATAATTATATGTGTGAAGATTCGTTTATGCACAACATAAACACAATTTTGGTCCTGCAACAAATACGTGTTACCGTGTCGGATTCGGCGTTAAATTGTTCGTTACAAATTTCAATGCAGAACATAAGATTTAAGTTATGGTGCCTTATAAAGATTGTTTATTAATTGTGTATATCATTCCTCGTTCAGATTCATATGTTGGTTTAAGATTGCGAAAATGCAGTCGTGACATCAAAACTGTTAATTCTCGCTTAAATCCTGTGTGATCTCTCTCATTTGAACACACACCATTGGTCAATTTAGACGGTGTCCATTTTGGACGTTTTTGACGTGTTTCCGACCCAATTGCCATTTCATGTACAGCAACATACAGCGTGAACGAAAGGGTATGCCAAAACAAAATAAGAAGTTGGTATGTATGACCAGTAGAGACACTGTTCAACAAACATTCAATAACTTACAATAAGAAAAGGCAACCCTTTTCATTGATTACACACATGTACTACATCAAAGTTATTGTTTTTTTTATATTTTAAAGTAATTATGAGAAAAAAGGACTGTTTTATGACCAATGTCTTAAATCGAGAAACTTATTATTCTGGTTGATGTATTATGGCTTACTTGTTTAACTCTAAAATTCTCCCATAACACGAAGAGTTGTGTCTGATTATGTTGAGCCAGGAANGATTGTTTATTAATTGTGTATTTCATTCCTCGTTCAGATTCATATGTTGGTTTAAGATTGCGAAAATGCAGTCGTGACATCAAAACTGTAAATTCTCGCTTAAATCCTGTGTGTTACTCTCATTTGAACACACACCATTGGTCAATTTAGACGGTGTCCATTTTGGACGTTTTTGATATGTTTCCGACCCATTTGCCATTTTATGTACAGCAACATACAGCGTGAACGAAAGGTTATGCCAAAACAAAATAAGAAGTTGGTATGTATGACCAGTAGAGACACTGTTCAACAAATATTCAATAACTTACAATAAGAAAAGGCAACCCTTTTCATTGATTACACACATGTACTACATCAAAGTTATTGTTTTTCTTTATATTTTAAAGTAATTATGAGAAAAAAGGACTGTTTTATGACCAATGTCTTAAATCGAGAAACTTATTATGCTGGTTGATGTATTATGTCTTACTTGTTTAACTCTAAAATTCTCCCATAACACGAAGAGTTGTGTCTGATTATGTTGAGCCAGGAAACCCAATACTCGTCGCAATGTAATGTTTAAGTCTACTTGTTATCAAGTTTCTTGATGCCAAAAGGCATAGTCATCACAAACAAAGTTAGTAAAAAATACTGTTTTAAACAAATCATTAAACAAAATCAACACACGAACAAGGCAGTTGCAGTTCACAATTTCTTTTATAAAAAAACACATAACAATTTTAACTGAGGTTGTTTTATATTATAACTTTTATTTATCCCCTCCCACGTATTCTATTACATATTCGCTCGAGAAAATCGGAATTTATCGTTGTCAATCCGTAGAGAATTCACTGCGATAACGAGTTAAGTATACGCAGGCGGAAGGGGGAGTTGTTGATAGCAAACGTTATCGTATTCCCGAAAAGAAATATCGGAACTGAGGTTTTTATAACCAATCATTATGGGATATGTTGAATATGTTTGCTTTAAAACCCTATACAAAAAATAAGTAAGAACAAAAAATTTATAAAACATATGTGGAATGAAAACGTTAAACAACAATAACAATTCTACCAGTGTAAATTGTGCTGGAAAAGGTATTACCACACAGTGTTTCATATACGGAATTAATTTGATTAACGCATTTGTTTGTTCATATTAGTGATTTCCATATTAGTCAGTGTGATGTTCAATATGTGTTAATTTAGACACATATATGATATATAAAAAAAGAAGGTATGTGTATTATTCATTTAAGGTTTCTACTTTAATGTTTTACAATATATCCGGAAACGTACCACTTAACAAGGAAATGTGTAAAAATAGAACTAAGATACAAATTTGCATAGTATTGCTATTGAATATTTGTTACTAACATGCACATGCTTATTTCCCGAAATAGGCGAACGTTTGTTTGACTTCCACGTGTGCAGTTATCATTTTTTTTCATTAGCCCTGATTAGCGACTCAAAATAATCCTGTAAGTGTCGGTTCTTTACATTTGTTTTTTATGCGTTAAAGGCTTTTCCCCTTTCATCTTGCCTCCGAAAAATGTTAATATTCGAATCTAGTTCGCACCAGGCCATTAAGTAATTCAATCATATTTATACGGGATATATTTTACTACATCTTCTCTGTAGTAATTTGATTTGATTTTGTGTTATTTTGGTTTTAAATACATTGGAATATAAATTGTCTGATTTGCGTAACTATACACCAGTTTAAGCCCAGATGTTTTGTTTTGCAATTCGGTATCCCCTTTACTATTCATTCTTGTCGCCTTGTTGATCATGAGTGATGGTAATCGGTCGGGTTGTTTAAAAATGCATCACCTGCAAAAAATAAATAACCTCATGTTGGTTATGACAGTCGACTCCTTCCGCGAAAGCTGGAGTTGCATTTGGGTTTATATGTGAACCTAAATGAAGCTATCTGAAATTATGTTCGGTATACTAATAAAGTATCTTCAGTTACAATATTTGACCATCATATAAGTATTTCCTTATTGCCATACAATATTTTCAATTTATGAGATGTATGCATCACCACTTGGCACTTCGATGTATATTAAAGTACTACGACTTAATATAGTTAATAGATTATGTATGTTTTATGTTTTATACCGCGTACTGAGAACGTACAGTCTTGCTTTCTTATATTTTCTGTCTTTACATTATTCTATTAACCACACCAAACCATAGTATCGTATATACTGATTTCAATAGCAAACAGATAGTTTAGCGAAGCTGATATTTCTCAAGGGTTTTTGAAAAATATTGTCTTCTCGGTAATTCAAGCAATACTTTTTTAATCTGTTTAGGGATTATCCTACAATGAAAGGAAGCTATATTTACACGACAACTGTACTTACAGTTAGCATAAGGTTGGCAACCTTATGATAATTAGTACGATGAAGTCAGTGATTTCCTCCGTCGGGGTTTTAATCCAGTATTAGTGCAAATTGGTCCCATTTATCAGGTTTGATAATTGGATCATAGATTGATTAATTTCTTATCCCTGTACACCAAACATGTAATGGGGGAAGTACTTTAAAGTTTAAGTCGTATTATGTGTTGTTTATCCAAATGGCATTCATGCAAATAATGCACAATGTATTAACATAAAGTTTTATGCTACAATTGATTCCAACAAAGCTGTAATAGTTGGCCAAAACAATCGACACTTCTAGCTGTGGGTGATGTTCGGCAACACAACGAACGGCTCCGATTGTTATTTACAATAGCTTGCGGCTGTATTTACAATGCATGTAATGTTCATGAAATGAAAGTTGTCGTCTGTAAACTTACAATGGTATCCTTAAATATATAGTGCAATAATATGTGACATTTAGGAAATTCACAATGCCATTTTAAACTTTGCGTGTTTTCAAAAACGACTGCAAAGTAAACCTAGATTAAAGTGTATACTTAATAATGTGCCTTTGTATTTTGCCAATCGCAAACCACGCAGAACAAAGTTTATAATTCGATTAAGAAAAGGTATGTAAAATTACTGAATAACTGGCTGTTTAAAGGTATCCCAAAGCAGCTTTAACTCGATTGCGAAAAAACATCAATCGATGAAAATGACTTGATTTTAAATCACCAATTCTTTGTCGTGTAACCTCGAAAGAAAAAACCACATTAATATTGACAAACTCGTCGGCAAAAAGTGAGTAGAACTCGACATATAACGATTGTTTCTGTAGAAAAATTGGAACCATTTGAGATTCGTAAAACTGATTTTCGAACAGTTATTAATATCTTGGACACAGCTTAATTTGTATTGAATCGGCAGGCTTTATGAACGTTTGGTGACGAGGGACTATCTTGTGTCGTCCTTTATCGGTAATGCGTCAGGAATTTTGCGCTTGGGCAAGATAGGGACTTCAATATTAATGCTATTGTGACTAAACTTGCATAATTTGACCCGCGTAATGCGGAATTGAATCCTAGGTCGTCTACAGCCAGCGAAGCTCCAGATCAGCCTTCGTAATCAAGCATTCTGGTAAGGTGCTACGTTATGGCTATACAGTCAAGTAAGGTTTCGTGGTAATAAGCGTAGACAGTACATTAAGAAACGACTGCGAGAATGCGCAAGCTGGTCTGGAGCTACGCTGATCGCACTTGGCAGCATTCCCATTTTCACATAACGCCGATTAGTGTAGTTGTAAGTGCACGGTGAGCATTGCACTGAGCCTGGCACTCTGTAACTCAATAACTCATCATGTAAATGTGAACTATCTTACAAGAAAGTTTACCATGTGGAAACATCGTGTCGCATAACTTCATCATTCATCGGACAATTTAAATGTACTTGCCTAATTGTTCATCATTTAGATACGACGTATATGTATTTTTTACCTGCATATACTTGTAAATATAAAACGCATTTAAGACTAGTGTTTAGTGACCGAAGCATTGAAAACCTGCACAACAAGCCTTTGGTTCTGCAAACGTTGCACGTAAACGTGCCGGTATCATCATAGTAAATTTAGAATTACGAAATCTAAATGTATACAATATACACAACATTGGATGTATGGTACATACTACTGATTATCGATATACTTTATTGAAATGTCTCTGTAATCGCTCTCTTAAAGTTAAGTGATTCTGCCACCATAGTCTTCATGTTATGTTGGTACAGGTTCGGTAACAAAAAAATCATTCAATGCAATCTTATCGCTTTAGGCGATTTTAAAACGTATATGCTTCTCTGACAACAAATGCGGGTTTACAAGTGCATACACCTACCTATAATTAGACTTCCATTTGACATGACAACCAACAAAGAAGGGTATTTAAACAATCAGGGAATTTTATTAGAATAATTTATTTTAATAATGTCTGTGCATCATTGTTTACTTGACTTTTATTACAATGAAAACTATTTTGTTTAAGAGTCTGTTTCTTGAACCTTGTTTTGGCATAACATTTTGTGTTCATATTATCTGTAATTAAATGAAAAAATCAAATACTAACGGTAATGATTGGTTAGTCACATTAATAAGATTTAATAAATAGGCGGTTATACATGCATGTACCTTGCATGATTACAGCTGCATTGAAACTGAAAATGGGAAGGGTTGATTTTACGATTTTATCTTAAATCTGATAAATGCTGAATGTGAAAACATAGCAGATTATACAACG
This sequence comes from Dreissena rostriformis, assembly GCA_007657795.1. NCBI lineage: Eukaryota > Metazoa > Mollusca > Bivalvia > Myida > Dreissenidae > Dreissena > Dreissena rostriformis. Next base: position 179,340 of record VMBQ01000135.1, read on the forward strand.
ACTCATATACACAGTTATATGAATGGTTTAACAAAGAAGGAGAACTTTTTTGAATTATACATCGAGTAAGGTTGATAGAAAACACTATAACACTATATTGCCATCCTTATATTTCAGAGTGTTTGTCCTGAGGCACGTGTAAACAGAGTAGCGGAAGCGATTTTGCATGTAAGCAAATATTTAGCCAGCTGTCGTTTTCTTTACGTTTTAATTCAAACGTGAGCTTTAAACATCTCACATAATTTTTGAATTAATATATTTCAGGTGTTACTTTGCAATACTGATTAAAACACACGATCGTTTTGTGTATCAACAATATCATTACATTCTCAGAAAAAAAGGTTATCAAATAAACATTATTCCAATTCAGACAATTACATTCACACACAATACATTATACTTGTATAAGAGACTTAATAAAAATTATTGCATAAAGAGTAATGTTATGATTGTAAATATATATTGGCATGAAGCAACAATGAAATGCGGACATACGGATGTTAATCATATACACCATGGCTGTGTAAGTCATACGTTGTAGTTCAATATAAGAAAGTGGAAACTCCAGAAATATTATCAGGAAAGTAATTCTTGTTAACCCCCAGTAATATTCAATTAAAGGCAAACATTAAGTTTAAGATATGTGTTTTAAATGATCGTTTAAGATAAGCAATATTTGTCGCATTGACTTTCGCGAATCGGATTGTATTAGATATAAACTTTTCAACACAGTATTAGTATACAACTCCCGCCGTATAGTGGTTCAATACATAGACGAATGTTTCTGAGATGAGAACTGTGATTAATCCTAGTCGGCTTACTGTGTCGGAGGGGATTTTTGGCAGCCATACGAATGTGTTGACTTGACTCCAAAATGACCTCAGCAATTTTGAAGATAATCATGTGTTCACATGACCGATGGAATAATTGGATTTTTTAAAACACAGCTTTCATCCCCATGTCAATGTATTAACAATTATGCCTTCAAATGTTGACTTGAAGTTTGTGTAACGATTTGATTTCAATCTTAAAAGCAAATGTATTGTATCAATCTTGGTCAAGCCCAATGAAACATCAATAACTTGATACCAATACCATAACGTCGGTGGTTTGCCGTCCGTCCCTCGACTGTCTGTCTATCGGCCAATTAAAACACCACAAGACTCATCATATTTCAAATACTCAAACCTAAATTCATTTTTTAAATTTATATTTTAATTAACTTTGTCGTTTGTTGTAAACATGCTTTCGTCTTAAAGTTGCATAATGATTTTCACCATATTTTATTATATGTTATTGTGTTTAAAATATATATTTAGATATCAAAGTTATTTTTGATCCCTATTAAATTTAGTTCATACTTATAAACCTGACGCAACAGGAATCCTTGAAATTGAAATTCCTGTTTAGACGATAATTACCCAATTGATCTTCCGTTGATAGGCTGCTAAGAACTCTGTTAAATTTTAAGACTGCGATGGTATTGTTGTTAAATAACATTGAACCCATTAATTAAACGGTTATAAACATAATATCATAGAAATGGAAAACTAATAGCCGAAAGTCATTGAAATTAAGGTTTTATAACAGAAAATGACATGAACACTGAAGAGAAATCCCCGTTGTACCGGTTTAAGATAAATCTTCTAGTATGAATGTGATTAAAAAAATATATATATATCCCAATGGGCAAACCATGCGAAAGACGAAAAAATCTTGTCGGACACGAGGTCCAATAACATTCAAAATTTGTCGGACCTCGTCAGATTTTATCGGACCTCGTTCTTCTTTAACCAAAGAATAGAAAATACCTTTTGTAGAGTTTATTTTTTATTATTATGACGTATTATTATGACGTTCATAATGTTTAACAATTTTCAATACAATAAAATAACAACTAAATAAAAACCCGTTCTATGAAAACATATGGTAAAACTTTATCTAAAGGAAGTCAAGATGGCGACGTCCGTGCCAAGACCAGTATTTTTCGCCGTTTTATACCCTTTATTTATTTTGTTTAATTTTGAAATGCAACTCACTTTCCAGCCTTATCATGATATCATTAAAAAAGTGATTAGCGATTATTTCGTATTAATATTCGCTTCATATCTCGACTTCACTCGCTACGAATTTTATTAGCGGGAGCTGTAATTTTGTGATCTCGAAACAATGTGCAATATTTGACTGGTTCTAAGAATCGCGCTTGGAGTTTGTTACGTCACCAGCAAAGACAGTCAGTTCGATTGGTTGGTAAAATTTATTTATTAAGTTAAATAATATATCGAAGTAAAATAAACATAAATAAGTATTTTTTTTACATATTCCTAGTTTCGTGTTCCTTCTTAATAATTTTTAATCAAAGTTTTACATATTGTTGGGTGTTTTTTTTTTGTCGGACACGAGGTCCGACAATTTACGAAATATTATCGGACCTCGTTAAATTTTATCGGATTTGTCCGAGGTCCGACGTCTTTCGCATGGGTTGATGCAAAAGGACGCAAAACAGAGAGCATAAGCACTTAAGCTTACAAACTAAGGTAAGGAGTAGAGATCATGCATGCAGGGAAACAAATCTAAGAGGAGACAATATAATAGCAAATACAAGGACGTATTTGATTTAAACCCTTTCAGTGTCACAGGCCAAAATTTTAATATTTAAATATATATTGAGTTATTTATGCATGACGGACCAGAGCAGACTGATCCATTCCAGTACCCAAGCTTGGATTTGAAGGAGTTAAAGGATGAAATTTGTCTAAAATGATTTGGTTAATTATTCCAGAGTTTTGCAGCTGTGTATCAGAAAGAGTTTATACCATACCTGGTTGTTTTTGGCTTAGGCAGCCTAACTGTATTTGAATATCTAAAATTATAAGAATGTTCTTTAATTTAAACAAAATCATGTAAATAAGAGGGTCCATCCTTATTATAATTTTTTTTAAAAATCTTGGGAAATTATTCTTAAGCGCCATATTTTGAGGGATGGAAGACCAGACCTTGTGAGAAGAGCATCATAATCTGAAGTAAAATCATCGTAAATGAATCTAAGTGCTCTTTATTGATTTTTTGTTTCCATTTTTTTGTACTTGTTTCATTTGTAAAGTGCCAGGTAAGTGGGCAATAATTAAAGTTTGATAAAATAAAAGATTGATACATTGTAATTTTACAAAGCTTATTTAAATTATGGCTTCATTACATTTTATTGCCTAGATGCCTTTCTACAGATTTTACTAATGTGAGAGTTAACACTAAAATTAAAATCTAAGGTAACACCAAGAAGACCAAATTCATCTTCATATTTAATGTTTACATCAATAAATTGGAAAATAAGATCTAAGTTGTGAAATTTCTTACCAAGGGAGATGGCCTGAAATTTGTCAGGGTTTGCTTGCATTTTATTTCCATGGAACCATTTAATGAGACTTAAAGTATCATTTTCAAGAACATTGACCAGATGTTGATGTGATTTACTACTAAAAGAGAGTGTATTGTCATCTGCATAATTATAAAGGTATGATTCTGTTACAAATTCAAATATATCATTAATAAAAATATTAAAAAGGACAGGACCTAGAATAGAACCCTCACTTCACTTTAAATGGTCATTACGATGGCGATTTTGTATTTTCCAAAAAATGTATAATCGCTTAAAAAGCGTGTAATAAATGGTTGTTCGACAAGTCTCGTCTTCATAAACGCTCCATTAATTATATATTTTCATAAAAGTAAACATTTCTCCCTAAGACAGATGTAGATGTTTTGGAAAAAATCAGTGCCAGTAGTAGTAAAACAGTTGTTAATGAAATATACTTGCAGTATCGCTCTACACATGCGCACTATAAATGACGGGAATAAAAGGTATTTAATTTGGCTATTTTGTATTCGTGAGTTTGAGTCCCAGTCGAGTGGCGTATCGGAGAAAATTATTCCGGAAATTCAAGTTTGTTTCTTTAAGCATTTTTATTAGATACATATTTGATTGAAATGACAAAACATGCATTTGTATTCATGAACTTATTTTGGTAGAAATACCATCGATATGACCCTAATTTTATTGATATAAATTAAATAAAAAAGAAGTGGACTTGTTTTCAAAGTAGATGGAGAAACTAGAAGAAAACATATTTTTCACTATTTTTCCAGTGACGGAGACGTAGGGTTAAAAGCAGTTTGTGGTGTTCGAATAATTAAAGAGATGCGAGTATTACGATCTACAAAATGTTCAACTATTTTAAGGCTTATATCCAATTCAATGTAACGATGAAAAGATGTATTTTCATATCTAGAATAGCCCAGTCTGCCCCCCTAACTCCAACTGACGTAACCGAAGTGACGTAACCGGAAGTGAATAGAAACGCTGCTGGTCCCTTGGCCACGCCGCCCTGCCACCTCCCCACCGAGGATAGCTTGGCCGCCGCTAAGCTCTGACTAACTCTGATGTATTATTCAGAAATATAATAAACACATTATTAGGAAAAGACTCCTCTTACACGCCGGGTATGCGGATACTTCGATAACGGATGGCACTTCGATAACAGAGAACAACAAAAGCCACGCAAGAGAGGTAAGTCCCTCAGATGTGTTTAAAGTTATATCATAAAGATTAGTTTTTTAGACATGGTACATGGTCGTGTTGATAAATGGTGTATTCTTTTGCATTGAGAAGAAACAAATTCACGGAAAAATGGTAGATTGTTGCCCCCAAAAAATAGAAAATTCGGTCGACAAACAGCATGAACTTGATGAACAGTTAACATTTTATTAAAAAAAAAATATTGCAAGAATTTTTTTCTACCCCAGCATGTTGAGTAATAACTGTGCTTCAAATACTGAAAGTTTGATAGTATTCGATGAAATATAAACGTAGATAGAGCATGTTTTAATAGGTGGTATACATGAAGTTGCAAACACATTGATACCCGATAAAGGGCACTTCGGATAACGGAGACTTTCAGCAAATTAGGCACTCTGATAACCGAGTTTTATCTTCTACCTGAAATGCACATATGTATATTATGGATATTGTTACCAAATATTTTGAAGTACGAATCATTTTGCATAGTCAAGCGCGACATATTGGGAATCCATGCATAACTAAATTACAAACACGTGTGAAATATAACCAATGGCGTTGTTCGTTTTCAAAAATCACACAACTATTATATTATACTATTAATATCATAATCGCAATTTTCAAATAAAATTAAAATGCGTATTTCTGAAAAATTATATTTAAGTGACGACTGGAAATATTTGTCTACATAATAAACTTGTTTTTTAGTGGTAACTTGAGATTCCGAGAGATGAAAATACAACGGATAATGTGGATCAACACAATCGTGTTTAATTTTACTTATAGCAGGGCTCTTGATAACGGTAGTGAAGGGATCTTTAAGAGGCAAATACAACTTAATAAAATCCTGTGTCGTTGGTGCTCATTACAATCGCATCATCAAGACGATACTTATGCGTAGCCACAAAAATAAAAAGAGAATTGAAAACTCACAGGCTTATCTGGGACGACAATTTACGCACATGCATTAAACCCTCTTTTTAGAGAGCGCGACTCATATGTTCCTGCGATGCTACGATAACCCCTCGAATGAACGACTGGCTGAATGTACATTTGAGATTGAGCCACTGCATCCTTTATTCCTTATATATGTTTGAGTATTTTTGATTATGCGCGTCTCTACTTATTATTAAAGACGAGATACTTTCGTCGACATTCAAAAAGCTGCCTGACTTATGAATACTCGATGTTCAATATACATGAGCCTCCCTCTGTGGAAAGGGGGTTTAATGCATGTCCGTAGATTGTCTAACAGATTAGCCTGTGCAGTCCGCACAGGCTTATCAGGGACGACACTTTCCGCCAAAACTAGATTTTCGCTAAGAAGAGATTTCATTTAAGCGAAAACTATCATAGACTGCACAGGCTAATCTGGGACGACACATAATGCACATGCATTAAAACCCTTTTTACAGAGCGCGCCTCAAATGTTAAAAAATAGAGCCATGATGGCCATGAAGACTCAACTGTGCAAATAAAAACAAAACATCATTCTTGCGACAAGCTTTTTTTTTATACATTTTCATCGTGGTTTTTATTTTATTTTAAAAGGAAACATTACATTCAGACGAACTATGCTTGTCCTTTGCAACGTATCCAACTGTTTTATATACTGACTCATATATGGTCATGAATATATGGTCATATAGACTGTACTCATCAGACATATCGAATTAGTTTCACATTTATCTTTCACAATCATACACAATCATAATCATTGTTCAAATGGATAAGAAAATGTTTCAGTAATTCGTTTTGAGTTTACGTAATGCAAAAATACTGAAGAACTCACCTCTCGCGCGTGGCTTTTGTTGTTCTCTGTTATTGAAGTGGCATCCGTTATCAAAGTATCCGCATACCCGGCGTAGTGGTAACTCCCCTACGTTTAAACGGAAGAAAATTGTATTCACATCTGGTTACCTTCCATACGGTTAACCAGTAACCACTGTATTCAAATTTCAAATTATTGAAGATTTTGCAGAATCATCGGTCTGAAAATAGTTTTTAGTTTAATGAAATCAACATTCCTCAAAAACTGCAAGTATAAATATGGTCAACCGCAAAACACCTCTTTGAAAATTGTAACTATACAATGGCATAGTGTAAGAATAATATTAGAATCGGCTATCGTCACGTTGAGTGTATCGTGGTCAATGATTTGATACGAGCTAATTTCAGAGATAGACAATACTCTTGCTTAAAACATTAGTGAAACAAATCCAAAATACATACATCAAGAAATTCATTTATTACAAATGCAAACTATTGAATAGACTATCTTGCGACAATTTAATTGAATACGATAGCGTTATAAACCGCGTTTGAATAAAATACCTAAACTTGTGCGAGTTTCATTTCGCAGAAAACATCAGAATACACTGCCTGACATATACCGTGTGCCCATTTGAAAGCCGAAAGAAACAACGGAAAAAAAATTAAACACCTGAAAAATATTAAAAACCAGAAAAGTAACAAATAAATTCCGTTTACCCCCCCCCCCCGTTTCAAAAAAAAACATCTCTATAGATAAACTTAATGTAACCGTTTCCAGAAATTTGCGGAAATCCCCAGTGTCTACGTGGGTGAGTAAGATAAGCGGCCACGATCGAACCTTGGCCAATACTGAACGGCAATTAGCGTTTTCAAAAGGATGGGCATACAAGCATGCATTATTTGTGTGGATATGTAGATACAGTTAATATGTCAAAAGTTCGTTTATCACAGATTGAATGTTATAAATATAGAATATGATAACATACGAGAAGATCATTCCGACACGATTTATTGATAAAGTATACGTTATTTAAATCAAGTTCATACCACAAGATTGAGTTTATCAGAGATTGAAGGACGAAGACCACGAACTGTCGCAAATGAGACTTGAAACATAATTTATTGATGAAGTAAATGTTTTGGTCACGTTATGACACTAACATTTGGTATCCATGGGCGTGGTCTTCAGTTCTGTGTGGTTTGTCCGGACATATCATTGTAAGAGAGACAGTATGTTATTATTTACATATCATGTTATGTATGTGCCTTTTATTCTATATTAATATTTGTTCATACATGTATATCTTATGCACTAAGACGTTTTGAATAAATACAATTTTTCACTCGACATATGTCGAAATAGAGAACTCGTACTTCAGTAAAATAAAGCAGATTTTGTAGAGTGACATCCATGAGAACAACAAAATCACACTGTTGATATGAGAGGTATAATTATTAAGAAAATAACATCGTCTTATGCGGACGCTTGCAATACCTTATAATAAAAATGTATATAGTAAGGATAAAGCATTCTTCGGGACTTGACATAGTGCTTTACATTTAACGTTAAACCACATTAGAGAAAATTCAAAACGACCCTGTCATGTGTTGTCTAACGATACTTTCTCATTTGGAACATATAAAACATCGGTGTACTTGTGTCAACACTAAATTCTTAATAATATCTACTGGCTAAACGAGGGCATAGAGTAATTCACCAATTTATCATCATATTATCCTAATGCTAAAATGTGAAGTATATTACAAACTTAACAGGAAACTTGATAGATGTGTATACGAAAGATCATTTAAAGCAGTATTGAATGCAGGCCGGTGAATTGAGGAAGACAAGTTTACGATAGATAAATTTAGAATTTAGAATTTTTAAGAGAATAAGTATTTATACACAAACTGATAGTTTAAACGCACAAACATATACTAAAAAATTATGAATATTTTGCCAGAACAAGTTATTAACATGGTTTTATGGTTTGATTTATATAATGTCATTTTTTTGTTGATTATGCAATCATCTCTTCATACATGATTTTCAGTTGTTGAAATATCTATTAAGACCATATAGCAATGCATATGTTAAATAATTATGTTGGACTCACAATCAACTATATGCAGGCATTGCATAATTTAACATTCTTGCTTTTAAACAATTAGTGAATTGAATCCCAATACTCAGCATGTGATTCGGGACCAGTTTACAATATCAAGCAAACACATAATCAATTCAACCGATACATAATAAATTTGATTTACATTGTACATTCAACGTGAGTAAGCTTTTTTTTTTGCTTCATCGATTATACACAAAGCTGGGATCATGTATCATGGCATAATATCCACATAGTTTTAAAAGCTGTCTGACAATATCGAAAGTCTTAACTAGCAAACGCACAATACCGCTAATGTCACCTGCTCTGTAAATAAATCTTCTTGGACCATTGTAAAGAAATTAAGAAAGGAATGCACACATTTCTATTGGCTCTAACAAGTCGTCAGTTGTTTAAACTTTAATCAAAGTTGTAATTTAAACTGCAACTTCCTTCAGTAGCTCTATTTATAATACATCGAGTCTCAGCGATAAGTAAAGTGTTTTGCTTAACTAAACGTTACGTACAGTAGTTCGAAACATGTTAAACATTTTTATGAAAATGATGTCGGACTTCGTACACGAGAAAACTATAGTTCTTCTTGGAAAAAGGGGAAATGGAAAACGTTCAACTGGAAATACAATTCTTGGACAACAGGAATTTAAGCCACAACGAGCCTTGGACACAACGGGCCTGATAAGTAAAGTTGAAATAACTAGATGCTCTAAAACAATTTCTCGTTATGAATGCGACTTTATAATCGTCGACACACCTTGGCTCTTTCAGTCAGGAAACCTAGCGGAGACAGCTTTGGAGCTTCTTGAAGTAACTGACTTAAAGCCAGATGTGTTTGTCCTTGTAATGAGATCTGATATTTTCACTAGCGATGAAAAATACGCAGAAACTATGCTAAGAATATTATTCGGCGATAATGTGTTTCAACACACGATGATAGTACTTACGCATAGTTATAAATTCGTAAGAGAGCAGCACATAATGAAATTGACGAACAAATTCAATGAAGTCCGAGAGCTTTTGGAAATATGTTGATATCGTGTCATGTTTATTGATAACGCAACACACTTATTTAATTTCGATAAATTCCGTTTATTAACCGACCAAATAGCAACGGTTGGTCCATTTGTCTATGACTCAAGTTATCGTTGGACCCTAAAGTTGGTTTTACAAAATTATCTCCAAAATTATCTCCAAACCGAGAGAGCTGGAACCAACATCGCAACACAGCTTCAAGAAATAAAGGAAGAACTTGATTGGCGATTGAAGAAAGCGGACTATACGATTGCTCTTAGCGGGATAACTGGACATGGAAAAAGTGCGACTGCAAACACGCTCAGTTTTATTTAAAAAAAAAAAAAAAAAAATATGTGCGAAGAAGGCGTAATGAAAACTAGACAAACAGCCAGATGTTACACTACGATAGGCGATTCTAAGAGGGTGATATAAATTATCGACACACCGGGCTTATTTGAATATGGAAAAGGTTTGGAAATAGCGTTGCAACTTATTTATGCTATTGACCTGATACCAAATGTTTTCGTTCTTATCCTGAAGGCAGGTCGATTCACCAAGGGGGAAACATATGTGGTTGATATTATAAGGATTATATTTGGCGAACAAGTACATGTATTAAAACACCATAATGGTTATAACCCAAGGGGGTGAATTTGAAAATTAAGACAATTTTGTCAGGTGGTCTAGTTAAGCTAAACATCGCAACAAGCTGTCTGAACTATGTGAACAACGAGTCATGAGATTTGAAAACAAACAACGACATTTCGATAAAGTTAAGTTGTTTATGTTTGCAGACCAGATTACAGACAATGGCAGGCTGTTTTACAAACACAAACACGCAAAAGTACACAAAGATGTTTTGCAATGATATGCTCAGCGCAATAGAGGTGAAAAGCCCATAACAGTTCAACTTGAAGAAATAAGTAAAGAGCTCGGGCATCAGTTGCCAACCTCGAAGAATCCGTCTCTGGGGAGCGTTACGGCTTATGCGATTCAAGGTACGGCAGTTGTTGGGTCTGGCGTCGTAAGCTTGGGAAGACTGGTTTTGCTGAAATTCTGGTGACTCCAGATTAATTGTCAGCTGTGCCTAGTAAAATATTTAAAACTCTGTCCATAGAAGTTTCGGTCTGAAGCTTTTCAATCACTCTATTTATGTTTACTTTGTTTAACCCAAAAATATTCGTCGCCCAAATGACCATTTAATCCTATTTTTATTTAAACATTTTATTGTCTGAAATCAAATGAATAATAATTGTCCGATTGTATAATACATTTTGAACATAGTTTTAAGGCATTACAATCACACAAATAAAGAATGCGAAACTGTTACGAACCTTTATGCCTACTTGTAAATATGTACCAGTCTCAACAACAGCCACTAGTCAGGACGGCCCATGTCTGTGACGAACCTAGTCATTGTCGGCTCGGGTATGACTAAACAGTACCCAGGGTACCCTTAAGTATACTACAATGCACCCCGGGTACGAAAAATATACTTAAACGTACCCGGTAATACTCACGCTAAATTTGTCGTTGTCGGCTCAGTTTTTTCAAAATAAACTATGTTTATGTTTGTGTCAATATTCTGTAAAATGGCATCTAAATTATAAAAACTAATACTCAAACAAGCATGTTGAAGCAGGTTTAAGTCAAATGGAATTTTGTTTCGTAAAGTTTACGGAATGCGGTAGCGCGTTTTACGACATCGGATTTTGGACAGTAATAAAACTCTGGTAAAGTCTATACTTGCCGGATGCCTTTAGGCGTATTTCCGTATCCGTAAAGTATTAAGTTACATGCGTTTCGAATTGTGAAATAGCGAGTTAAATACAATTTAAAGAAGACAACTGAAGTGGCTCGAAAATATCATCAGTTGTTTTAGTCCATATTTTTTCAAGGATACACGTGTTCTAGAAATCATGATATGATTTTAACCGATTTAGTTTTATATGGAAAACATACATGGGAAATACGAGTTTGGAAAACGGCAATGAGGATGTATGACGGTGTATTAAAAGTTATCCATATTTTGACATTTTTGGCTTTATTTTGGCTACAACTTGGCTCTAGTTCGAATTGTAAGAACTTTTTTAAGTGGTAAATCCAATGACTGTTCCGCTCTCAAATCTTGCTCTTTCGAAACGTTTATAAATGTGTCATTTTTTTAAAGTGTGTCATCAAATGTATCAAATTTATTTATTAAAAAATCGAATTTAAGACAATCAGTATAATGAAAAGAAAAACAATATTTAAAAAAAAAAAAAAATAGCTATATTGAAAATGAAATCGATGTCCTTTCGTTTAGAAGACTATGGCTGTTTCATCAAGACCATCCATAAATGAAATGTTGAAGTGATACACATTTAACCAAAATCCAACCCTAATAAACCTCAACCCTAACAATGCTCGTTGTAAGCTATTGTTGTCATTCTTCGTCCGGCGTCCGTCGTCGTCGACCATAACTCGTTACCACTCTAGAGCCCACATTTTACATCTTGATGAAACTTGGTCAGATGTTTGATCTTGACAATTGCTAGGCCGCGTTTGCATGGTTTATTTTTTTCAATGAATTAAAACATGCCAATCATTGGAAGTTCTTACCAGGTATAGTGATTTGTAAAGAATATTGTATTAAAAGTCAGTAAAAACTGTATGATTTGTTTAGGATACATGAGTTGTATATACTTTTGTAATAAATAACTTAAACATCTTCTCGGAAACCACAAGTACCGGAGCTTTGATATTTGGTAAGTTACATCAGATAGAGGTATGTCCGACGTTTCTTCAGATCATGTCCCAATGTTAAAACTGACCACGCTGCAAGGGTCACTTGATATAAATGGACTTATATAGTGAATAAGTTTTAAAATCGTTTTCTCTGAAAACACAAGGGTCATCGGTTGAGTATTTGGTGTGTAACTTCTAATAGTGGAAATCTAATACGTTTGGGCAAAGCATGCACCTGTGTTCAAAACTTGTTAAAGACAACTTCACATGATTTATACAGACGTATATAGTAAATAACTTAAATATTATCAGTCTCTAAAACCCGAAAGGGCCTAGGGTTTGATATTTGGTTTGTAATATCGTATGGTGATCCTCTACTAAATGTGTGCAAATCATTTCCCTGTGGTTAAAATTGGTGACGCCTAGAGGTCACATGATTTATATTCATTTATTTAGCAAAAAACAAAAATATTATCTCTGAAACTGAAAGAGTTAGGGGTTGTGTATTTGTCGTTTAACATTGTAAAGTTTTAGTCGTGCACATAGGGTCAAAACTAGCCACTTCACAGGGTTCACGTGATTTATAGAGTTTTTAGAGTTTATTTGATAATACAGTAGACAATAAGTCCATGAGTATACATGAAATATCAATACAATATACATAAAACAAAGTCACAGGTCATTCAAATTATAAACATCAAAAATTAAGATCGGTACATTGTCCAAAAAACAATTAAAAAACAAATAAATATTGGGTATTTTAGAAAAGACAATATACAGCGAGAATCGGTGCATAAATATATACCAACAACATACACTAATCATAATATGTATTATACGTATTTCTTATTTCCCATGCTTTATCAATATACATAGCTAAATTTTTAATAATATTACCATTTTGAGAGGTTAATAAATCTATAAACTTTATTTGGTCTTATGTAATAACACGGTTTTAAATAAGCTTTTCTGACATCAGTATATAATGTACACTCCATAACAAAGTGGTATAAATCTTCTAAAATATTGCATAAAGGACATTTTCTTTCTTCATAAGGAATAGCTATTGGTTTTTGCCATGAACCCGTTTCAACTTTAAGCCTATGTGCAGAGACTCTTAATCTAGAGAGGACCCTTCTGTATTTTTGAATGTTTACATCACTTAAATATGATTGAAATTTAAAATCGGATATTTATATGTATGTTTTTGCTCTAGTTGATTCACTCAATTCGGTTTTCCAATTTTGTATAAACATATCTGTGACTCTTACTCTTAAGATTTTCAAAAACATGTCTACATCCCCTACCCCTTGATTCAGCCACACATCGTTAAAACCACAATTACCTAAAATACTTTTTACCATGAAGACCCAAGATCTGTTATTGGGGTAAGTTTCTAATTCTCGGAACATAATATCATAAACAAGTTTTACATTTTTAATAGCATTTGTATTTACTATCTTTAACCAATATGTAATTAAATTAACGCTATGTCTGATAGATAAAGATGGTCTTCCTAGTTCTCCATAAATAAAGTTATTCTGTGTTTGCCTTCGTACTTTGCCTTTAAATGTATTCGCTCTATCTTTATATTGCTCTGTAATTCCCATATTTCGGAGCCATAACTTAAAACCGGGTAAATTAATTTATCAAACATTTCTAACCTGTGTTGTAATGTAATGTTATACAATTTCGACAAATATTGTCTTAATTTAAAAATAGCTTTCAGAGATTGTCCACACATGCTATCAAATGTTTTGGAAAATGAGCCCCCCTGAGGAAAAGACAATCCCCAAATACGTAAATTTATCAACAATTTTTAAAACGTTGTTATCATATAGGAATCTTATATTTCGTCTTAGTTTTCCTCCTTTTTTAAAAACCATGACTTTAAGTGTGTGTGTATTTACCGTTAACTTCCACTGATCACAGTATTTTTTTAACAAATCTAACCCTTTTTGTAAACCAGTGTCACTTTCTGAAAACAAAACAATATCGTCGGCATATAACATTATGAACAATTTTAAAGTGTCTAGACTTATTCCGTCATAATTATTTGTCAGCAAATATTCCTCGATGTCATTCAAATACATCGCAAATAAAAAAGGAGACGATGATTCGCCCTGACGTACCCCTACCATGCATGTAAAACTATCGCTAACCTCATTATTATATTTTACCCTTGACTTAACAATACTATACATAGAACGAATTATGTTTAATAGTTTCCCTCTAATTCCTAACTTTATCAGTTTATACCACAGAATATCTCTTACTACGTAATCAAATGCTTTTGTAAAATCTATAAATGCAACAAATAGTTTCTTTTGCTTATTTAATAAATGATGTATTACACTATGCAGTACAAAAATGTTATCTGTTGTGCCCATGTTTTGTCTAAATCCTGTCTGAGCCTCAATGTAAACATTATACGTTTCCGCCCAAATCGTTAGCCGATCATTTAAAACTTTCGTAAATAATTTGCCTAATATACTCAGTAAAGTAATACCCCTGTAGTTATCTGTATTATTAATATCACTCTTCTTATGCAATGGGACCACATAACCCTCTGACCATGTTTCTGAGAAGTAACCCGAATCAAACAATTTATTAAATAGCGTGCAAAAAGCTGTCGCGAACATGTCTATCTCACATCCATACTTAACAAATTCACGCAGAAAATTATCTGGCCCACCCGATTTACCATTGTTTAGTTTTTTACAACATTTTTGTATTTCATGTGTAGTAATTATATAATTTAATTCTTCAAACATAATGTTTAATTCTCCCCCTAGATATCTCTCAATAAAATATAAAATGTCCTCATCTGGTTTAAAAAACACAGACTCGGGATCATTTACTGATTTAAAATAACTTAAACAATCATCTGATGCCAAAGAACTAGAATTACATACAACCGATCCTTTTAAGATTTTCCAATATAACTTGGCATTATTTTTTCTGGCTAATTCCAGTTTATGTGTTTGCAGTTTATCATAATCATATTTTTTTAGTTCTAACGCATTTTTTATAATTTGATCTAGCTGCCACCAGGTCCCTCCTTGTTTCATCGCAAGAGTTATTTCTGTAGTAATTAAGAGAAGTATAATAAGAATTCTCCAAATTTTTACACTCATGATCAAAGTATAGAGCATCTTTATTATGATTTTTGTTACACAAATTACTATGTAAATTTTGTTTAAATATTGGCTTACATACCCCATCTAATATATCTGTAAAAGCTTGAACATTTAAATCTAAATTCTCATGTGAGTTTGCCACACGGATGTATTCACAAAGAGATTTAAAGTGTACAATATTTTCTTCCGAGCTTAATACATCCATATACAAATCTTTTTTACTATCATCCCATGTATATGTGTATAACCATTTAACAGGATCCCCTTTATTGTTGACATCAACAGACTTATCCATGGTGTACATATTAAACTAAACGAAACAACACAATGATCTGACATAATATTAGGGTCGTAAATGTCAAGTGTTTTAAACAGTTTAAAAAGTTCACTTTTGCACATAACATAATCGACAACGCTACACCCTTGTGAGTTTACATATGTGAATTTACCAATGCCTTTATCTGTACCACAGCGGCCGTTTACTATCCTTAAACCTGTCGATATACACAAATCTAGTAATATTTTACCATATCCATTTACTGTTTTATCCTGACTGTTTTTTTTTCAATTGCATCATCCATTACATAATCATCTATATATACGTGTAAAGTACACAACTTAACAAATCTTCTCTAAAACAACACGTCATTTTGCTTAGATATTTTGTGGATTACATCGGATAGAAATCCTGTAAAAAGTTTTAATTTCAAATCCTGCCTCTGGGGTCAATTATGGCCACGACCTACGGGTCATGTGCTTTGTTTAAAGACTTATATAGTAAATGAATTAAAAATAATCTTCTCTGAGGCTGCAAGGATTAGAGCATTTTGTTTTTATGTTTGGTGTGTAACATCGTACAGTTGTCGTCTACTTAGTTTGTTTGTTATAGGTTATAGTCCCAGGAAACAGACTCGAGAGCGTTTATATAAGCGTACGGCTTTCGATGTAATCGAGCTAAAATAAATAGGTTTGAACTACTTAGTTTGTTTAAGTCGTGCACATGGAGGTCAAAACTGGTCTCGCGACACGTAAACGATCTAGAACGAGCTTGGCCATCTTGTTCAACAATTAAAAGTAGCAGTAGAATAAATGAACCTTTGTATTTTGTTAAGATTGTCAAAATCATTTAAATAGCAGCTGCATATTTTGTTCGGATAAGTAAAAGAACGTAACGGTGAAATAACAGAAATGTATACAGATCGAAAATTATTACCTATGTTGAATGGATATTTGATCTTTTTACTCTTAACTGTATTATACATATACGATGTATGTATAATTCACATTAAGGCTAAGTGTGTGGTTCGGATGCATATAATCTTACTAGAGTTAAAATATCAATAAAACATAAGACATGCAACTCTAAAAATCAAATCACTATCATAAAGTAGCATCCTTCTTATGTAGATGTGCCAAATTTCAGCTTCTTACTTCTACTAACTACTAATTTATTGATGCAAAAGTATATACTAATGGAAAAAAAAATAATTAACCCCCAGTACATTGATTTCTATGTAAACCGTGTAAAGCACATGCACAAAACACGGATGTTGTGAGAGTGTTATCTATCAAAATGTTTTAGAAAGTTTACATGGGGTTATACAGAGTACACGTATATAAGGACAGTTAATTTTTTAAATCCCATTTTCTTTGGTTTTGTCACTGTTTAATAGTTTTTGTTTTATTGATGATCCAACTTCAAACTCAAAATCCATGTCAATTGCAGTTAAAAGACGATAACCCTAGTCGTATTCATATCAGATTGTGTATGTTATGTGCTTTTGTTTTGCGCCGTGTTGGTCTGACCATCAATATGCATTTATTAAATCTCTATGTCTTGATTCATGAATCGAATGCTTAGCTTAGTTATGCTGTTTGAAGGAGACATACATTCGCATCATACTAAGAGTTAAAATTATGTTTGCTTTAGTCAATAATTAACAAAACCCCAGCGTATCAAAATACAGTTTTTTTTTGTTACACATCGCATAGCATTATAAATAATGGATTGTGCACGGCGTAAGTTATCAAATCCCATACACTCATTCACCCGAGCACATGGCTCAGAAATTAATCCGTTGAATTAAACGTGGTTTGATTAATACGATCGATAATGCATTTGCAACCTAGTTTATAGTCAACGGAATATAATATATGTCACTGTGGTCAGTAAAATATATATTGTACATAACAATTAGGTTATAATACGATTATTCGCCTTATTATTCGGTTGTGTTCGTTGTCAAAATCGTTTAATCACATGATTAAAAACGGCAAATAAATATTCAGATTTGGTTTTGTATAATATAACCTTGTTTAGTAAAGTAACAACATTTTATGTTTACGACTTTATTAGCCTTACGGGCGTCAATAAAAAAAGATAATGTAAATTCTAGAGACGTTAAAAAAGTCTTGATGAAAATAACATATTTGCTATGGTTTTATAAACAGGAACAAATGAACATCATATGGGAAATTATCTTTCTGTTTTTTTTTATTTCTTTAATTTCAAGTACATCATATGGGAAATGATCTTTCTGTTATTTTATTTCTTGAATTTCAAGATAAGTTAATTTAACATGCATCTCGTTATACACAATATACAGTTGTTGAATTATTCAATAAAACTAACATACAATTCTATTACAAACGATCTGCTGGAAGGACATAAACCAAATGCAGATATAGAACACGTATTCGTAACACATAAACAGTCTGCTAAACAACTGACGCACGGGCTATTACGAACTAAATTAATATTGCAGGTAGTTACATCAAGTTTCAAAGCTGCGATGAATTGGATAAAACGTTGGTGTATTTATTTCCAATAGCCGACACAAGAGCAGATAAACCAAAAAAAGAATATATTTTAACACTACTCAACATGTTCTTTTTATTGCAAATCTATAATACCTGTCATGTAAAGGGTTTTGTTAGCGTAATTGCATATAATGCAAGGCCACTATTCAAAATTTCTTTGATTGACATTACCAAGCTTTTTGGCAAATACTTCACAACTTATACTGAAATGATTGAGCATCATCTTTGAGTCGTAACACATGTATTGCCACTCGTTCAACTGGTCACGTTATACAACGCTTTTTAAAATTATTTCGTCAGAGGTCAATCAAATTAATTGTATCTAATGGTTATTAAGCCTGCACGCCAGTTTGATGGGTTAAAACCATCAATTTATTTTTAATTGACTGTTACAAGGCGATGTACATGTACTCATATGCAATCATGTATATGTTAAATTAAGTGATTCATGTTTTGTTATGTAGTGTATAGTAAAAAGTATCTTTGGTCTAGATTTGGAACCTGAAACTTTCACCGATGTACGTGTCTTCACGAGTTTGACTGGTAAAGAATAATCCAAAGTTATAATAAAAATTGTCCCTACATTTTCGATCGGGGCACGAATAGTCCTACATACCCATCATTTTCAAAGAAAGGTTACATTACGGTAACCAAACGCAAATTTAATGTTGGCCTGACAAATTCTTTGCCAATTGTTAATATTGAAATCCGATTTTTTTTGTACACTGAAACTTCTTTTCAAGACTTGATTGCAAATTTATATCTTTCACGGGTGTCAGTATTTTGATTGTGCTGAGCAAACATATACGGAAATGAAGAAAAAAATGTCGGACTGCATAAATGAGAAAGTCTCCTTGGACACGAAGGAAAGGGAAAAAGTGCAACTGCAAATACACCTCTTGGACGTGAGGAGTTCAAGCTTAAAGAATATTTGAACATTACATGCTCAAACAGTGAAGTCGAAATAGCAATGTGCTCGAGAACAGTTTCTCACTTTGATTTAGAGATGACAGTCGTTGACACTCCTGGACTTTTCCAGTCAAGAAACATAGCTGAGACAGCTTTCAACTTCCTTCAAATGAAAGACTTGAAGCCACACGTGCTTGTGCTCGTTTTGAAATCAGATTATTTCACAGGCGACGAGAATTACACAGCAGATATATTGACAGTTGTATTTGGTAACGACATATTTAAGCGTACAATGATAGTACTAACACACAGTGACACATTGGTAAGTGGCCAGCATTTTGTTTCATTGATGGAGTCGTTCGATTTTGTCAAAGAGCTTTTGGAACTATGTGGAGGTCGAGTCATGCTTATTGATAACGCAACAAATAATTTCGATAATTCCGTATATTTACCGAACAGATAGCAACGTTTGGACGGTTTGTCTGTGATCTGGATTTCAATGAGAGTCTCAAATTGGTCTCACAAAATCATCTCCAAACCAATCAGACGGACAAAAGCATTGCGACACAGCTTCGAGAAATAGGTGAAGCACTTTGTCGACGATTGCCAAATTACAGATTGTAATTATCTGTTGATGAAACCAGACAAATCAAGACACAGTCCATGTCGGGAATGGTGAATGTAAGATTGTTCTTGTCGGAAAAAACTGGAAATGGGAAAAGTGCTAGTGGAATTACCGCTTGGGTGGGACATTTCGATTAAAAAATAATTTCAATAGGAGTTACAGATAATATACAGGAAGTGAGATGTATTACGACGAGAAGTGGTTATCCAAGGTTGATGGAAATTGTCGATACACCCGGGTTGTTTGATTATGGAAATGTTGCAGAATCAGCATTGAAACTTCAATATATCGTTGACTTACGACCAAATGAGTTCTTGCTTGTTCTATCGACATCTATGCGATTTACAAACGAAGAAAAGGATACGGTTGAAATGCTGAAGATTGTATTTGGGGAACACGTATTTAGACACACTCCAATAGTTATAACCCACGGTGATGCATTTGCAAATGAAGAAGATATGGACATGTTTGTTAATGAATCGGAGGATCTCAAGAGACTGAGTAACATATGTGAACATATGTGAACGAAGAGTCGTGAAAATCGACAACAAGGCAAGACATTTCGATTAAGTCATTTTTTCATTTGTGGACCAGATAACAGAAAATGGACGCCTGTTTTACAAACACGACCATGCAAAATAACACAAAATAACACAAAGCTGTTTTTCAAAATTATCTGCGACGCCTTAAGGGTGACAAGACCGTAAAAGAACAAATCAAAGAACTCAATAATCAGATCCGTCGAAGTTTGACCAATTCGAAGGTTCCGCTGATTGCTTGTGTGATTGCCGGTTCCGCCATGACTGGTGGGGGAGCTGTGATGGTTGGAGCACTTGGAAACACTGCTGCTGCGAAATTTTATTACAGAATATTCTGAAAATATGAACTTTGTTCTAGTAATGTAATATACCAGTCGTGATATTTTAATCAATATAAACTAATAATTGTAAAAAATACGGTAATTTAGAACTTTTTTTTGTCATTCGTGGTTTACAGTCCCTTTAAATTGTTATGAATAAAATGTGCATGAAAATCCACTTAACGCATGCAAACCATAAAATAATGTTACTCTGGTGTTGTAAAGTTCTCATTCAGTAAAGAGAAATGCCGGCGATATGCCCATTTAAAGATTACATTAGGATCAAGGGCATAGAAAAAGTCATTATATTTAAATTGCCATAAATTGGATCGCTTACAGCACTATAGATGTTAATTATTTGAACTAGATTTTCCCCAAGTACACACATAGATAAAACGGGAAAAATGAATTGAACCCGTTTAGCGGTAATTACTATCTTTATTTAATCATTTGAACTTTATGGGCAAAGACTTTCAAATTAGGAGACCAAAAAATACATAATATCTTTACATATCGCGCTATTATGATACCATATTTAGTTTTCGGGTGTCCTTATTTCGATTTATCGGAATTTAGTTACATTAATACTATTTGGAAAAATCACACCGTGTTAAAGCGGCTGTTAACGTGACCTTTCAAAATAACCCGAATCGCCCCACTCCATTCTCTACTGTCGATTAATAGAGGCATTTAACAATATAATTTCTCTGAAAACTGATTGAAAAAAAGCAGTGCTACTTCGTTTAAATGTACATGTTGACGCACACAAGCTACTTCCGAGGAACCAGTCCGCCTACCGTCGGCATCATTCTTGCGAATCTGCCTTACTGAGGCTCGCCAATGACATATTGGCAGGCATGGAAAACCAGGAAGTTACAGCCATGATCGCCATTGACCTAAGTGCAGCCTTTGACACCGTGGACCACGACATTTTGGTTGACGTGCTTCAGGCCCATTATGGTCTTCAAGACACCGCACTTGCGTGGATGAACTCATATTTGAGGGGTCGTTGTGTCACTGTTCATGTAAATAACGGGCGGTCAACGGCGTGCCCCCTGTAGTACAGCGTACCACAAGGAAGTTGCATAGGGCCATGGTTATACCTTGCCTATATTGGAACTCTATTTGATGTCATCCCAGCAAATGTCTCAGTATATGGGTTTGCTGATGATCACATTGCCAAGAAAACTTTTGAGCCGTCCTCTTCAGATGAAAAGAACGCACTCAGTGAACTTGAAAAATGCGCATTTATTATTTACCACTGGATGAATGTAAATTAATTAAAAATGAACACATCAAAACTGAGTTTATTCTCTTTGGTAGTCGGAAACAACTCGAGAAAATCCATACGAATGAAGTAAACATCGCAGGGGACATAAATCCAGCGGGAGCCAACTATTCGGTACCTTGATGCATTCCTTTACGAATCCCTTAGTTTCAAAAAACATGTATCCATGAAATGTCGTTCTGCCATGTTAAACTATTTTAGGATCAAAAGCATAAGAAAGTATCTTACAAGACAGTCCGCAGAAATTCTCAATGTTTCCCATGTTCTATCACAACTTGACTATTGAAACGTAATTCTGTATGGTGTGGCAGAGTGCAAAATCAACAAAATGCAACGAATTCAGAATATGTGCGCCAAATTTAGTTCGAAGCAAGCGTTATATAAGTTGCACTGGCTGCCGATCAAAGCCAGGATAATCTTCAAACTACTTACACTCATGTACAAGTGCTCAAATGATGAGGCCCCGGCTTACCTCACTGAACTTCTTACGAAACATATTCCAAACAGACACGGTCTGCGGTCGTGCGGCTCAAACATGGCCCCATATGACGTTCCGTTCAATAAGCGAAAGACATTCAGTGACAGGAGCTTCAGTAGGGCTTAGCCAAGACTTTGGAATTCCTTGCCTCAGGATCTTAGACAATCGAATTCCTTGGAATCTTTTAAGAAGAATTTAAAAACTTACCTTTTCCTTGACTTTTATGTACTTTTCTGAGATTATGCCCGCTTATATATTTTAATCGAAATACTGTTTATGGTTCAATGTTTTAACTACATGTAACCATGATTTTATCTCTTTTACCAGGTTTATCATTGGTTTATTATTTATATATTGTTTAACTTGTTTCATTTTCAGCTTATTGTAAAACGCCATTGAATATGTATTTTCATAGTAAGCAAAACAACTAGTTTCAATGATCAAGTTTCAATATAATTAATCAGTAGTTAGGTGGCGATTGCTTGAACATTTAAGAATAATGCATGTAAACAATGTTAATTTAAATAACTGCATTCTTACTCTAAGTATTAATGCAAACGAAAGAAAATCTCAGACTGTCTGCAACCGTCGATGCAAATTGTGTCTATATGTGAATCCATTTCTGTTAATTAATATTAAGTACATTGTTCGTTGCTGCTCTTTTGATAAAAAACGATAAATGCGATACAAATTATATAAAATTAATACTTAATACGAGGATCACATCGGTACCTGTGTCCTGTCCGTCAATTCATCTTATGTGTTGAGGTACTGTTTATGGGCGGAATGATCTATTGTGTTTCAATATCTGATGTAATTTTAATATTGTAATTTTAATTTTAATGTTACTATCTAGTGTTCATGGTTAATTTATTGTTATTAAATGACATTTATTGTTAACATAACTTGAATTTCTTTTCGACATTCACGTTTTATTTTGAATTTCCCTTTGCAAGCATGTATTAGTGTAATTGCATGTTTATTTATTAAAGTTTCATATTTGAACTTTTCTTTTCGGATATACGTGTTATGAATACAGTAAATAAACACCATTCTTTTGTAACTGTATTCCGAAGTTAAAACGTACTTGATCGTACTCGATTAATTATGCATTGCGCCAGAATCGTACCTTTAAATAAACCTGGAATAACTGGTTAGTTATATCTATAATAATTTCACTTCTGACATGCGCCGGTAGTTTGAAGTAAGTAATACATTTTATCACATGAATGGGCTTTTTATTAGACCTGTTATACATAATTTAAAATATGCCCATGGTAAATATAGAGACTAGTTCTTCCTGATATTTGTTAAGATTTATGTAACACCCCCAGGCATAGCTGGAAGAGGTGTAGCCACAGGCAGATTTACGGCTAGGCAATTTAGGGTGACTAATAACATGGCACCTTCGCCCCAGCGGATTTTTTATATATAAACATTGCAGCAAAAATTGCCTTTCTTCGGTGTTATTATAATATGATGCGTCTCAAATTAGTTGAAATGTTCTTAGTGCGTTAATTGTCTTACTAATTTTCTCTTGCGATAATTTATACATATCATTGTTACGTGGATGACATGAGACGGTCGCGGTTCTTATGACCAGCAAATGCGTGACGGATGGTCCTTTTTTAAATTAAATCACTTTCGGAATTAGTATCTGCCTTTTCCGAAAACAAAATGACTGTTTCAGTCATAGTATGGATGTCGTGCCGGTGTGACTGGAGTATAAAGCGCTTAGTACGTCTAAAACTGGAGTATTTTGTTGCGGCTAATTGAAATGATTGTTTGAGAATCTATCAAAATGAAACCATAAAGATGTGACACTTTTGTTGCGAATGTCACCACAATTTTTTCTTCGTAGTGAATTACGTAGCGAATTATTTCTAATTTCACATTAGAAATAACTCAAGAGCATGTTTTGAACCCATTCAAATACGGTATTTATGTTTGCAATTAATGTGTAACTTAACTAAACTCGTTGTTTAGAACAGTTGCAATATTATACTGAGATGCAACTTAAAAAATGTGTACAGCTTTGTTTTCACAAATACAGATCCAACACGAATGCTTTGGTTTCAAAATTGTATTGAAACTTTGCATTTGCCCGTGAGTTGTTAATAAATCTATAAGAATACAAGGCGTCATGCAAAGTACGCAAAACCATAAATTAAAAGATAACAATCTTTTCTGTCATACGCACTTAGACAATTATAAAAAACATGTATGCAGCTGCAGAAGATGATATGTATTGTTACTTTATATGCAGAAATGTACAACAGGTTGCATTTTTTTCATTGAATATGCAGCACCTTGCATAATCATGGCATACGATCTTTTGGTCTGTAAATTTTAGCCGAGGCAGCAGCCCCATCGTGCCTCAGCGTGGTTACGACGCTGGCTGGGAGTAATACAACTTTAGCTGTTTAAAACAGAAACCATATTAAATATATCGATTTAGTGGGCATTGATTTATTTGTCCTGCATCGTTGGACAGGAACACTACAACGATGTTCAGTCCAGATTATGCATGCTATTTTGTTAAGCCCCCATGCGGTTAGTCATTATTGAAAACTCCTAGACTGTTTATAACCGTTTCAGTGTTTGTTGGCACCATATAACTTACATTGGTTGATCTGATTGTGTGGGTGGAAGTAGGTTTTTGGCGTGTCTGTAGGGAGCGATACGGCATATGCCGAGAGTATGGCAGCTGTTAGGGGCAATACCGATGCAAGGTGCGGTATTCGTTGGTGCTGGAGTATAAACATTAAGAAAAACACTCGGGCAAATGGTATTTCGCAAGTGTTGGTGATTCTTGATACCGATTCAGTGTTCCCCACTAATAGAGTTAAACCTCTTTTTATCAATGTGTGTAGGGGACTTATCCGTCATCGATTTACGCTCTTTTGTGCAAAATGGGTCCATATCTTAGTACGTCATATTGAAGTGCATTACAACTTTATTGTGAACATTCAGTATGAGTCAAACCTGCTTTGTATGTGTCAAACTGTCTCTAAAAATCGCAGCATTTCAAGAAAATTCTGCTAGATAAACATAAATGTTCTCAAACGTTGAACCGTTTTAGTTTGCCTGAGCGCGTAACGCTCGTGGTGAGCTATTGTGGTCACCTTACTTCCGGCATCCGTCGTCGTGCATCGTCGACGTTTAGTTTGTTACCATTTTAGAGCCCACATTTTCCCCCACGATGAAAATGTTTCAGAACTTTTATCTTGACAATAGCTAAGCCGAGTTTGAATAGTTATATTTTGTGATGGAATTTACACTTGGCCAGCATGTTCTTACAAGACAAAGTGATTTGTAAAGTAGCATGTGTTCAAAGTCATTGAATGCGGTAAAACAGATCACCAGCATGACAAGAAAGGGTACCTGAATATAAACTTGTGATGCGTGCATATTATTTCACCAGTTGCTGTGTTTTTAATTTGGATTAAAATAGTATTTAGACAATATAACTCAAGCATACCTTTGGCTAATTTTGCGTTTGTTGCTTGAGTGCTCATGAATAAGGAATAGCAAAATATGACGTTATTTTAATAGGTGTTATAACTTTTTCTAAGATTTCATATTTTAATAGATTGTGTTTTATGAATGGTGTAGTGTTCAACATTAACAGAAGATTGTTTTTTTTGTATATTTGTAATTGCTTGATGTGTTAAGGGATATTTGAACGGATCTTTTTTTATATGTGTGGTTTATTATAAGTATACCACTGCAGATTGGATACATGTTAATCAGAATTCACTATTGAAGTTTGTCTGTATGTCCGTCTGTCTGTCTTACTGAATGAGCATCCTGTCAGATAAAAAACTCTTAAACTTTTTAAAATAAAGCACCAAAACCTGCTTGAAATGTTCCTCATGATATGAAGTTGTGCATGGGAAATATGTATTATCATATATTAAACATTGCTAAAATTAAGCCCCTTTTCAATGCGAATACACATGATTATTACAACTTGCTTCATATAACAGTATGAGACGACAGGAATATTCGTCACCGTTGTTGGCAAGCTCTTGTTTTTATTGTTAATAAAAATACTGAATATATGTTTGCAAGTAACTGTATATAGCATACTAATGTTATGAGTATACATTTTTTTGCAAAATATTAATGCCAAAACAATTACCTTGTGTTTGTGTCTGTAGTATCCTTTGAAAATGTGTGATACAAAATAATTGTTAAAACTGAAATGTGAAACCGGATAAAAAAGATAATTGTATAATATTGTAAAGGTTAATATTATATTGAATATTTGATTCTGACTGTTTCTTGCATAGTAAACTATTTATCTAATACAAATTGCTAAACATTTGCACACAAATAAAGAGCCAAAATGTGGACTGAAATCCAACAACACAAACACAAAGCGTATAAAAACAAGGGCTGTTTGTAAAACATGCATGCCCCCTATATGGGCTGTGAGTTGTAGTGGGAGCTTTTGTGTGAACCAAGGTGTTGTCACTGGGAAGTTGACGTTTTGAAGACGAATTTCATGAAATGCAGCAAAGACAAGTTAGCGGTGGTTGAAGCCGATGCCGACACTTTTACTCGTATTTGTATGAAAACAAAATTGTGTCTTCGTGTCGTATGAATGAATCT
Source organism: Dreissena rostriformis (assembly GCA_007657795.1). Taxonomy (NCBI): domain Eukaryota; kingdom Metazoa; phylum Mollusca; class Bivalvia; order Myida; family Dreissenidae; genus Dreissena; species Dreissena rostriformis. The sequence continues at coordinate 206,286 of VMBQ01000135.1, forward strand.
GCAGTAAAACTAAATTTGGATTCACATTGTACATGTATTATATATATATGCTGGCGAATTCGGCTGGAAGCCATTTTCAATTTCAGATTATAATATCTGGCTTATTTCGCATTTTTTGGAAACAGGTTATTCTTAACTTTTATTTTAATCTATATTGAAATGTATGTATACTAATTTTTAACGCATTTTTATATAAAATCATTTTTTTGACAAAAACGAACAATCCCGTTGTAATTTGCGGCAGTTTTTCCTGTGATAATTTTGAAACTTAAACATATGCATTTTTTTTTTTATAATGTTTGTGTTTTTTATTTGGATGAGTGAAAAATTTGTAGGCTGGGAAAAATGGACTTGCATCCATAAGTGAATATAATAATGTAATTAAGAATGAATATACTTTTATAATGGATTTATTAAGTGGTAATTTTAAATCAGATTATATCAATAAAGAAGCAAGAAATTACAGGTATTAATTTTTGTTTTGTTTTTAAATTTAAGAATTTAAATAATAAGTGTGAAGGTATTAAGTTTTATTGTTTTAGTATTACATTATTTTGAGGGGATTTCTTGAGTAGGTAAAGGTATTTTTAATTGAAGCATTGTTTAGTTGTCTGATTTTTTTATGATGTATTTGTCCGTTTCTTTAAAGTACAAAGTAACGTTGCGGTTTTAGTGCTTCGACTAGGAATAACGTAGCGATGGTTCCCATTTATAATGAGTCTCGCTGTTTTGTAAGCCGCCTTTGTTTGTTCTTAGAATTGACAAGAGCTGATCAATTGCGTAACGAAGCGGGCGTCGAAGTGGGCATTTAACACGTGTTCAAAGACCCGTTAGAGAAGTTACATCGATTGAGAAGTCTGGTAATTGGCGTGATTACGCGTTATGTAGCTTGTATTTGTTTTCATACTATTTAAGAGTGCGCGCAATAGAAGTAAATAAATGTGTTATAAATATGGGTATTTATTATCGCTTTATCAGAAAAATAGTATAAGAAGTCAAATAACACAGTTATAAAAAAATTTGGTAGTAGTAGTATATCTTTAATTAAGTCTGATCATTATACATTCATGGTAATTTGATTACAATTATTTACACATTGTCAAATGTATATTGCCATTCCATATTGGAATTATAAGAGACTATCGCAATTAAGAATATCTTTTAATATTTACAAATTACATACTGTACGACTGTTATCGATTCAACATTTTGCACAAATAAATGAAATAAGAAATTAAAAGTTAAAAAGTTTAATGTATGTGAAGTTACATGAAAATGACGATCCTGAATAATTATGGTTGGAGGTAGGCNTATATTAATCAACAAAATTAAACATTAACACAATATTTAATATACAAAATATACAAAAAATCTCATATTCTGATAATATTTTTACTGATCCACTGTATTTCACTAAAAAAATGATGTTTCATTGAACTGATAATTATAGATTTAGGATTACAGACCAGTTGCTTCAGTACTATTGTTCAGAGTTTGCCCTGTTGGCCGCGTATGCATTCTTGAGTTATCATTCAAAAACCATTTTACTATTTCGGGTCACCGTGACCTTGACCTTTGACCAAGTGACCTCAAAATCAATAGGCCTCATCTGCGAGTCATGATCAATGTTCCTATGAAGTTTCATGATCCTAGGCCCAAGCGTTCTTGAGTTATCATCCGACAACCACCTGGTGGACGGACAGACAGACAGACAGACAGACAGACCGACCGACCGACAGACCGACATGTGCAAAGCAATATACCCCCTTTTCTTCGAAAGGGGGCATAATAAAGTAAATATATCTTCATATAATTATTTCGGTGAAGTGAGTTTTAAGATTCTAGTTTGATATGAGCTTCAAGTCTTTTGATATGGTGATGTCACCCACGAATATCATATAACAAAACGCCAGTTGAACTTCTAATCTGATACTTGTTGACTTATGTCCTCTTGCTATAGAACCGCTGTTTATTGTAATGGATACTGTTGATGAACTCAGGTTAAAACATTTAAATATTTCTGTTGTATGGTGTTTTTACAAAAGCAAGATTATATGTTAAATTCCTACAAGCTGTCTCTCTTCATATCACATTATGGACAACATAGATTTTTGTGGCTGATACGCTGGATTATATTTGTAAACTGAAGTACTTTTTGTACAAGCAGCATGCATTATCATTTGAAAACATGATATCACCTTTGTATATCATCATTTGTAGAAACCTTGCTACGCCATGCATTGGTTTTAGCTCAATGGCAGATGTTAACATTTCATGGAAATGATCATTAGGTGACCCTGTTTCAAAGTTGCTTAACTCCTTCCAGTCCGATGCACATGTAGGCCAGAAATATATTTTTAAAATACCCTAGAAGTATAATTTAACGCTTAACAAATCGATTTCAATGTAAACCGTGTTAATGTTATGCGCAGAAAAACGGATGTTTTGGTGTGCAATCTTATTTAAATGTTTAAAAAAAAAATTCAAATGAGGGTATACAGAGAACATTATAATATTTGAATTTTTAAAATACCACTTCCTTCTTTGCTGTCATTGTATTATAGTTTGGTTATTTATATTCAATCTTAAAGCAAACGATGCATTAAATTGACCATTGCTGGGTGATGTTCCCAGTTGTATTCATACGTAATTGTGTTTGTTGTATTCTGTCGTGTTTTGCCATGTTTGTTTGGCAATTGGTCATTTCACATAATAAAATACTGATGGCGAGGGTCGACTCCTTCATAAAAACTATGTTTTAGTTTTAATGTTATGTTTAAAATACTTTAAAAAGGAATCATTTACATGTCCACGTCTTAAGTCAAGAATCACATGTTTAGCGTAATAATGATTTTTTGAAGTAGGAACACATTTGCATCACATGTTGAGCATGTATTGCGTTTGTTTAAGGAAACAATAAGAAAAACAAACTCGTATAAAATTACTGCATATTTGTTGAACAACGCACGATATCTCTTACACATCTGCTACCTTCCATCAAACCGTGCAATTGGCTCACAAAGAAGCCCTATCCAATTACCCGATAGTGTGGTTTGAGTGATACGACTATAAACGCATTATATCCACGTCTAGAATACCGTCCATGTTAAAGGGACTTGTTCACAGATTTTGGCATGTTTAAAAATTTGTCATAAAATACTTTAAATTGATTAACGTAAACATCGGAACTAAAGAGCTTCAGTATAAAACAAAAATAAAATATAAAAAAACACGTAATCCACACCTGAGCTCGAACAACTGACCCTTGGAGTACCATCCATGTTTATATAGTCAGTGACGTATTTTATACTTTATATAAGTAATCCTCGAAATGTAACAAAATATAACGATAACAACAGAACTCTCCAAATTATTCAGTGCATTCGTGTTTGTTAAGCTTTATAATTTTCAGATTTTAAATCGTCAAACGAGGCATATCATGGATATTTTAGAGCATGGTAAATGTTCAGTATTACAATGTCCTTGCAAATAACATAACTACAACGAAATTGTGCAAATTGAAACAATATGTTTCAATTTTGTCAATTTATCAAACTGTGAACAGGCCCCTTTAAGGATTTTATTATCGTTATATGAATTCAAAGTAGGGCAAACTTAAACAAATATTGTTTTACATTCCCCAGCGATATGGAAATTACTTAACAAATGATACAGAAGAATAGGAAAAACATTTACTGATATAATGTCTTCTAGTCATAAACCAATAATAATCAGTGGTACGACAGTTAACTTAATGAAGCGTTTTTTTATTACAAAAATTGTCTACTTGAACGTAGAATCATATTTTCTTCAAACGTACACACTGCTTCATTACGAGTATCGGGCTAACAATATAACACAATGTTCAGTCTGTCATTTGGTTTGTTACTCATATCACGTACACGTATCAACTTATAATGCTCATCAGAGTTTGTAACGACTTGTTTGAGGTTCTGCGCGCAATTCGACCTGTTTGAACCCCGTTGTATTGACCTATCCAGGGCGGTGACCTCAGATTTCATCATTGTATATGTTTAATGATGTTTTGATTTTTTTGTTCTGTATTGTACAGTTAAACAGTCACTTGCATTTTATAAAAGACAAGCGTATATTATCAAGTATGTCTCTCCTGATAATGTTTCTGGAGTAAAAATATACATAACATGTATATAATTGACAGCCAAGAAATAGAATCCAGGTCCGAATTACCTGCATATACTTTACTATGACGTTTGTACTTGACTTGTGTATCAGATATGATGCACCGAAGCATAATTATGTTTTGTGTGACCTAAACATGTGGCCTTATCTTCCCCCGGTAGCAATAGAGAATTACGCTATGGAAAATAGTAATATACTAATCCACATGATATATAAACAATTATACAGAGCGGAAACGAAATCGTAAGATCTTTAATATAGACTTCATACCTGAAACTTACACCGAGCATGGAGGTGGTGTACGCGACACATCCAAGGGTCATGTTAGGAAATAATCCAAAGTTTTTGAAAACCGCCGGGCATTACAAAGAAAGCTAAGTTTGAAAGGACGGACACACGCACTCTCAAAAACCCATCTACCCTTTCAAAGAACGGAGTCTGCATCTACCGATATGCACTTTATCTCTCCATCGCTTTTAAAGAAAGTTAAATAAAGGTTACCAAAACCAAAGTTTTTTTGGCCTGAACATTACACATCTAGTTGTAAATTTTGAAATCCAAACTCTTTTGTAAACTTTAGCTTTGTTGCGTGACTTGAATATTTTTTCAGTTTTTGTTAGTGTGTTACAACAAGTTATGTAAACGAGGGTTATTGTTCTCCTTGGACACGAAAGAAAGGGGAAAAGTGCAACGGGAAATACTCTTCTTGGACGTGAAGAATTCAAGCCTAAAAAAGCCTTGAGAAAAACAAGCTCAAAAAGTGACATCGTACACGCAAGTTGCTCGAGAATAATTTCTCATCAAGAATACGAGTTGGAAATCGTTGACACACCTGGGATTTTTCGGTCAAGAGACGTAGCGGAGACAGCTTTGCAACTCCTTCAAGTAACAGACTCAACGCCAGACGTGTTCGTGCTTGTTCTAAGATCAGATCATTTCACGGACGACGAACAATACACTGCTGATATGCTGAAAATTGTATTTGGTAAACACATATTTGAACACACGATGCTCGTACTAACACACTGCGATAATGTTGTACGTGATCAGCACTTGGATGCATTAATCAAGAGATTCGATTTTGTCAGAGAGCTTTGGGAACTATGTGGACATCGTGCAATGTTAATCGATAACGAAACACAAGTATTTGAGTTTGATACATTCCGTGTAATAACTGATCGGATAGCAAGGTTTGGACGGTTTGTCGTCGATTTAGATTACACAATAACTTTAAAATTGGTATTAGACGATCATCTGCAAATCAAATCTGCTAACAAAAGCATTAGAACTCAGCTTCAAGACATACGTCGATTACTTGGTTGGCGAATTCCATTGTCGCCTTCTGTTTCTGAAACCAGACAATCAGGACTACAATCCGTGTCGTCATGCAGCCATGAATATTTTAAAAAGAAACAGGAGTGCAAAATTGTTCTTATTGGAAAAACTGGAAATGGAAAAAGCGCGACAGGAAACACCCTACTTGAATGGAATATCTTTAAGTCAGGCAATGGTGCAACAGGCAAAACTAAGTGTATTACCAGCGCCAGTTGTGACCGATTAATAAGGGATTCACATACAGTGATACAAATAATTGATACACCCGGTCTGTTTGTATGTGGGAAAGTTTTTGAAACAGCATTGAAACTTTTCGAAGTTGTTGACATGAAGCCAAATGTCTTTGTTCTTGTCCTGAAAAAAGGTCGAATTACAGAGGAAGACAAACTTACGGTCGATTTGCTAAGGATTATTTTTGGCGAGCAAGTATTTAGGCATACTCTTATTGTAATAACCCACGGAGATAAATTTGCCCCGGAAGAAAAATTGGACGGGTTTGTACGTGAATCTGAACTTTTCACCACTTTGAATGAGCTATGTGGACAAAGAATCATGCAAATCGACAACAAGAACAGAAATTTTGATAAAATAAAGTTTTTCAGATACGTAGACCAAATAGCAGAAAATGAAACACTGTTTTACGAGGAAAAACACGTAAAAGAACAAAAAGATGTGTTGCAAAAATATGTTCAAAGAAAAAACGTTGACAATAGCCTTACAATTCATCTACAAGAAATCCGTATGTTGCTCGGGCGACGAGCGCAAAATTGGACTTTGTCACTGATTGCTGGTATCTTTGCTGGCGGCGCCATGACTATTGCTGGGATTCTGATTTGGGTATCAGTTACAGGCACTGCCGCTGTTGTTGCCAGAAGTGAAGCTATACGGTTGTCTTTGCGAACCGCTGCGATATATTCGATGCAAGGTGCGTCAGTCATTGGGTCTAGGGTATTATCATTGTGTAGAACTCTCGGTCTACTGGTTTTGAGTAAGTTCTATTGACCTTTCAGTAGGGGCTGTTAACATAACCCCACGTTTCTCCATCAATATAAAAGGGTGCCGATTGCGTCATGATTTTCCCTTGTGCTATCATGTGTTTGTTGGGTCAACATCTAAGCACTTATATTAAACTTTATTTACATGTTATTATAATAGCAGTATGTATGTGTCTTCTGTATTATATTCCTTTATATAACACGCAGAAGTGATGGCTTAAGATAATTGATTAGCATATCGTATTACATCTTATTATGAGTGTAACCTCTTAGCTTACTAGTGTATGTACGTTTGTGTATGAAATTGTCTTGACTGTAAACAAATAATTTAATAACAGATGCATTATTTGCCTTGGCAGAAAAAGTATGGAAAGATGAAATATAAAAATGCCAATCTTATGCCTAGCATTGGGTTAATTGTTTGTTCATAAACTCTCAAAAGTGATGGTTTTTCATAGATCGTTCCACGACGATGACTCCTGTTTCAATAAGATTTCATTTAAATTGTTTTGTGGCTTGTTGTTTTGCCGTGTTATTGTCATAAATAAACAACACACTTCATTTTAGAATCAAGAAAAGTCCCCTTTTTCCAATTAAATGATCTATATGCCTATCTCTGGTAAAGACCAAATATCAAATATCCTCATGTTCAAACCATATCTTCATCGATAACATTTATTCTATCCTTAATGATATAGTTGTATAACATTTTGATGTGTTAGTATTTGTGAATCACTGTTTACAACTAAAAGTATGCATGTATATAGTTGCATGTTTATAACTTGCAAACTTGCAACATACTGAATAGCTAAAATTATATAATCATATTGTGAATATGAATGTTACATATACCATGTAAGATTCATATTCACAAAATGATTATATAATTTTAGCTCCTGCTTTACTTATATCGATTGTGTAAAGAATGTTGCAGTGCTATGTTGATTTGATACTTGTTCACATGGATGTTGTATCTGTCCTTTTAATGCTATGTATCACCCCACATAGTTGTTTTAATTGAACAAAAAATAAAAATCATGATTCTGCTGTTTATGCTTTGAAATAATACACGATGATGTGGTCTGACTGTAAATATATGGCCATAGTTATAAAGATTCTTCCACGTTTTGTGTTGTCCGTGTTGTTTTGGTAAAAAAACAGATTTCTAAAATACATAGTTAAAAGAAGAACGCTAGTTTGTTATCCTTTCAAAGATGCACCTGTTTACAATTGTGAAATGTACATATGTACATGCGTATTATAACACTGACGTATATGTGATAGTGTTATATGTATATGGCTATTTAAAGCTTTATATGCGACGTTGCGCAAGTGTGGCGTTTGCCCAAAAGACTATCACAAACAAAAAATGGTTTATGTTGAAACACATTCTCAGTGATTTTCAATTAAATTGCGTGTACTCAGAATTGTGAACAGGAGACGTCGGTCGTTATGCCAAACTAAGTGTTGTTCATACGACCATGGCTTCTGGGAAAGGTATAGTCTTGGCAGATCAGCACACACAGTTGCACAAAAACAATTAAACTTCTTCTTCTTTTCGTTTTGTCCTACCAAATATTACGCGATTTATTCAATAGTTACCATAATACTTTTGTTATGTCAGAAAATTATTTTTTAATTCAAATTTTAGAATCAACATACATATAGCCGAATGAAAGCTTGAAAATGTTTTAAGTAATTGTTATAACATCAAATTAATATCACATAAATAATAAGGTAATAAGTAATCACCAATAATCGCTTTCCTTTCATTTGGTAGGGAGTCTTAATGGAGTTTTAAGATGAAGTATCGCAAAAGTATGTGGCATGGTATCATACTGCCTCCACTATATAATAAGAGTAAAATACGTTTTTTGTTTTATAAATGGAATCAAACAATATAAAAAGAGTTGAAAATCACATTTTGCAGTTTGGCGTATCAGCAGAATAATCAGTTAAGCTGTATTGGTTAGAACGTGTACAGTTGCAATAAGCAACAAAAAAAAACTCAAAGGGACTAGCGGTATTTCATGTGTATTAAATTACCTGTCTGCACGCCCCAAGCAAGTATTTGTCCGTTGTGAGAATTACACAATTTACAGACACTACAACATGTATATTGTCTTACTATTTGAACCGAATGATTTGTTTTGTTAGCTATTGTATCTCGCCGAGTTAACTTCAACATGTACAATCCGACTATCACAAAGCTCTTTTCTTTCCTTCTGGGCAACACAATTTGCAAACTTTGGATTGCATGTTTTAAACATTTTCTTCATAACGGCGTAAATTGATACATAAGAAGGTCGCTTTTTGTGCCCGTGTTGAACCCTAACGAGGGACGTTTTTAAACCATCAACGCATTATGTCATTCGCTGTTAAAAAACTCGACAAACAACACAGAAAAGAGAGCACAAAAACGTAATACAAAAACAAATTGCATTATAAGTATGAATTTGTATAAACAAGTTGCATAACATAGCATTTTATTTCTTATTACAGGCAACCGCTCAGCTTTGGGACGTGTGAACTTTATGCGTGGCGTCAACCTAAATTGTCTTGTCTTTATTATATCAAACATTCAAACAAGAAATAACCTAACCTAAATTGGTCGTTAAGTTATATAAACATATAGGCAACTAGCATATTTTAGGTAAGAGAGCAAATATACCAAGAGCAAGGAGATTGTTATGATGCTAGTAATACACACACCCCAGGGTGTTCATTCTGAATCATGCATTGACATATAAAACAATAAAGCACAAAGGATCACAAGGTGACATGATAGATGTTGAGAGAATATATTAACACTACACTACTTTTGTCAACTAAGGTAATATATGTTAAGCAAAACATTTGACTAAACGTTTAACAAATCAATTAGCAAATAATATGTAATGATACATCACACTTTAAAGGAAGTAAACATGAGTATCATCCAAGGTTCCAAATAACCCATAATAATTCTTTCTCAAAACAACCATTTGCTTATGATAGCGTAATCAGGCAACTTTCTTTTAACTTGTGTTGCGGTTGTGATCAATTTAAGACCTCTGTTTTTTTCCCGAATTTTTATTGGACACGCTTAATGTGTAAATACATATTTTGCTAATTACCAACAGTCTTTTAGCAAATTGTTTTTAGTGACAACATTGAAACTTGATGGCAATAAAGGTCTCATTTGAATTTAAGATTAACCAAATGTGAAAACCTTTACCTGGTGACTTGTTTTTTACCTTAATCAACCCATATTCAAACAAGTCATTGATAGTATTTCAATATGAACATTCTAACAACGATAGAGCCGTTATATGTTTTTTTTTTGACCTGGTGATATAGTTTCTGAACGAACTTGACTCAGATTCGAACTCGGCCTAGATATTGACAAGATAAACATTCTGATCAAGATTAATCGAGATTAAGTCATAAATGTTGCTTCTAGAGTGAATATATGTTTTTGTTAGATTCGATCAAGTTATTGACACAATATTGACACAAGTGAACCAGATTTCAATTTTGCCTACATATTGTCAATAAAAACAGGATGTCAAAGTTTCATTTAGATTGATTCAAAAATGTGTATTAAAAAGTGGTAACACGTTTTCCTCCTCAAAATATACGCTGTGAACTTATGGTTACACACGTTGGCAAAATTCGAACTAAGCTTTGACATGGTCAGGATAAACATTCTTACCTAGGCTCTCCTATGAAAATTGTATGTTTGGGATAACCCGACCGACTCTCCCAAATACAACCGACCCAAAAGTTTTCTTGGGGNGGGGGGGGGGGGGCTGGATTATTGTTTTGTTTGCCAAACGCATAATAAAGACACAACGTCCTGCATTTGCACTCACGATATGTCTTCACAGCAACACACTATTTCATAGATAATAGCAATATAAATTAAATTGTCTGTGGCATAATTCAGATTATGTACAACGTGCAACATTACGTAAACACTATTTCTATATCTATATGCTATGCACATGATTTTCATTTTATGTCTTTTCTCTGCTATAAAAACGCGCGAAAGATATTCAGAATACATGTACAACGTCACGTTATACTCGCGTAAAGCGTGGGTAAACGCTATTAAAATTGCCTCCGTTGTGCTTCAAATAACGGCAAAATGTAAACGTGTTAGTCAGGCGATGGCAAATTGATGTTTGCTCGTCTTCTAGGATGTCAAACTCTTAATAATCGATCTCAATACTATTTAGTATTTAGGTCGCCTGTAATACACCAAGCCAACCAAAAGCAACAACAACAAAAGAAAAAACAATCACAAAAAAAACACAAAAACACTATAAAACAACAATTAAGAACACGCCCCACATGGCATTTATACCTTGATATAATATGATGAATTGGTTCTGCAATAAAATGTGCACCATGTTTTGATTAAGGTTATGCACTTTTAGAGTTGTGATTGTGCTTACATATCAATGACCATTAGAAGGGTTGCAAAATCATGTCAGTTTAAGTTATAGTGTGAGCGTTCCGTCTTCCGCGTATGTGTATGTTTACTGGTAAAGCGAGTGTCGCGACAGGTGCTACGTCATACATATGAACGGTAATGCCAAATTAGATCCCTCACCCTTATCCCAATGTGAAACAATTGTGCATGAATATTGAAAATTGGATTAAGGTCCCCTACCTAATTAGGCTATTACCCAAGAACACTTTTGCTCCTTCCACCTTGAGGAATTTGGTATACCCTATTTTCTTTAACCTGTATATCCCCCGAGTCTAATGACACTCTGTTTGCAAATGGCATGCGGTTCGTTATTGAGATATTCAACATTTAAACACGTGTAAAACGTATTGTAATCAAGTTTAGTCAAGTTTAGTAAGATAACCTTTCATACACAATAACCTCTTTTAATGAAAAGTAATCGTAACTCCCTTAATAATCAAACTTGTATTCAATCATAGCTTACCTCTTATGTTTATGACACGATACTTGCTATTAAACATATGTGTAACACATATATTTTTTATAATTCACATAAATAAATAAATATATAAATAAATATATATGGTTGTAAATGTGTTAATTTGTGTTTGTTTTAGGCTCAATTTTGCCGATAGCATTACCTCATAGTTGCTTGTTGTTCGAAGTGAAATAGTTCGTTGCTAGTTGGCGTTTTATATTAAACATTTTAAAAACGTTCATTCATGTTTTCCTGTTCCGGTTAACGTAACCATTGCAAACGCCATTTTCTTAATATTTTGTTAAACACATCTTGATATATTTTAAAATTGGATGGTTAATCGAATCTTTTATTTCCCATAGTAATTGAGTAATAATTGTCTTTTAGGTACTTCAATACATACTTAATTAATCAGGGGACATGAGTTATTTGTTTTATGTGGCACATGCGAATCAAGTCAAGGTAGTGTTATGAATGTTAACTATTACTATCCTTTAAGAAACAGAATAATTGTATGTGTGATAGTTAAGTAATTCATTGCGTTATTATGTTGGTTTTGAAAGTGTGTAGTAACCAAGACAAATTTATTATACATACTACTTCTTCAGACACTTCATGTTTGCAGAAATGTTTGTGAACATCCGATTCTTTTAATTTTTAACTAACTCATCGTATTATAATTAATAATTGTGTCCGTCAATGTTGAGTGTTTACATCATTTACGGGTATAAATACGGTCGATTTATCGTTTGCCTGAGTTGACTTTGGTCAGTCAATGGGTAATGATGTATAAACAAAGGATAGATAAGGAGATGATTAGGTAAATAACTGGCAGTTCGACGTGAACATATTTGAAGGCAAATAAGTAATGACAAGATTATTTACGAAATGTCACAATACGAAAATATTTTGAGTAAGATAAAGTTATTTCTTTTAAAAATGAGTTTGTTTAAATATTCACATGATTGTAATGTGAAAACACCCTCTTCAGTAGATGTCCACCGTGACGTTGAAGAGTATTCCATTGAAGTTGAAGTTGAAGTGTGTTTTTTAACAACGTATTAATTTGAATGCGTTCATTTATGTTGGTCATGTGTGTAACTGTTTTGTTCAATTGTATGCCAAACATTCCATTTACACATATTAACTGTGGTAACCGTAAGTCAATTTATTCACCTTTTTTATCGATACTCAGTATACAGTCCCATTCCAATCAGTATAAAGGTTACGAATGTTTGTTGTAGCATTATGCAATAACCATATGCACCGTGCTCGTGCTCTATATTATTGCTAGAGATTGCATTATTTGTATTACGTAACACCTGATAAAACAATTAGAATATAGTCAGTGTTGTTTCTTTGTTGCATACCAATGAAGTTGACGAGATACAACAAGATATTATATTCTACGTCAATACGTATGCGATTGTGCCGTATAGCCTTGTGCGTTTTTATATGTCACATTTTCTTTATCATATGATTGATATATTGCGCCGTTGTGTCGAGCAGATGACAAGCCGTGATATTTTCGGGGAAAATCGATATTTTATGATTGATGGTTGGACGAGTGAATTAATGGCGGACCTTCTTTCATTTGCAATGCATTTTGGCTATGTGCGCTTTTTCTGTAATTAGCAGGAATATTCAAAGAAATACTTCTAGCAAGGCCGTCAGATATTGTTTTTACAGTATTTAATATGATGCGTTTTTTTATATGTCAATATGCAATATCCAATTATTTATTTCATGGTTTCAACGCATGATTAGGCACGCCTGTCGGATATCGCTGTCGTATGATCACATGGCTGTAAGTCGCTATCTAGTAACTGACTACATGGTGTCCCATAAGTTATTATTTTTGTTTGAGGTATAAAGTTCTGTATAGGAAACATATGGATAATGAAACGCTAATAGTATACTTAGATAAATCCCTGTTCCCATAAGCTACTCTATACATGTAATAGGTCAAGGTTGAATGAACCATATTTTATTGAAGTAGTTCATACTTGTAAATACTGTTTCTCTGGTGATTTTTTTAGCGGAAAAAATAATTACTATCCGTCGCAGCTTCATGGTGTCTAAAATCCGTTACTTTGTGTGTGTGTTGTTGAAATATCGCTCGTACTGCAATTAAAAAAAAACCGTCTATAATCTGAATGAAGGTAATATGATAGAGTGAGCTGTCCATTTGAAGAAGAATTGGACGTATAGTGTAATAAACCTGTATAGCCGAGAAAATGTTATACGCGTTTTCCTTTTCAGTGCTACGATGCCATTATTAATTCGTCAAGGCTTAGTGTTGGTCCTTTTAACTATCGGAATAAAGATAATGCATATTGTCTGTTATTCGCGTCTTATTGCTAACCTGTCAACAGTATATTCAGGTTGTCAACACTCTGTTCGTGTGTCTGTATCTAAATATCGTTATATTTGAATAATACTGAAATAGTTGACTCGCTTGTTATGATACACGGCGACTTGAGCCGTGCAGCATCACTCACATAAACATAGGACAGAACTACTGTTTTAATATTGAATTCCCTTTGCACAATCAAAGTTCCAATGCATTCATTTAAGTTGTCATTCATATTGCATTATTGTAGACATACCAGTGTTGTGTCGCTTTGTATCGAATGCTAAACAAAACTGAGTATTTATTACAAATGAGAACGATATGTTTTTGGCTGTTAGAGATTAATAGAATCGTCAAAAAAATATTCAGATCAATAACACTTATATATTTGCTTTACATGTTATCCCCGTCTAAGCAGTAATCGCCATAATTTGATGTTCCGTGCAGATAAGATTTAAGTGACAAATTACAAATGCATGCTATGGTTGTTTGAATGACTGGTATCTACGTATCGACAGTTTGCACGAGGCAGTAAATATATATAAACATATATTTATTTTTGCAGCGGTCATTAATTTGGGCAGGTGTGAACATATGCATTACGCACAAAAAGCTATTCCATAGTACCTGATGAATTCGCTGCAAGAACTATATTTACCAAAAACTAGACTTGTAGGCGCGGCGCATGCATCCACACATATGCATTCAGTTAAACATTCACTTCTTACTTTTGAGAGATCGGATGTAGCTTTTATCGACCGGAATATCTTTCACAATTTAAAGCACCTGTTCCCTCTTTAAAAGCTGTTCAGTTTACTTTTTCTGATTTCCATGGTAAAATTCAATACGGAAGGTTGCGAATACCAATTCTTTCAGTAATTGTTCCAGATGCCTGCGAGGTTCTTACTTAACCAGAAATTCCTTCATACACCTGCTGTTCTTTCAACGAGTTATGTATGTACAATGTCATTTACGAATCGATTTTAGGATTGTAAATGTCAAAGCACAGTGGACGTCTAAAAGAACACATTGACTTTTATTCTAGAGCCAACAAAATAATGTAATACTTAAAAAACAATTATGTATTATAAAAGGTCGACAATGCACGCAAGTGCGTATATGTTCGAATGCGCTGTTTGTGAATATAACATTGATTTGACTTTACGCTGGGAACAAAGGAAGTGTATAAGTACTCAATGTACTCTACACGTACCACCAGTTACCATGTGTTCATAACCTTTACGAGTAATTATTATAAAATCGGTATTATTTAACCACGGTCACTGAAGTGCAAGATCCGAATGGCCTAACGTGCTTGGCGAGGTTTTTTGATAAAATGCTGTCCATCGATTGACGTGCGTATACGTTTCATTCTAACGACATTTTTGTTTGTTTCAAAACCGTTCTGCATGTTTCCACGACAGATGATGTTTTGGTAACATTGTTCAATCAAATTCCCATGTATTTCAAATTACAATACCTTAAAAAGGACTTAAAAATAAAGAACGTGTGAACATCTCATCTTCATATAACATGTCAAAATAATAATATCGTACTTCGGTTATCATCACAAATTGTTCAATTCATTTTCATGTGGCAAACACGGTCATAGACCAGGAGTCACATGTTTTAATAAACACTTCTAGAGAACACTTATGTATTATTTTGACCATATTTTGCGACTTAATTCATAATCGAAATCAAGGTATGTTAATGTTTTATACCATTGTTAAACACGATGAATTATCACAAGTTGTATATCTAGTGGAACCGTGTTACTATACTAGACAAGATATTTGTAATAATGACAAAAGGCATATGCTTCGTAATATATACGCCTCACTATAAAACAAGTTCTGTTTGGCGGTGCGTATACAATGAAAGACAGTTATACATAGTCTGCTTTCAATAACAAATACATTTACATTTATTATTATCATAGGATTGATACTCTTGTTGCCCAAATTAAATCCCAAGATACAAAATGTCTAAAACAACTTCGCAATGTGCACTGCTTTAATCCAGTTTAGCTCTGATATTCATGACAATTGAATGCACATTTTTAGCACAACGAAACATGAAAAGTGCACTTTTTTCGCAAACACTACACATTTAAATGAATAACTATACATATGATAGTTAATATAAAGAAGTGAAACTCCAGAAGCTGCAGCAGTATCGCCTTTCTATCATACACACCTTCGTGGTCCTTTATTTATGGCAAAAAACCAATTGCCAAAACGGTACAGTACGGCACAAAACGAAACAACATATACACAAAGTAGAATAAAGCTGGGGTCACCGCCTTGGAACGGTCAAAGCTAAGCACTGGGGGTTTAAACCGGTTATAGAGCGCTCAACCTCACACTTGGCCCAGCAATATTCATTATACATATAAGTGTAAATAAAATTTAACCTCATAGCATTGCAACTCAAATTCAACGGTAATAAAAGGGAATTAAAACGCATTCAATTTANTATGTGTGACATTCATTCAATTAGGTTATAGACACCATATTCGTTTTCGATAAATGATCAACACAGATATGTCTGTTTACGCATTCATGCGAGAAAAAAAATAAGTACTTGTTAGACATGACCTATGTATTTGTTTCAAACGTTTTTAATTTTGGGTTTACAGTTAAAAACTCGATTGTGTATACGTTATTTGGGATTCCAATGCTACGATACAATGTTATAGAATGCTATTCCATTCATTATGTTTCTTCTTCCATACACAAGTAATATGTTAAACAGAATTGGAATGCCTTCGGCTGTTATCGACACTGTTGTGTTCGACAGATTCATCCAATTTACTTTCCAAGTACCTTTTAAGCGGTGATACGCAAGGATAATTATGATAAATATAATGAAATGTCAAATGATGAATGCGTATGATTACTTTTTACAGTTTCCATGCAGATACGATTAATGTTTTCAACTCCAAACGAGTACGGTTGTTGCTTAAATGAGGGGTAGCTAATTATTTGAATTTCACGTGACATGAACCCAGATATGTGTTGTATCAGTAAATGTTATTTTGCCTTTCTTTTAATGTGGTCAGACTGTTTATCTTGTTTAATTTATGAATTCGTGATAGTTGGTAGAACGTTGAATTATGCCGTACACCATTGAAAAAAAACATCAGTTATGACATTTAGTAATTTATAAGGTACATGTAGATTTGTTCGAGGATAAGATTACAATCAAGAAGTATCGCGTATTTGAGTGAAGTTTAACGTGGGTTCAAAAGATGGCTAACACAATTACCGGAATAGCATGAACGTTTACAACTTGCAAGTTATTACCCGTTAATCTAAAATGCTTTGTAACACAGTCAACTTTAATTAAGAGCCAGGTCGATGGCAGGACAATGTCATGTTTAATACAAATTGTTGCAGTTAACATCAGCAATCGACGTTCGTACCTGATCAGATATTATCAGAATAGCTTTTGCCGTTTACTGCCTATGTCTGCACAATATTTAACAAGCACACACTAACTTATTGTCAGAGTCATTTAACGTTTTATTTAGTAAAATGTCTATTTAACATGATACCGAAGTTGTTTTGGAATATCGTACGTATCATTGTGCACACCACAGCTTTTTCTTTCTGTTTGCTACACACCATGTACATGTCTATACACCTTGTTGCTTCCACTATACGTTTTTCTTAAGTTATTTAGTTCTTGAAGTTAACAATAAGACCCATGATGAGTGACCCATTTTGATACCCGGTGAATGATTCGAGCTGGTCTTGTACACGACTACTATATAATGTTAACATATTGAATAGCAACGTTCTTGTATTTCGATTTATTTAATAATATGAGGCTATGTATATATTTCGACCCCTTATGCTTGTCCAGTTTTGACACAAGAGCAAGATGTGAACAAATGTAAAGTAAACCACTGTACGATGTACATGTACGCACCAAGTGTTAATCGTCTGTCTCTCGTGGTTTCAGAGGAAAATATTTTAAAGGTTAGTTAGCGATAATGTTTATATAAATTAATGCACCCCCGGGCGCGGCCACTTTTGAACCCAAGGCCATGATATTAAATATCTTGTAACACATCATATTAAATACTGATACCACTAAAAGATGTATTATAATATACTTTAATGTGTTTAACTGAGCTTACGTTTTGTTTGAAGATTTCATATCTTCAAAACAACTTAAAACAGATAGAACGTAAGGTACGAATTTAACAAGTCTAATCACATGATTTGCATTTGTCTCAGTTAGCTGGTGTTGCTAAAGCTTTCATTTTTTGCTGCTATGAATGCATTACTGATACCGTTGAACATGTGTTATTAATTGTTGAATGACACATATCGTTATACGCGAATTTAACTTGATGTTTGTGGCAGTAAATCGGGTTCAATATAAATAAATAAAACTAGTTAATTTTCAAACAGTGTTTGTGTTTTCCAATATTTTTAACTGTTAAATATATAATGCATATCAACTACGATTGCGTTGTAAAATATTTTTGGGAAAAAACTTGTTTTAAAAATTGTTCGTATAAGGGTTATCTTTACAAATACTTTTTCTGTGTGTTTGAGAGTGCATTGTTAATGTTGTGCTTGCGACATGCACATTGGATTTCTCTGACTTAAATTAGTAATGCTTCGACACTTGTGCTATTTGTGTATACTAAATATAATTGTTTTTTCGAACGAACGATTAGCTGAGATATGTTTCCTGGGTGTGTGCACGTATTTTCAAATCAAACATGTGTTTAAAATAAGCTTAATGGGTTTCCATGCTTTATTATCAAATCTTCGTGCTTTGTTCTGAACTGACAATATAATACACTGGCGTTTATGGCATTTGTAAAACTGTTTCTAACAATAAGCTTTGGGCACACTAGAATGACATTATGTTTGTAAAACAAAGTTTACGCAACATGTATCAAGCTCTTTACATACATGTACTTGCTAAACACAAAATACATGAAGACAGCGCCATCAATAGACATAATAGGCATTTTACAATTTGTAGATTAAATAGCTATACATGTGCGACGCAATTGTATTGTTTAAACGGAAACATTTTATGACAAGTAATCTTTTATAGAACTTATTGTGAGATATGCGTTTGTTCTAGTTTATTTACGATTTCTTATTGGTTAAACAAGTGCAACATTAGCAATAAACGAAAATTACATCATGTGGAAAAAATAACACGCATTAAGTAAAAAAAATAATAAGTGTCACTTTATCAATTTCAAAATATAAACTTATTTCTAACGTGATTGCAATGTGTGTTTACTCCGTGATTTTCTACAATTCAATTTTACCTGAACTACACTGCTTGTAAATATAAAGGCACCATATGTTTTAACTGTACCACGCGACGGGATTTGTGTACAGTATTCCACATTTAAATACATATGTCATAACAATACATTCACTGAAATAAGGTAAATGACTACATTAATTCCACATACTGGAAAACATTGAGCACATACAACACCACCACTACATACATAATATATGTATTTCCTTTAATTAGTAGGCTGAGCGATGTGTACACAAGAAGATAATTAAGTACGCGGCCAATGGTACTCACTTGTTTGTAAATGGTTTGTATGTTAAATTACGAATACTAAACAAACCCACCAAACGTCGCTTATTAAATGGTCATCCATGTTAAATTACATGGAAATTAGCATAGCTGGACACATTCACTAAGTTGAGTGCAATAGTCTGTACTGTATATTCAAGGTAGCATCCAACGACAGTTGTTTTGCCAACAAAACCTCTGCTCATTTCTCTATTTGTATTTATTGAACAACAATAGTGTGGATATTGTATTTTTTTTATTATATTTTGCAGAATTTGTCCGACAAATTTACCTGTTATATCTAAAAAGGAGTAATTTAAATAGTCAATTCATAGGATAAAAGCACGTATATATAGATGCATATAGATTTAAAATCGTTGAAAAGCAAACTATTTGCAAAATAACTTTAAAAGACGTACTGGGAAATTAAACAGTCCGTCTGCCCGTCCAAGAAATTTGAATTTTTCTATGTTGATGAAACTATGTATGTGGATATTTTGATTTTCTGTCATTTGTCAAACAAACATTATGGTTGCTATATTTACACAGATAATCGCCAACTAAAATATAGATCCCACGACATATCAAAAAATACTTGCCTGGTTTATGAAACTTATGAAAGTTTTGGTCAGATCAAAAAGTAACAGAGCCAGTATTATGAAACCTATGAAGAACGTATGCTCATATTCCGACAACATTAAGCTGGTAGAGAGCTGCTGTTTTGTTTGTGACAAATCTATTATTTACGTTTGTAACACAAACGAAACCAAGTGTGCATTATACTACTTGTAGTTTTTGCTCGTGCTATTACCCTATTAACTTACCACGATGGTGTTGCACTTGCGAATAATTTCGAGCATAGATTACATTTATACGGCAAATGACATTATCGTATTGATGAACAAATACAGTTAGAAGCATACACTATAAACAGAAATCAGGTCAAATACGGGCACGTCCCGCTTGGTTTATGGCTACAGTTAATAACGGTTTCTCACATGATGACTTTACGAAGATGCATTATTGTTAAAATCGTAACCGTGAACTGTTTTAAACGTTATAACTTTAAGCAAGTAAATACGATCACCTTTTTTATTCAAAACCAACAACATGTTAATGAATAATAAAAAATCTATTGAAAACATAATACAAGTGCAAGTTTGATAACAGAAAATAAACGAAATTAGAGTTATAGACAGTTGCAAATAATTGTATTTTGTTTTGTCGAACACTCAATCATGCACAAAGTATGTACACTATTGGGAAATACCCATTAGCATGTGCACAGTTGTTTATCAGAAACTAAGGCATGACTTAAAGCATTCAATTGTACAACAAATACGACATAAAGGTGTTGGTTTCGTCGTTAATTTTTCGATTTGATGTTCATACAATTATGTAAACGACAATTGATTATTAGTAGCATGACAATACAGTTTACACATTTTCGTTAGCATTCCTTTTGTACATACATGTATTGTTTCACGTAAGGAATCAATTATACAAGATTTAAAATTAACATTTGTTTAAATAACTCTATAAACGACCAGATGAACCTAACGAATATAAACAGTATACTTATGTACCATCAATTTTGCAACAGTCGTTTTTTTTCTCTTTTATTTCTCACGACTGCGCCATTACGATCTCATTAAAATAGTTGATGGAAATACGAGGTTCTAGATATTGACATGTATATATAACAATTTTGACATCTTTATGACGTTGAATGCAAAGTTGTAGGAGATATGAAGCTTTAATCAATAGTATCTGTGAACATGTGAACGTTCTTCATGCGCAATAATTTTCATGCCTAGAAGATGTTCAAGAATATGGTTTATAAGACCGTTATACACACCACTTGTACAAATAAATTAGCTAATGGATGTTGGCAAACTATTATTTAATTTGGCATTACAATATAAACACCACTCATGATTCAAGATAAGATCAGCGGGAACAGATGCGCAAATCAATTATTTTCTGATCAAAACGTTTAGTTTGTCTTGATTAACACATTGACATGAGCAACGCATTGTTTGTAAATGAACTCTAAAAGGCATACATATCAGACTAAACGCAATGGCAGGTACAATTGAGGAACTTGTACTTTTTATGATTAATATCAATCTTTATGCATGTTGAAATATAGATATTGTACACCCTATCACAGAGCATAAATAAGACCCACATTCACCAGGGGCATTGATATTGTGAAGATAACAATTTCGACCAAGTGTTATGAAGATCGAGTCATTGATGACGTTTCTAAAGTGGTTAATATGTTTTTCTCAGATTGACATGGTGACCTTGTTTTTGGACGCACCTGACCCACATTGGAACTCGTTATAGGTATTGTCAAGATAAGCTTTCGGACTATGTTTTATGAAGATTATGTCTTTAATGTTGCTAGTTTAGCTTTGTAAAATGTTTTTCTTTAGATTTACCTTATTGACCAAGGTATTGACGCTCTTGACCCAGTTTCCAAATCGGCATTGAGAATGTAAAGATAAACATTGTGTCTAAATCTCATCAAGATTAAATGAAACATGCGGTCTCTGGAGTGGCTACGTGCTTCACGTTTATGACGCGCGATACACGACAACGTATGCTGGACACAGGGTGACCACACAAGCTCACCTCGAACACATATTTGACATATCTTATATACTCAACTATATACTTAAGTTATATTTTAACGTTTAATTGTTTGCTCTTCAGCGAGTAATATTTCCATAAATCCACATTTACTGATATTCTTTTTATGTTTTATTTGTGAAGGAAACATATGCTACTACGTCATGACTGTGCAAGACGACGTTGAAATTAACTGAAAATTTATTAACATACTCATGCTCACTTAGTTTAATTGCTAGTATTTACTGTATGAATATTATGTTTAGAATATCTTGTTAAGTAGTAGTGTTAGATATTAATACATATGCAGTATCAAATACAGAGTTATTATCATTACCGTCGTCGTTCATTATACTGATGGTGGTCAATATCGTCCAAGAAGCCTTTTGAAACCATGCTATTTCACGAAGTGGAAATTCACAGTACCATCAATACAATCTGGGGTTATCTCTCGATCTAAACGAGACAACACACGACGGGAATTTGTATTATTGTCATATCACAATAAGTTTGCATAGTGTTTTATATACTACTCAAAATTTGCTGAGGATCACTTTTTATTTTGTTTCGCATTATCTTAAATTTTGGATTACGTTCCTTTTAAATTGTTATTTTGCAGGTTTTGATATTAGAATGTGTGTTTTTGATTTTACTTTTATGCATTTATTTATCATTGATGCGTGACGCTGGCTGAATCTAGCTAGGGGTGACTTTTGAAGGTTTTAGTGCATGTGTGTCAGAATTGAAATTATCGTAAAAGTCTGCAAAAAGTGAAAAGATCTTTTCAATATCGTGTATGGTTCCCATTGGCATTGATAACTGATTGGCATCGTCTTCTCATGCTACTGATAAGCCCACGGATGCTGTCGTGTGGGATTCGAACCCATTCCTCTATGAGGGCTTGTCGTAGATCCTGGATTGTGATAGGCTTAACAGGGCGTGCAGATATTACAACCTGAAGCATGTCCCAGGCATGCTCTACGGGATTGAGGTCCGGATAACTCGCAGGCCACTCCATCCTGACGATTGTTTCAGCTTGGAGGTACTCATTGGTCACCATGACTCTGTGCGGCCTGGCATTATCGTCCAGTAAAATGAAATCTGGGCCTTTTGCACCAGCATATGGACGGACGCATACATCCAAGACCTCTCTGATGTATCTCTGAGATGTCATAGTGCCGTTATCAATGATATGCAGATCGGTCTTCCCCTGCATGTTGATCCCAGCCCAAACCATTACTGAGCCCCCACCATAACGATCATGGTTTGCGATGCATACTGGTGCGAATCGCTCATTGGTTATTCTCCACAACCAGGTACGTCTTTCTGTTAAGTCAACACAGAATCTAGACTCGTGTGTGAAGAGTTCTGGTGTCAAGTCATTTAAAGACTAGGTTATGTGATCTTGTGCCCATCGGAGACGTGCCTGGATGTGGTTGCGCATCGATGGAATACGAATGGCAGGTCGTCTAGCCCTGATGCCAACACTATGCACTCTGTTTCGAATGGTTTGAGTTGAAACCCGAACCCCTGATGCATTCTGTAATTCATTTTGAAGGGTCGTGGTGTTCATAAAGCGATGACGTCGGGCTTGTACTACGATAAAAACGATCTTGTGCCTGCGTAGACGCTCTCTGACGACTTCCCCTGTATCTGGGGATAACATCACCATGCATTTGGTAGAGGCTCCACATCCTGGCTACAACGCTCTGTGAAACGCCAAGCTTACGTCCCACATGACGTTGTGACGCTCCTCCTTCCAGCATCCCAACCCCCCTGTTCATTTCGTCTAAGCTAAGATGTCTTCTTACGCGATAGTTAGCCATTTCAAACAACTTCCAAGATGAATGATTGAACTACAAGTGTAGATTTGAAGCATGTTCACACTGTGTTTGTCAAGAGCAAGGCCAAATGTCATGGCTATTCGTGGGTATTGCTTTTCATGAGCAAATTAGCAAGCCTGTTTAAACAAAATCGATAAGACAGGTTATTGGTTATGTAGCATACGCACTCATTTATTGGAAAACACAAGCTTTGTTGTTTTTAATAATAAACACTTCAAATAACACATACTATAAAAAGTGATCCTTAGCAAATTTTGAGTAGTATATAAAGCAGTGTATGTATACAAAAGAAACATCTGTATTTGGAACACTATTGCGCGTTCAATATAAATTTGGTTGCATAATCAACATATTTTCTAAAGTATACTACATATTCAGGTAAAGTATATGGGTTCTGTTTTGTAAAACAATCTCGTATTTTCTACAACATTATACATATTATACAATAATAGACTAGAGTATTAATAAAAATAATCTGATATATACTAGCAGAAGTCGTGGTCATTATGTTTTTCTGCGATCGGATATAAATATATGGTTCTCAAGTCACTAACCTGTTTTATAAAAAGATTGAATGAAACCTTTACATGGCATTCAAAACGAATTATTATACGCCGATACCGAAACTTTGACTCGTCTTTGTTGGTGAAGAACAAATTGTGTTTATGTGGCGTTTGAACTTATCTGACAGATCGTCGGAGAATTACTAATTGAACATGTTTTTGAATGAATGAGTTATAAAGCGAACATAAGATATTTTTTTTTACAATTGTTCAAAACTTAAAATCCCTTTATTTTATTGTACAATTTCTTCTGAATCTGTATTCTAGTTAGTTGTATTCATCAATGTTTTATCTGTTTAAGAAATGAATTTAAAATCGTGTATACCCATTTCAACGGTACATCGCTGGGGTTAGTATATGCATGTATTCAGCCAAACGATCGTTTACCACCGAGTGTGGATATAAAAAAAGCGCTTTGTTAAGGCATACAGTTTCTTCAAAGCATTCGCTTCGGCGTGTGTAAGTGATATGTTGATGCATCGAGATTTTTTCTTGATGAAGCAGTAGCTGTCCAGTTTTTTGCCTCATTGACTTTTATCAACTTGTGATAGGAAAATTGTGTTTGTGTCCGATGTATTTGTTTAAGTTGTATATGTCTTTGCATTGATGTCACTTTATTGACAATCGTCAATTTCTGACGCGATTTCCTCCTGTACAGTTCTACACGAATTTGCAGG
This sequence comes from Dreissena rostriformis, assembly GCA_007657795.1. Taxonomy (NCBI): domain Eukaryota; kingdom Metazoa; phylum Mollusca; class Bivalvia; order Myida; family Dreissenidae; genus Dreissena; species Dreissena rostriformis. The sequence continues at coordinate 231,359 of VMBQ01000135.1, forward strand.
TGTGAACGCATATTGTGAATTTGATGTATGTTTGTTCAGTTTCCTACAGTTGTTAAGTCATATCATGGCGGTCAGTTTACCAACTCACACCGTCTACAGTAATTGGTTTACGAATACTGGTAACCGTGTTTGTGTGTGCGTGTGTTTTCTGTTCATATCGTGCATTTCTAGATATGGATTTGGTTATTGATTTATATGTATCTGATGTATTGTTCATAAATATTTTTTATTTCTATTTATATTATTTAGTTTGTACTTTCAGGAACGGATTAACGTAACCTTGTATGTTTGTTTCCGTTCATAATTTGCAAGTTTTCATTTAGATTACAATCGCAATAATTTAGCGCTGAACGTTGGACTCTGACTACCAGGCATAAATGTAGTACGAGGTCTTGGCTCGTCGGGAACGTGGGTAAGTTAGCTTTTGATGGTCGTAGTGCAGGTGCGGATAAATTCTATTTATGTTACGATTCGGGAGCAACAACCTTATCAAACCTATGCGGTGCAAATGATATGCGTTGATCGAAGTACGAACATAGCAGGATATTGACAGTTCAAACATATTCTGAGGTTAAGGTTAACTTCATTTATTATCCTGTGACAGATAAATCAGGCTGTGTCTGTGACGAAACAGAAGGTGTTATTTAACCGATAGGTGGCTGCATAAATATCTTAAATAATGCTTGTGAGCTGATATGAAACGTTAATAACGTTAATTGCCAGTCAATACAACTGTATTTGGTAAACTGTACTCATCAACAAGTTTTTGCCTTGGAAAACGCAACCATTTATGTTATATAATCGCATTGTCATATGAGCATTTCATTCATATTTGCACGTGTGAGTATTAAAATTTGATGCACACCTAGAGTATACCAACATTGGGCTTCGATTATCAGACGAACAGTTGTGGCATAGCTAGGTTTTATTTAAAGCATTTGTATTTAACTTATATAATCTAATCTCAAACATCTAAGAAATAAAATAAGCGCAATGATCGGAAATTAGCCAACATTCTTAACAAATGTGCATATGAAACATGTGTAATATGTTTAATTACTTCGACATGTAAGCGTGTCATAATGGGGGTAGGTCTAAAACATGGTACACATTGACATGAATTGCAAGTTAAAACTAAGTAGACTGGTCTAAGTGCTATGAAGAGACATCGCATGTCAATTACGTTAATAAGTATGATGCTAGTTTTGGTGTTGATAAGTGTGTACGAAAGACAGCTATCAAAAACGACACAACTTCATTGCCATTGACACTATAGTAAAAGCCGTTGTAATATTTATTGTTGTTGTGAATGAATCTTAATGTAAATTTGACTTTAATACAGAAATACCAATTATAAGGACAAACAAAAATCATACATTTGACTTAAAACACATGATAAAAACAATTACGAAAACAAAAATGCAAATATTAAACGAGCAAGAAAACGGAATAAAGCATAATATAAAAACAAAACGGTTAATCAAAAAAGGGAAAAAAAACATGTCAATCTAGGATTCGGATTTACGCCCAATGAAACAAATACTTTTTACAGCTATGCATGCACTTTAATTACTGAGTTATTTAACATAGCTTTTATATGTATGTTATAATACATGATATTGATAGTCGTCACTGTAACTATTCTGTTTGTTTGCTTACGTTTTACCACTATATTTAGACCGTGTTGTACAATGTGATCTATATCTCAATATTTCTAGACAAGAACATCTGTTTTTTTAAAAGAAAATGTTATCAATATTGGACCTTAAACCATGGATCCAATTGTTTAGTTTCTGATTGTAACAATATCCTTAAGTTGAAAAAGACACGTATCACCAAATATATGCTATTATAATAAATGTTTCAATGCTTAAACGAAATGAACAGTTTCATAGCAATGGTTTGATCACTGCGATCTTTATTCGGTTATTTACATACCAGTCGTGTAAAAAATGATTGGAAACATACATTGCTCAAAAGTGATCATTTATATGTCAAAACATTGAACTTATTTCATAAGAGACTTATAATAGAGGTTATTTGGACATTTATATAATACATCTTTACTTCAATTTTGTGTCGGAAGATTGACGGATGGATAGTTATCAGCATTCAAGAAAATGTGTATGCACAAATATAAGCACGTTTCTAAAATAGCATTTCGAATCTGAAAAAAAAAATCAAATTATTGAGCTATTCTACCCTTTATATATTAATGATTTGTATTCATTTAATTGTTCAAAAATTATTTACAACGCAGTCTTATCAATGTGCTTCTACTTTATGCATGGCCAAGAACATATACCATCCCTACATCAAAAGCATTCTGCTGTCAATTTACGCATGTACATGCAGGGTGTTACTGCGAACTGTATGCTCTTCTTCTACACTAGATTCATGCCAAGACTAGTCATAGGGGAATTCTATCGAGAATCTCGTTAGCGCTATTAAATGGCAAACTTTTAAAATACAAATATGAAACTTTCGACTTTCGACCAAGAGTTAGTAGACACTAGTTTGCATCGTCCTCATAGCCGCAATTCCTTTGTGTTAGCTGATAGAATCAATATTTGAATTACGTGGCATTTGAAACGTTGGTTTGCATAAAGTACAGCACACATATCATTAAGTGTTTAACGTATCTTAGACATTGAGAACCCATGAATTCACTCTCGAACATTGTTTGGAATCATAACTCTAAATTGCACCAGTTTAAATATATATATTTCACATACAGTTCAATTGACACAATAAATATCACGCCCGTCCTTCGACCAATTGGTGGTATACTGTTTAAAAACTGTCCGTCGGTTGGAAGGCCGGTCCGAAGACCAGTTTGTTTCAGATATCTTAAGAACGTTTATATAATCGAAATTCGAATGCTGGTAACATGAGACAAAAGGATGACGCATTGAAATTTTGTGGTCAACGCATCATGGTTACTAAAATAACAATCATCTGAAAATTGGACACTTTTTGTCTTCTCAATGCTGGATTAAGAAATGATTTGTAGCAAAATAATTTAAAAAAAAAGAAGAAAATACTTGACAATGTATCTTTCTATGATGTTTTTGCATTAAGGGCTAGAGGAAGTTGATACTTGTTTTTCATCGGATTTTAATAATGTTGTGCTGGTTTGTATCAGTGTTTTGAGTAGAAAAATGGTAAGTGAAGTTACACTCAATCACGTTATTATTTTTATTTTGTATTTACATTGTGATGTTATAAGGTTTATTTGTATTTTACACTTGAATATTGTGTACTTGAACATGGACCAAATGTGGTGTTTAGACGCACTAAATCCGTGACATTTAAAAACACTGATCAGTTTCATGCATTTGTGATTGTGATTGTCTTGTACCTTTGTCATTGTCTTAGTTTTGTTCAAGTGTTAAATGTGCATACAACTAAGGCTTCCTGATAATTTTGCAGTTGTTTGAACTAAAATGTATTGAGTTTATATACGTTATATGAACTCACTTAAATATATTAAATATAAGGTCAATATTTAAGAAATAGTGTGATAGCACCATACACACTTTAAGTGTTTGAACTAATTGAAGTCCTTTTACTAAAGCTGTTCAAAATATCAGATAATGCAAAAATAAATTATTTTTATAAAATGCTATGTCCTGTATAACACATTTGTTTAAATCCAATCTTATTCTAAGACAATATAGAAAACATAAACTAGTTCCTAAACTTTTATTTTTGCTTAGACAGCATGCGATAACAAACTAAAATCATAAAACCCAATTCATATTTTGTAAGACGCGATATGAAAAGAGCCGTCCGTAAAAAAGTGCATGTATACCTTCTTTAAGGAGAGAATATACTTAGATTTCAATGTAAACATTTTATTTTCGCAATCTTAAACCAACATATGAATATGAACGAGGAATTTAATATAACAATACTGACGAATCTTTATATGGCAAACTCGATCAATTAAGTTTTACTTATGCTCTTCTTAAACAGAAGCAGAACAAACATTGTATTTATGTGTCGTATGAACGAATATGCACATATTTGTTTCCAACAGTATACATGACTTGTGTACAAGAAGTTGTTTTCTACTGTGTAGCAGACAATTATTATCAATTGTACGTCTTCTTCTGAACTTTAATTTTCTGTTTTCTTTTAAATCATCCGCGTTTTTTGTGTTTGAATATTCGCATTTAAAAGGTAAACTTAGTATATAACTCGATATGTTCATCATGTCATAGTTAAAGTGAGTTCACGATCTACTTACACTGAACTACTTTTTGTCATGCTAACCTTCTTGAAATCTATCTCCAAATATCGTTTTCTGCTAATGGCCTTCATCATTGAGACAAACCGTTCGTGTAAAAGCTTTTTATGAGTTGTAATGCGCCGTATATCAAAAAGTAATCTATACTCCCAAGCACTAATAGTTTTGTCCATTCCAGTGAGACATTATGTAAATTCGATGTGACAGGTAAAGGCTTACGCCGTATATTATTGACACCGAAGTAATCACGGTTTTAACTTTGAATCAAGCTGATGATTTTAATGGGTTTCTATCTGACGATGATATATCTGGAAATACACATAAATGTTACTCAGACAGGATGTTCCACAATTTGCATGTACACAATCTTAATACAAGTTTATGCATTTGAGGATATCATGCTTTTCAGGTCGTACCTTACTTTTACAATTCAGTATGATTTTGCTACCCCAGTATTTTCTCTGAAAGTTTGATACCAGTTGTACTCAAGTGTTTAAAGAAATAACCCATATCACGAAAACCTATGGTTGGTTGTATAAGTAATTAATACTTATGTATCGGATAATTTACTCTTTGTTTTTGTTTTTTTATTGGAGGTTTATTGCCATAATGTATATGAATGAATCTATGTTTATCTGGGTTTATTATTTAAGTTAATGCAATACCTTTTTTGTTAATATTTTTTATTGGAAACGGATAAAATTGTGTTTATCCTGCTGCTATCAAAAACACTGACATTATAAAGCGGTGACCGTATACATAAGTTGATATTCGGCAGTAGTTACCGTAACATGAGCCGGATAACAAGATTGTAAAATTTGATTTGCATACTTTAATGGACTGATAAAAAATAATACCAACAGTTATGGCAAATGCTTTCGTAACAAATACCACAATCTATATATAATGTAATTTAGACATCATAATGGTTATGTTTATCAATGCGTTTGAAAACAAAGTAAGAATGTGGCCAGCATTTGCACTGGATTTGTATTATTATACAGGTTCGATTTAAATCTAAATATGCGCACACGTTTTATTGACAACATTAAATTAGTTAACTAAAATGTACATTTTTAGCATTAGAATGATTTACAACTCAGTGTATAATGTACACAACATCATTATTGAAAGGAGACTATGCATTACACGTTCTGCTATATGTTAATAATAATTGTGAACTTTAAACATTATTTTCTTTGAACACACCTATCACATATTCAATCCAAAGCGAGATATGTAACGGAAAAAGTATATACAAAAACTCACAGTGACGTTAATCATGCTAACACAAACGCAACATGAAATCGAATGCGAGGTCTTCATACAATCTAGTGATTAATCGTTACAAAAGGACTAACCATGCTTTGCATTTCTGTCAAGCTTTTAAATAATAGTTTTATGCTTTACGCAATTATTTTCTGCACAAGAATCCGATGTATGCACGCACAGACAGTGTAATCTCTTCAACTATTTTATAAGTAAATGGTTATGATATTGGCAAGTACTTTTAATTGCTAATCAATTCAAATTATAATTCTATACAGTTAATGCTTTTTAGAATGTTTGGACTTTTCTACTGTGCATTTATCGATGTATATTAGTTGTGTGTGTTTAATTTGTGTATTTATAATTGTGAACGTTTTTCAAACCTTCTCAATTTCCATCCAACATACTTTTTCTCGAATTTACTAATGACAAACAATTGCGCGAAAAAAGCTAAATAGTACCCACTGGATCATCATGCATTGTTTTCAAAAGTCAATACTTTCATTCAAATATTTGTTAAGATTAACACCTTATGTTTTGCCATACAAGACTTAAACCTAAAAAGCGAGTGTACACCTTCGTTTAACTGTTTTCAAAACGGATGCGTTGATGAATACATGTACATCTCAAACTAAGGTTCACACAAAGTAGTACCAGACAACACGAGTGACATGATGGTTCTAAGCGCTTACCTGAGTTCATGGAAACCAAATGTTGGATACCTTACCCGAGTTTTAGTTTTTCACCCTTCTTCTTACATGGCCTTTCAATTGTCAGGAAATACATTCACCGAAAATAAATTTTCAATATGGCCCCTAGATTGGTTTATAGTTTATTTTAAAGATTTGACCAGGTGACATTGTTTCTAAACTCAACTGACCAAGATTCTAACTACTTGGATGATATATTGTCGGGATAAATATTTTGATCATGTATCATTTAGCTAGAGTCATAAGTGTGGCCTCTAGAGTAATAATAAGGTTTTTGTAAGATTTTACCTGCTGCCCTAGTTTTTGAACGCACATGGCCCATATTCAAAATCAAATAAGATATTGTAAAGAATACCATGCTGACTTCGTTTCATCAAGATTGAATCATAAATGTGGTCTCTACATAGGTGACCAAGTTTTTCTAAGATTTGACCTGGTGACGTCGGTTTGGTGACCCTGATTCGTTCTCGCACTATATATTTTTAAGATAGACAAACGAGTTTCATATGTGACTCAAAAAGATTGTAAAGATTATTGGTCGAGCTTATCAACGAAGTAAGAGTTTTATTCGATTTCGAATAATGTGTTTTCGTTCAGCAGACAACTCATTCAAGTAAACAGGACATATACACTGTTTGGAATTCCATGTTAGTATGTGGTGTTTGAGTGTGTGTTTCGTTTATGCGACACATATTCACATTTTTCTACCTGCAAGTATGAATAAACGTGATGATATCGGCTACATTTGTTGGTATACCATACATAATATTAAATGTATGGTGCCGTATACGGATTGTTTATACATATAGTATAACATTCATCCTTCATACTGTTATTCCGGTGCACTATTGTCATAATAAAATAGTTAATTAATCTCATGAATCATATAAATAATTCATTATTTTCTTCAAGTTCCTTAGATAAACACTTGCAATGCACAGTGCATTTAATAGGGGTGCAAATGATGTCGATTGTATTAGTTCCGGTCATACAATTACGATTTTGGCAACGATCGGCCAAGATTCACAAACTCTTTGTGTAACTTGGTCAACCGTAAACAATATTGACATCATCCTTGTGTTTCTTGAATAAGTAGTAATCCATACCGATCGATACATGCACCTTAGAATGTTCAACATTTGACTATCATGTACCATCCATTCTCAATCTTGCTCACTCGCACCGAAATCGAAGATGAATTACTGGCCGTTTGTTTTACGTCGTTAATACTAGTGATTGATGAAAGCTTAGATGACTATAATGCGTTCGGATATGTTTTTCTTTAATAAGCAATCATAATCATTATATATTGCGAATAGAGAGAGTTCATTGCGCAATAGCTGTATAGCATCGTCTGGTAATCATTTATTATAAGAAGTCTCTAAACTCGTTCAAAAAGTTCGTTCTACGTTTACATCGAATGTCAGGTTCATTATGTCTAGTGTAACGAGCATACGTCTACACTAAAACCGGTGTTCAAATAGTTCTGTTTGGTAATTGATGTTCTTAATCACGTGTTTTATCTTTAACCAAATATTCTTTGAAGATGATAAGCTTCACTGATTGCAAGTACATGTATATCTAAAACGTACAGACATATTATTCTAAAATATGGTTTTATTGTATAAATCGAGGTGTATTTCAGACTTCATATGAGTGAACTGGAAAGTTCGATGAAAACTGTATTTAATATGAAAATCATAAATGTTTTGGCACCCATGTTTCTGCAATCTAACAGCACTAACATTAAAACGTACAGCCAATATTTAGATCTACAAATATTTCAGGAACAATAATTGCATGAAATGTGTATCGTTAATGTAATGTGGTGTCAGCTGAATATAATAATAACAATTGTTAGAATATATCTTGTTAGTTAAATTCTTAAAGAAATGATTGAATGTAATAACATTAATTCAACCAAGATTGTTATTACGCCCCTCAACAATGGACCAGTTGTTCGAAATAAACGTGCAAGCGAAAAAGAAAAGGTAATCGATGCTCAATACAGCCAACGGCGAGCAAAACGCGCAAATAAATACATTGGTTTGTCTATAATAATTGAAAACCTCTGCCTAACGTTCACATGTGTACGTATAACCAATAAGGAAGAGAGTGTGTTAGGGATTGAACACACATCACTTGTGAACATGCGTAGTTTTTACTGTCACTCATGAATGACAAACTTATGGCAAAGTATATAGTTTTTTTAACCAGATCTGCCATTCTGTCAGCTTTAATAACCTAAGGCATTTCGTCAATATTCTTATAAAGCCTATTTTATAAAATCACTATAGTTTTTTAAGATCAGTACATTTTGTTCACTTTGTCATTTTTGTGTGTTCTACGTGTTTACAAGAACCATACCACCAAGCCAAATGCTTGTGTTCATGCATTTAAAACATTTTGTCGAGATTTGATACTCAGCAGTGGTAACCGAAATAAATTTCCAAAATAATTTGTAACAGGCTCTTTTCAGAGCAACAAGAGGAAAATTGCACTTTCGTTAAAGACACGTCCAAACTGCGTTATGCTGCCATTTAGAACATTAAACCGCTTAACGAAACATTAACCGTCTAAATAGAGGCTAAGAACAATTGAGATGAAAAAAAAAATCATGGTGAAAAAATATTTGTGGATCTAATTGGACGATTGGGGCACAATAACAATAACAAAAACTTTTTGTATTTTATTTTTAGAGTGTAGGTGCGACAAATCCGACTAAAATCTCATTAATTTGTTGTGTCCTAAGTGGCTTTTGGATTTTTTTCAAAGTGTGTAACATTATAAATTTTGTAACATCACAACGATTAATACCGATCTTATGATTAGAGCAAATATTTCTTTGAAGGAAATTTAGGAAATATATTTAATTGCGAAAAAATTAGCAATCGAGTAACCTATTAAGTGATATGTTCCAAAGATTAAACTTATTTTTAACTTCTATAAATGTTATCGCGCCATCTCAGTTTTATTGGCAAATTCAAAAGTAGGTTAGAAACATATCATGCGACTTCGATGGGCAACTGATTTTAAAAGTGCTATGAATAGTGCATTATTAATGTTTCGAAAATTGTTTTCACAGTAAGCAGAATCCCCTGGGAAACTGTTGAGGACTTGCTAATGTTTTATTTATAGGAGATAGCAATTGGTAATTGCACGTCCAATAATTGTCAGCTGATAAAACAATTATGTCTGATTTGTCTATGTACAAAAAATTTACATAAACAACAACAACATTATCATCCACAGTCGTTTACGGCATAATAAAGAACGTCATTGAATTGTGCTAATGTGTATTTGCCATTTTTTCTGATGGATGACAAACGCAGAGCAGAGTAATATCGATTTTGAACCAGTTCTGCTATTTTGTAATAATTTGAGGCCAATCGTCATCAATCTTAGGCAAACATCTTAGCCGACAAATCACATCCTGTATCGTCAGCCCATTTTATGCAATTACAGTAGTTGTTTATGGATCAGTACTTTTTTGTTTTCTTTTGAAATCCTTTTAGCGATGAATGAGGAGTTGAGTACACACGCTTCAAGACGAACGGACATACGGACGGACTAGTACAATGCTTTTTCTCGGAAATGCAAACTGTACGATTGTTTTATGAAAACAATATAACACTCTTAACAACCACTGATGCATAAATTTCCGAAAAAAATGTAATCCTTGTATTTGCTGAGACAGAGTCTGGTTAAGTTAAGAACCGTGCAAATATAAGCGTATAAAATAAATCTGCCGAGTCCTAATTAGCACTCATATAAGCACAATCACTGTAAGTAATAAAATTGTCCAGAAAATCTCGCTCCAGTCCAGATTGTTACTTCTGATTATTGTTTTTTGTTTAGAGTACAAGTCTTGTCAATAGTAAATGCTGATTTTTGTTTAATTTTATGTAGGACTCCTAACATCGTTGAACACGTTTTTGTTTAAAATGAAGCAAATTGCATGTGGGATGGTTCGTAGACATTCAATTTTAAACTTCACTACAAAAATGCAGTTGACCGTTTCCCGATATAATAATTCAATGCCATCATAGTTCCAGACTAAGTTTAAAAGGCTGTCAGCAGGAGATTAAATCAAGCGTATACATGAGAGTATCATAACGTTACAACCTTCCTTTGGCGACAGCATTTTAATGGTTTGTTAAACAGCTTTAGCTCTTAAAGCGACTGTCTTCCACAGAGAGTCCCCGGATTATAACACTGATAACTACCGTTTCTTAAAACATACCCAGCAAATGTGTGTTGCAAATGAAAATGTATAGTGGAAATATCAAGCTGTATAGGCATTAAAATACTGTGTAGCAAACATAAAAACCCCGCTTTGGTGTTCACAATAATATGTACGATATTTAAAAACCACTTCTGGAACATTTTGCATATTTATTTGACTACATAAAACATCAAATGATACTGAAACACATTACGTGTTTGCGTGCTAGCTACTGTACACACAATGGTAGTGAATGGCACAATCTATGTTGATAATATCTGATCTAGTACGGACATTGACCACTGATGTAAATTGCATCACGTTTTACTAAACTTGACATTGTTCTACCATCGACATGGTTCGTACATTTATCAAAAACAAATACGATGTCAATACTTCAATTAAATGAAATGAGTACAATTATAATGAACATGACGCCTGGTTATCATGTTTAAATGTGTCCAAATTGGAATATGTAACATTTATGAAAACGCATAAAATCATAAATCGGCAAATCGTATAATTCATATGCGTAAATACCATAGTAAACATAAATGATGTTATTCTGAAATTGATATTATTCTCGAAGAAACCGAAAATATGTTACCACTAAATTTCGTTTAATCTTAATGTGTGGGGTAAATATCAATTGTAACACGATGGCATAAAAAAAAACATTAATTACAAAATTTCTTAAATAACATAGTTGTGGTTATTCCATTAAATGTCTAGTGTTAGCGAAAAACGTGCACTTATCATGTTTTGTTGTGCTCAAAATGTGTATTCAATTGCCATGCAGAGCTAAACTGGTTGCAAGCATTCCTAGGACAGTGCACATAGCGAAATTATGTATGTATTAACACATTTTGTATCTTGGGGTTTAAATTGCGAAAAAGGATTAGCCCGACTTATCAATCCTATGATAATAATAAATATACGAGTATTGGTTATCAACACGTATAATGAACGTAAACTAGTTATTACTTTCTTACACTGTATACGCACCGCCATACAGGATCTGTATGATAATGAGTCTTATTTATTACTAAGCATATGCCATTAGTACAAGTATCTTTTCTATTACAGTAACAAGGTTCCGCTAGATATACACATTTTGATCGTCCATCATGTTTTACAACGGTATAATTCATTAATATACATTGATTTCGATAACTTCGCAAGATTTAGTCAAAATAATAAGTTAGTGTGCTCTATAAGTGTACATAAATCATATGACCCCTGGCTTGTGACCATTTATACCACATACAAATGATTTGAACAAGTTTTAATGATTTAAAATACGATATCATTAGTGTGACCTTTTAAATAAAGAAGAAATGTTTTAATGATCTATTTTTTTGTTTAATCCTAGTTTATATTTTGTAATGCGAAATACATAGGAATGTATGTGAACAATGTATTCAAAGAAAACCACCAACACATCAACTGTCGTGGAAATAAGCCGAGCGGTTTCGAAACAAATTTCGTTACAAATAAACGTACTCATATACATCGATGGATAGCACGTTATCACCATCTATACGCACGTAAAGACGTATGTTTTTGTGTGTTATATTTACAATAAGCGCATACAAACATAATGTGCATTGCATACCTTGTAAAATACATTATTGTTCTTGAAGTGAATACATTTCGTTTCCTCGAGAATTAAAATCACTGTGTTCTTGTTAGCTCTGATTGTTCTTTGACATTGACAATCCTCAAATGGATTCGTTAATGGCGTTGAACAGACATAAATCGTTAAATGAACAGCATGTGCATACAGAAAAGGCTTGTTACGTAAAAACCTCACATCCATCAGATATAATTACTGAACTACTTTGTATTGGACACCTGTCGTTATTGGATTTTGACAGCAAAATCAGATAAAGAAAACCGAAAAGCTGTTAAAGGGGGATTACAAGCTTTCGATTGTGAAACATATTCCAGTCGATAACAACCATATTATATTAAATATCTCATCGGTAAGTAGTGAGTGTTTCACAAAATGTATATGCATAACCGCGACTAAGGGTTTAGTGTTGGTACAAATAGTTCGTGCAGCGAATCCATCAGGTACTATGGAATAGCTATTATTACCGAAGTTCTGTTTTAGCGCTTTGTCAAATTAATGACTGCTGCAAATATTTACTGACAACATTTTTTTATTATGTTGTGCAAGAGAGTCCTTTCTCAGACAAATCGTCGATACGAAGATACCTTTCATAAAAGCAAACATAACATGCGTTTGCAATTTACCACTCAAATTTTATAAGCACGGAATGCTGTAAATCTAATCATAAGGATTCCAGGAAAAACGGTGATTACATTTATAGCAAATATATTATTGTTCTTTATCTGAATATATTTTGACGATTCTGTTGATCTCAAACACCCAAAAACATTTATTTTTTCATTTGGTTATAATTACTCAGTTTAGTTTGCATTCGATACAAATCAAATCTTAGAAATTTCACTTCTACAAACATGTGATATGTTTATGTAAGTAATGATGCACGGCTCTCGTCGTCGTGAATCAGAACCAGCGAGTCAACAATTGTATTATTCAACTGAATCTATATTTAGATAATTTTACATGCACACGCAAGAGTGTTTACAACCCGAATATACCGTTAACGGGTTGACAATAAGACGCAAATGACAGACAATATACTTGCTCTTTGTTCCGATAGTTAAAAGGACCAACACTTTACATTGATAATTTAATGATGGCATCGGAGAATGGAAAAGAGAAACGCGTTAAACACTTCACGGGAGTTCAGGCAGGTTCATTACAAAATACGTCTTAGACTTCTTCAAACGGACAGCTCATGCTAACATTTAACCTACATTCAGAGTATAGACGGTTGTTCAATCGCACTAAGAACAATATTTAAAAAAACGCACACAGACATGTGACATTTATAAGGCAACATGAAGCTGCGAAGTATAGTGTTCATTTTATCCAAGACAAGTTTCAACAGATAAACAGTATTAACACGTGGAAACTACTTCAATCAAAATTGGATTCATTCAACCTTGCCCAAATATGGATTAGCGCAGGAGAACAGGAATTGATCTCATCATTATGTTGATGCGTTTCATTATCCCGATGTAAATCGTGAATAATTCCTTAAATATAAAGACTGACGGGGCACCTTGTAGTTCGTTCCTATATAGACTAAAAGCAATGCGATCATACGACAGCGATATCCAGCAGGTGGACCTTATCTTGCGTTGAACCCGATAAATCATTCGATATCGCATATTGACATATTTAAAAAAACGCATTACATTTCAATAATGAAAAAAAACATATTTGAACGCCTTGCTGGAAGCTTTTCTTTGAACATTCCTCCTTATGACTGAGAAAACGCACCTAGTCAAAATAAATTGCAAATGTAAGCTGGTCTGCCCTTTATTCCACTCGTCCGACCATCAATGATAAAGTCGTTATGTTTTCCACGCAAAGAACACGGCTTGTCGTTCTGCTCGACACAACGGCACAATAGATCAATCATTTGATAAAGTAAATGTGAGATACAGAGCAACGGAAGGATATAAGATCAAAGTGTATCCACATAGACGTAGAATAAAATATATGTTGTAGTATCTCGTCAAGTACATTGATATGCAACACAGCAACAAAATACTGACTGTATAACAAGTGTATTAAAGAGAGACTGCACGATTTTGTCAAATATTTATGAATTTATATAAACTGTGTTAAAAACCTTATTATACATATATTTCAAAATAAATTAAAATAAAAGTTAAGAAGAACATGTGTCGAGAAATGCGGATTAAGCCAGATATTCAAATCTGAAATCGAAAATGGCTGGTAGCCAACATGTTTATCATGCATGTACGATGTGAATCTAAATTTAGTTTAAGCGTAGATTCTTTCATACGACACAAATACACAATTTTGTTTCCTAACAAATACGAGTACAAGTGTCGGCATTGGCTTTAACCAGGCTAACCTTTCTTTGCTGCATTTTATGAAATTCGTCTTCAATGTATAATTTTTCTTGCCTATTTTGTGTTCTTGTAACATATTTGTATCAATTAATTACAATTTAACACATATACAAATCGAGCATACTCACTTTAACAGGTGCAACGTAATGCAAACAAGGCAATCGCTAGCAATAATATAGAGCGTGCATAAGCACGGTGAATATGATTATTCCATCATGCTACAACAAATATACGTTTCTTTCATACTCATTTGATGGGAACTATGTACTGATTGTATAAACATAGAAAATTTCACCAGAGTATTGATTAAAAAAAAAGGTAATACATTGACTTTCTCTTACGGTTACGACATTAAATATGTTTGTATGGAATGTGTTTTTTTTAAGTTCTGCGCCTCAATACTCGGACAGCTTTAACAGCGTTACAAACATTATGCCCAGAATTATGTATTGTACTTACTTTAAAACAATTTAGATTTCCTTCACAATTTTAGAGTTATTTATTAAATTAATACTATTCCTTTTTTTCGTATATTTAACGACTTTAATTATGAAAATTCAATGTTTAATCAGGTTGCACAAACAATTGCGAAATTAACGATAGCATTAAAACCTTGAAAACTTGGCAACGTATACTGTCATTATCAAAACAAAATGTTCTTACCGTAAATGTGCCTTTCCTGTCAGTGATAAAGTAACGTAATAATAAAAAATACTTTCATTTAGAGGAATTTTCAATATAATAGCGGCTTTAAACTTTATAAGCGTGATAAATAATGTAAGAAATATTATAAATAAGTATGATGAATATAAGTACAAACGTAGCATATTTTTCAAAGGTGTTATGCAAACAGTTCAACACAGACCGTGCTTTAATTCCTGCAAAACTGTATTTCATAACTTTGGGTTTAACTTCTGATTTAATTATTCGGCATCTGTACTCTTAATCGTTGGGTTTTCGAGATGAAACGTTATTATGATATCAATTATATAAAGGTTCCGAATTTAACTTAGTCATGCTGATTCCCACTTAAAAATAAATTATTTATATTATTTTATGAGACATACATACGTATTGTAACACTATGCTGTTAAAAGTATTATTAAATCTTACATATTACATGCAGAACCTTACAATGAACTCAAATAGTTACCAATTGAATACACAAACAAACACGCGCATCGTATTATAGTCGGGTTTTGTTTAATTAATACTATACATGAGCGAACAATGGTACATCAACGTTGTACAAAACCATTTGAACCCTAAATGTTGATGTTAACATAATCATTATCTTAATTGATTGATGTCCGAAAATGTTATATCAGTTGTCTACTGCTTTTAACGTACCTGTTGTATAGCATGTTTAAAAACATACTTTATTATTAAAATTCCAATAACAATGAACATAAAGTTTCAAAGAGATTCAAAACAAGTTGCACATATTTGCAATTTTGAAATGAGACACGTCTGCGATTTCCATTTGGGAAAGTTAATCCTCCCTACCGACCCATTGCTGTAATTGGAAACGCTTTCGTGAATTTTGAATATTCTGTAAGCTTTATGTTGATTAAATTAGACTAGTAGTCATGAATAAGATAAGGCATTTAATGAGGATTGTCTGTTTTATCGCTGTGTTATTTGTTTAAGTATATACACATGTAATATTGGTACTTATTCTACCATCGGTGAAAAAGGCGTTTGAACGATCATTATACTGATATGTTTAATTGGCTTTCCAAGTTCCTTGGTCCCTTTGCCATAGACGAATACTTTCTTAAATATATAATACATTTTTTTATATAAATGTAATACCCTCTCGATCAGGGTACCAACTAAATAATGGACAATCGACAATGAAGAAACATTATAAGTAGAGTAATTCGTGTCAGACTATTTTTTGACCAATTGCCTATAAATACAAGAACATACATACACTACGATGTTAAATAATCCCGCCTCGCAACGGTAAATGCAAAGTATTTTGGGTTTACAACAACAACAAAAACAACATTTATTAGCTCTTAAGCATACAATTGCTTTTTAGCCAAATGCATAATACATAATATATTACAATTACAACGGTTAAACGGTTAGCCGACCCTAACACTTAGGCAAGCAATAACCACTTACCTGCGAACACACACTTGAATAAATACACAAATTCGCAAGTGTTTAATTATAGGATCACATTGGAACAGTTAAGTTAAACACACAATTAGGATTTACCTAAAAATGACTACCCATACCACATACTTAGCCCATAATTAATCATTAACTACACTGTTGGAAATAATTAAAACCTAATCACGTGGTAATTCAAATTACAAATCAACACAAGAGGATAATTATTCGATCTTGTATCAACTTGATAACTCGTTATACCAAAATTATTGTAAGAGCACTTACAGAGTATTCGTTATTGTTCGTCAACACTTAACAAACTATTAAAAGCACATACAGTAAATATTTTACCAGGTTGTATCTACATGGAGTAATCCCCTTAAGTAATTGGCATATCACGTTTGAATATGTTTTATAAAGTAGTATCTGTCAAATAAATAAAACAGTATCATCCATTAGTATGATTCACTTCCATACCATATTTTTTTAAATGATATATATTTGCATGTATACGAATACCTATCAATGATAGTATTGGTCTTATACATTAATCGAACGAAAATGTACAATCTATTCCAACGATGTTTTTATGAGTTTGTATCGAGCGTCGTTGAATGGTATCTACATAGCAATGGGTGGTATGATGATAATGTTAATTTATAATCTTTCTTACCCACATTACGACACCACAAATTGCCTTACTGCATTTTTTACGGCCAGCATATGTAACGTGAATGAAGAATGATTTATTCTAAAAGTCGAATGACATACACATACAGATTGAACCTTTAAACAGCGGAATGAGTTCATCTCACCACAACAAAAATTATCTGACCGACAACGTGAGCTGTAGTTGCGCTTTCGCTGGTGTTTTTTCTTCAGGATAAAAGGAAACGTAATTCGATGCACATCCATGCAAAAGCCACGTGATTATCGTGGTGGTTACTTCAGATAAAGTACTTTATGATAGGGGCTGGTCAATGTTCTGTTCACGGAAAAAATATATGGTATCTTCTTCAAGTCATCTGTAAGGCATTTTAATTAAGAAGTAAATACAGAAAAGCAGAACATTTGAGCATGCCCTTATCTATTATGTGTTTGGTAGTGAATGTAGAGAGTGATTTCGCTAATATTTATTCATTGTTGTAACATGCGCAAACAAACTTTGGAAATATCGAGTTTGCCCAGGTGTAAACCTATAAACTGACATGTATTATCCTCGCATTGTATCGTTGCATGGGTGATGTAACTTTATAAATTGAATATGTCACACAGCACAATTAACTAATATGCGCACGTGACATTTAAACTCCAAATGCTACATTGACCTTCTTACGTGTATACCAGTGCACAATTTAAAACAATTAACAAGAAAACAATACACAACAATGTTGGGTGTATATTTTGAAATATGCAATTTATCGAATAACATGATTTTCGTTTAAGTCTAATTTGTCAAATTGATGTTGGCATACAAATACGCATAATGTATGTGCTATTTATATAATATAATTTTAAAGCTTATGAAAATGCATATATATATATGTGTATTTTCATAACCTTTATATATTATAAAGCGTACACCGCATTTGATTTATTTTGGGGTCGGTTTTGAACGGAAAATGTAAACACACCGGATAAGGAGGGGCGTTTAAGGACTTAACGAGGTGAAAATCATGTCGAAAATTACGTTAGTAAATATAATAACATAATAAACAAAATCCGTAAAGCATTACCATTCAAATTAAAATAAACACCATATGGGCACATAATTCGATACAAACGACTAAACAAGAAGAACACGTTGTTCAAGAGAATAGGCATTTTTTTTAAGATAGTCGATCTATAATCTATGATGATGTAACTTAGTATTAACAGTGTGCCTAAGGAAGATTCAGCGACTGTCTAAGCATAATACTACGCTTCGAATGAGATTGATTATGACACATAATCCGAATTGAATTTGTATTCACGTTACCCTTAAAAGCCATGCATATCAATTCGTCTGGTTTAAAAAGGATCAGTTCGTCTAGGAGTTCGTTGACATTCAACGTTATTTCCGGAGGGGGAGATTAAATTCTTTGTTTACTATTCATTTAAAGGACGTTTACGCAACCCAACAAAAAATACGTTATTTTGTGCATAATTTCAGCTGTATCCTGGGAATCAGTACTAAAACGACAATGTCAATCGTGTATACCATAGCTCAAATTATTTTGCCATATTTATGCTTATATCTCAGAAAAGAAAAATATCAGACTTAAACGTAATCAAGTAAGCTGATTAAATTGACGGAACTGCCATGTTGACACTTAATTTATTTATAGAAAATAGGTAACTGTCCTATCGTTGTGTAATGTATATGGTGAGGATTTGAATTAAAAAAATAAGAGATAATTACCGGGCCCTTTTGTCTGATATTTAAATGGAAGAAAACAAACCTGGTGGTATAACTCACATATGAACCTGTTTCATTTGCAAAAAAAATCATAAAAAATGACCATGCGTTTCAGAGGAATAGAACTCAATGGTATCACAGCATTAAATAAGGACAGTACCAATATAAAAGGAAGCAGTTTGAAACACGATAGGTCAAGGTCGCCGTGGCGTAGTGGATATGGTGTCCGCCTAGCAACCGGGAGGTCACGGGTTTGGTCCCCACTGTGGGAGTGCTCTTATGATCTTCACCCATAGAAACAAAGTACTGGTTCTATTCACAGGAAACGGACTCGAGAGCGTTTAAAATATTCGTAAGGCTTTCGATGCAATCGAGGTAAAACAAATAGGTTTTAACTTAACACGAAACACTATAATTTACGCCTAACGAATATGAAACGTCTTTGATATGTCTGCATAAACTAAAGAAATTAAGAATTAATTATAAATATAATAAATATCTATAATAGTGATAGGTTATTGCTTCATTCTCATATTTATTATTCCTTGTCCAATCGACTCGTTATTTATTTGCAGAAAATATTTTTTACCATATATTCTAAACTTCTGAAACGCAAATCACTCTCGTTGAGACACTTATCTGCTGATGTTATCTCGAGTAATTGTGTTGNTGAGGGGGAGATTAAATTCTTTGTTTACTATTCGTTTAAAGGACGTTTTCGCAACCCAACAAAGAATACGTTATTTTGTGCATTATTTCAGCTGAGCTGTATAATGTTGGGTTTTATATTAAAGACAAACTCTGAGACACAATATACCACATGCGTAAATGTGCAAACGTGAACACCTTCTTCTGTCTACTATGTATTTACTAAATAATCTTGATTACATAGCATTTCTCGACAGAAAAAAAAGACAGTATGCATATTGATCATAACAAGGCTCTCTGCCATTAACAATTAATTAATTATTGACAAAGTACAACACATTGACATTGAATCCATCTCAAATACTTTATTTATATATTATTCAAATTCATATACACACTATTAACATGTGTTGTATGTCATATATGTAGCATAAGTTATTTGTTCTGTATCCTGGGAATCAGTACTTAAACGACAATGTCAATCGTGTATACCATAGCTCAAATTATTTTGCCATGTCAAGTTATGCTTATATCTCAGAAAAGAAAAATATCAGACTTAAACGTAATCAAGTAAGCTGATTAAATTGACGGAACTGCCATGTTGACACTTAATGTATTTATAGAAAATAGGTAACTGTCCTATCGTTGTGTAATGTATATGGTGAGGATTTGAATTAAAAAAATAAGAGATAATTACCGAGCCTTTTTGTTATTCGGCACGAGTCTGATATTTAAAAAATCTATATGACTGTGAACTGTTTGTGTGTTTATCATACACCTACGTCCCATGTGTAAAGAAATAATACAATATAATAGAAGAATATGCTTAGTGTTTGTTCGTTAGAATGTTCGCCCATTCTAATTTCAGTTACACCAAAGCGGCCAGTTTACCTACTCACACTTTGCCTGGACAAACTAAGCTTACGTGAAAGGTTTACAAGCACTAAATTCCAATATTTATAAAAGGAACATACAAATCCACTTCCTGAATAAGATATAAGGTACAATGGCGTTAGTTACAATTACAAAATATGTTACCAAATTAAATTGCAACACAAGTTATATAAACTGGCTGGAATTCGAACTTGCGAGTCCTGGATATTTGTTTGGAGTTTAATAATTCCTATGTTACATTCGGACATGTTTTTTAAGTGTGATGTTACATTGAGTTTTGTTTTGACCATAACATCACGTCTTGTAAAAGGTAGTTTTGTTTCGATGGTTCTATATCGTTGTTTGTTTTTATATCTGTTACTTTGGAACAAACGATATAATGTGCACACATTAGTATCTTTGTTTGTTCAGTAAACTTAAAAACAGGATTACTAAACCGTGATTCAAAGTTGTAATTGCTATGTCTTTAGGAGAGATTAATGACCTATACATGGAAGAAAACAAACCTGGTGGTACAACTCACATATGATTCTGGTTTATTTGCAAAAAAAAATCATACAAAATGACCATGCGTTTCAGAGGAATATAACTCAATGGTATCACAGCATTAAATAAGGACAGTACCAATATAAAAGGAAGCAGTTTGAAACACGATAGGTCAAGGTCGCCGTGGCGTAGTGGATATGGTGTCACCATTAGAAACAAAGTTCTGGTTCTATTCACAGGAAACGGACTCGAGAGCGTTTAAAATATTCGATGCAATCGAGGTGAAACAAATAGGTTTTAACTAAACACGAAACACTATAATTTACGCCTAACGAATATGAAACGTCTTTGATATGTCTGCATAAACTAAACACATTAAGAATATATTATATGACATAAATAAATATCTATAATAGTAATAGGTTATTGCTTTATTCTCATATTTATTATTCCTTGTCCAATCGACTCGTTATTTATTTGCAGAAAATATTATTTACCATATATTCTAAACTTCTGAAACGCAAATCACTCTCGTTGAGACACTTATCTGCTGATGTTATCTCGAGTAATTGTGTTGGTAGTGGTAATGCTAGATGTAATAATAGCTTGCCAAAATGAATTATGAATTATAAGTTATGAATAGCGGTTTTATATTATACAAATTGATTAATAATTTGAGTCTGGAATTCGTTCTGTGAATGATGTTTATTGAAAATAGAAGGCATGTAATCAATGTTATAAATATTGATTTGTAAGTGAATATTTAATGGGTTTTTTACTTTATCTATCATAGGATGACTTTATAAATACTTATAGACGTTTGAGATATTGTGTTATGGGGAAAAGACTATTCTAATGATATAATTAGATACAAGAAGGTAATGATGGCCCTGACGCGTTCATCTTAGATACATTTCATTTAAAAATTGCCTTCATATTTTGTTGATAAACATTCTGACCATTTTTTAAATAAACATTATGCTGTACATGTGGTATGCATGTTGCTTCTATAATTGTTATATGTTTTTTTTTAAGATTTAACCTGGTGACCTAGTTTTTAGAAGCATTATTAATATTTTATAAAAATTAGGACTAAGTTTAATTAAAACGAAACTATACGATCGTATGACTCTAACGAAAAAAACCCAGATCAAACGTGGATTAATACACAACTAGAGTTTAAGCTTGAAATAACACTTCTGAATGTTACAATGTTAATATCCGTCAACGCTTAATGCGTATTTGTGTATATATACACTATTTTTACTTTTGGAGTATTATATTTGCTAGTAGGATATGCTCAATGGCTATGTTACACAAATATTGTTTTTAATAACAAGTGCAAAGCTTGAAAAAGGATGATGTATGTTTATTATTACATTCTTTTTCGCTGTGGTAGTATTCTGAATAATTCTAAGACTTAAAGTTTATACATTTTATTTAACTTTAATGTTTAGATAAAATATAAATATTCTTAGTTGTAATCTTTGAAAACATTCTATCAATTGTTTAAATTAATAGTATTATTTAAATACATTAGATGCAATTAATTGATATGTAATTTGTTATACAGATAAATTATTTTCTTTTTGTCTTAGTATCTTACATATCTTAGACAAATCTAACAATAACTGCTTTGTTTATTTAATAATATGAAACTTTAAGTAGTGTTAAACGTTTAGAATGTTCTTAAAAAATGTACATGTATTATAATAATATTAATTATGACCAATTTGGTTGATAACATGCACAAATCAATTCACCAATTGCTGAACCTACACTTGTATGTGACTACCAATACCGTGTGCCCATTACTATATTATATTTCTTATTCTTAGGATGTTCTGTGAAACATTGAATAAGATCAATATATATCTTAGCTGAAGCTAGGACAAATCAAATACAATTTCTTATTAAATTGTTTTTACGGAGATTTTGGGGGATTTTGCAAGATATTTTTAACGACAACAACAGTTATTATCGGATGTTTATCACAATATTAATAATTAAAGTTGAAGTGTGTCACATGTTAAGACAATTATCATTGAATCATATAACACATCTACAGTCTTAAATAATAAAAGTATAAGAAAGGTTAAGCATACCATCACAGGTTTTTCTAAACCAAAGAATTTTGGCATAGCAGTTTAATCGAGTAAGCACTCTTTGTATTGCTTTTTAATTTGAATAATGCTGCTATGATGTTAATGTTTATTTGCACTGTTTTTGTGATTGTTTCTGGGCTCAGAATGAGGTTAAGGATCCTGAAACAGGCTCGAACCCCAAATGCTTTGCATTGACCGCTCCAATGCGATTTCCCCAGTGTACATCATGGCTATATATTAAATGTCGTATATCGGGTATTGTCTTGTGTTGTATTAGCAATTGGTCATTTTACTAAAATAAAGACTAGTAGAGGAGATATTTATCCACAGCTAATGTAAATTGAGTTTCATTAGTCCAACACTAAATACAGGTTTTGATATTTTCTTTTCAAACCGTAACATTGTCGATCGAGAAAACAATTCATATTACATTTTGTCCAGTAACACAAATAGCAACACAAGCACACATTTTCTTACAGAAATATAATCCTTGTTGAAAGTAAAATGTAAAATTGCTAAACAGTGTTAATTGAAAACTATTTTCAACAATTTAGTTTTGGATATAATGCACTTACACCGAGTGATTCGCAAACGGCTTCGCTTAACCAGTCTTATTTAGGTATTTTGAAATTAGGCGTGTCTTCTTTATTTTCAACGTAACGACGTTTCTCGGACACACGCACTTATATTCCCTTGCTTTAACATTAAACGTTGTTGAGCTCTCCACTGTATACAACGATGTTAATGGCTCGTCTAGACTGTTTAATTGTAAATCTGCCACGTCACAAGAGGTTCAGAAGTCCAAAAAATGTGTTTTCTATCTCAGAAATTTCACACGCATCAGTCTATTCGATTAAGTAGCTCGTCATATTATATAAGCTATACAACGTAAACAGTTTAAATCACCTATTGCAAGCTGCCTTTCTCAGCAAACATCAAAAAGGACTGTTCAGTATGTTTCTGTTCAAACGCTTTTTCGGGTAGTATATGTCCTTGCAATATGTAATCTTACACGTGTTTAAATATGATATTATACAGTATGTAATTTTGTATGTTAACGTTTTATTAAAGAGTTTTCTATATTGGGAGATATTTTGGATTTGATTGAAATGTTAAATTAAAATGTATGGAAGAGTAATGTCACTATCGTGTGTGTGTTTAACGATTCACAAAAAATACAAAACTGCTAAAACAAAGGGTGGTTACCACATGCGGGAATCGTATGGTATAAGGCCTTTGTGTTCTTCTGTTACCAACAGTGACGGGGATAGAAACATGTTAGATAATCCGACCCAAGGCACTAGCCAGTTTAAACAAGTGCAAAATAGTTTGTAAAAATGTATTGCTATAATGAAGCTGAAGCCAGTCTATTTTAAACCACTATGTACATGTTATTAACCTTACACTATGCGGACACGGCTCTTAGCGAGTGCACGTTGTTATCGGTGAGTTGCGATCATTCAATCCCGAATTATCTTTTTTAGAACTTTTCGCTGTCATGTCCTGAGCTTATAAAACATGTGTGATTATACGGCTTACACAATTTATGATTAAGATTAATACTGATTGATAGTTGCATGCAAACATATAGTTTCCAAAATATGTTCTATGTTGATACTCATTTAACTAATCATGCATGCTTACATTAACGTGTACAGTACATTGACATAAGCTCATTATAGATCAGTATGGCGTTGATATCGTCATGCTTTCATTGACTATTCCCATGAAAAGGTGACGATGACAACAAAATCATTGTGGTTTATGTCCGATCCAAAAAATAATGGCGTCATATGTTCGTGATGATGATGTCATACTTGGCAAATATCGTACAATCTCGGAAACAAATCTTAAATAATCGAAAAGATATCGTAAACTATGGTGTAAGATAAATCGCACATAAGAAGTAATGAGACTAGTATGAGGCCTATGTGTGCATTGTACGATGAATAATGAAGTAAAACTTCGTCCAGTTTTAAAGGGTTTCGATGCAATAATTTGATAATACACAAAGGGTTTAACACTAGACCTTTTATTCGTTTCAATTGACGAAATGAGAGACACGTTCATGGATTCAAAAGAGTATACGACCATTGGTTTAATGGGTCCAATCTGTTTACAATGACATGCAATCACGATGAATTTTAAATTACTCCCTTATACCAATACATTTATTTCCGCATAATCACTTTGATCCATAAATGTATTTATGTATTATACAATCAAATGAGAAGAGATTGCATTCGGAGCCGCGGTAAATAATATTATATTCCATGTTAGAACGAAATACGTATATTTTGGTATGTCCTTGGACCGCCTCATTGTACACTTAGGTATTCGATTAATGTATCTTACCATTCTAGTATTAACTTTGTTGACATTTTGGTCAACGCGCTGGTGTAATCGGACATAAAAACAACAGGAAGAATGTGACTGCAGCTTTTTACGTATTCACGAACGTATTCACAACTAAATAAAGGAAGTCATATTATTTGTTTAATCACGCATTGGTATTAATTTATTAGCATCGCAAGTTGTAACTTATTCGTTTGGACTTATGTCAATATCAGAGCATAATGCACGACTGAGTCTCGAAATGGATGAATTGCCTGACCTACGCATTGTATTTAAAATAAATATATATACCTATACAATAAACAACAACAAACGCTTTTGTATAACACCATATTTGCTTTTTTCAAATTATTGGTCAGTCGTATGATCAAAACTTTTAAAATAATATTTTGAAAATTAAGTGTCGTTTTCGAAAAAAAAACATATAAGAAGATGTTACTGCATAAGGCAGCCACTATCATGTTTCAGACCATCAGTATCGTGATATTATATGTTTAAGAGCTTTAAAGTTCATGCTTAATAATGAGAGCAAAACATACACTACATTTCAAACGAGTTGCAATCACAGGAAACCAAAACGGATGATTAAGGTCAAATGTGAATCGCCCAAACAAAATTACCTCACGTCGTGTAATACTGAATTTATTTTGCATAAAACGTGTAATTATGCAAAACTATTTACATAAGTAACATACCCTTGGTTGCGCAGTTACTCTTATAAACTTGCCGTAACAAAGCAGAATTATATCGTGTCTACGCGCGTTTTAGAGCATGACACTACTATATAAAGACTTATGTCCACACTGTTCACTCATTTATTACTAGATGATCTCGAAATTTTGAAAATGAATAATACAAATTCTAACACTACACGCGACTTGTTTTCTATAGACAAAGAAGAAAATCAAGTGTGGATTTTTCTGCAATAATTATGGGGGGAGCTTCATGTTTCGAAAATAGTTCCGAATAAATAAAGAAAATATTGCAATAAATGCACTTGCTAAACCCCGCTCTAAAAGAAATGCAATAAATGTAGCATGTATATAAATGTAATGAAACAACAAATTGTATATTTGGTAGTACGTGGCATAGCCACGCCTACAAATTATGTTATTTGTTAGGAAACGTTATTAAGAAAACATTAATAGCGTGTCAGCTTTTCAGTAGCATCAATAAACGTGACGTCATTTAGTTTCTAAGATTTTTGTTCTCAATGAAAGTGACGTCATTTGCAAAATATTATGAATGAAACGACGTCATATGTTTGTACAATTCAATTACGTCACTAAATAGTAAACTTTGTACTAAGAAGGGCGGAGTATTGAAAAAGTTCACGTCCAAAAGCTTGAACCAAATCAATCAGAATCGTGTTAGAATCTTAGTAATAATTTTCTATAATGGTTTGTTGTCAATTAACCCACAGTAAGGAGTATAGATGCGTGTTATCAAATCACTCGTGCTTCGCACTCGTGATTTAATTCCTACGCATCTATACTCCTTACTGTGGGTTATTCGAAAACAAACCATGATAGAAAAATATTATTTCTTAAACAAACTGTTTGTAGACAGTTATCGATTTTACTCGCGGCATCTAATAAACAAGGCAATTAAGCAACCTAACTAAACGATGCACTCAGTGTGCTACAAACTGAGACAAACATGTTATGTATCTTTTGAAAAATACCAGTGCATAAGTCTTCACGTCATTGCTAATAAAGTTATTAAAGCTATCGCTTTATTAATGATTGTAGGATGAATTTTCTCATCACCATCAAAAGTAAAAACACATTATACTCAGCCGTTTGACAGAAATTGACATTCCGTTATTTTGAACATAATATGGTATGATATTCTTCATTCAACCAGGACATGCTAATGCTATGAAAAACGTTTCGGACATAACAAGACATTTTTTATTCAACGCGTTCTTCAACGCGTGATCTATCAATTGGTTAAAAAACAAATAATATTTGCATTATGCAGAGGTGTAAACTAAAAGGACCATTAACAAAGAAAAACACAAGCTATGAGTTTTTTAGTAATGACTTTCAGAAAATATATCCGTGCACGACTCGAAATTAAAAGTTGTACATCGTTTAAATCATTGCATTCGCAGAATATTTAGTTATGTATTATACAAATCCAAATATTTGTTCTATTTTTCAATGTGTCTCTGTTATTTAAAAACGAAGTACGCTCAGATGTGCGAATATTAAACCAGTGTAGTGTCCTTCGTTCGCATCAGTTCTCAGAATCTTTGTATGTTTTAAAGATAAAAATCTATATACTTTCTTGAATAATGTTACTCGATAAAAACATATATTATAATTGAAAGTAATGTAAATGTTTTATGCAAAATATGTCATGTGATTAAAAAATGGACGCAGGCTTATATTTTATATGATAAAATGTTGGTATTAAAAAGCATTTACAACCCATACAAATAACTTTGACTTCGATTCGCCATTCAGTGTAAAGGCATGTGGGTCGTCATAATTCGAAGATACATTTTTGAACCATCTTTTCATCGATTTTAACGCTTGTTAAAAGATAACTAACGACGATATAAACATTCCAATATTGAGGTGAAAGTGGGTATTTAGTTATTAAATTGAATCATTTGCAAAAAAAGTAATAAATACACAAATAAAAAATGTATATNTTATACTCAGCCGTTTGACAGAAATTGACATTCCGTTATTTTGAACATAATACGGTATGATATTCACCATTCAACCATAACATGCTAATGCTATGAAAAACGTTCCGGACATAAAAATAATTTTTTTAATCAACGCGTTCTTCAACGCGTGATCTATCAATTGGTTGAAAAACAAATAGTATTTGCATTATGCAGAGGTGTAAACTAAAAGGACCATTAACAAAGAAAAACACAAGCTATGAGTTTTTAAGTAATGACTTTCAGAAAATATATCTGTGCACGACTCGAAATAAAAAGTTGTACATCGTTTAAATCATTGCATTCGCAGAATATTTAGTTATGTATTATACACATCCAAATATTTGTTCTATTTTTCGATGTGTCTCTGTTATTTAAAAACGAAGTACGCTCAGATGTGCGAATATTAAACCAGTGTAGTGTCCTTCGTTCGCATCAGTTCTCAGAATCTTTGTATGTTTTAAAGATAAAAATCTATATACTTTCTTGAATAATGTTACTCGATAAAAACATATATTATAATTGAAAGTAATGTAAATGTTTTATGCAAAATATGTCATGTGATTAAAAAATGGACGCAGGCTTATATTTTATATGATAAAATGTTGGTATTAAAAAGCATTTACAACCCATACAAATAACTTTGACTTCGATTCGCCATTCAGTGTAAAGGCATGTGGGTCGTCATAATTCGAAGATACATTTTTGAACCATCTTTTCATCGATTTTAACGCTTGTTAAAAGATAACTAACGACGATATAAACATTCCAATATTGAGGTGAAAGTGGGTATTTAGTTATTAAATTGAATCATTTGCAAAAAAAGTAATAAATACACAAATAAAAAATGTATATTTACTAAACTTGTACTATAAATATATTGAAACGTATATGATATTGTAAAAACGTACGTTCAACCAATAATAAACAACAAAAGCTTTAAAATTACAATTTCAATGGTTTAATGATATGGTTAATTTGAAATCAGTCGTCTTCAACAAATTCAATTTTGTACTGAAATCCAATTTCTCACACGCATGGGAAACGTTAAGAGTCTTTTAATAAATGTAATGGAAATGTAATTGTTTTGAGACACGTCTTTCCAGATGTGATTCATTATTAGAAATCAAGAAGGGTGATGGGTTACTTCTTAATTAGATTCATGAAAAGGCAAAGATGAAACACAAGCAGTTCAACATAAAAGACAATTCATAAATCGAGGAACTTTCTATATGCGTTTAAATTGACAAAATTAAATTCATTTTTTAATTGATACATTTTTGTCCTCAACCGTTATAAGGAGAATTGATCAAGTGTTTATTTTTTGGTCGTATACCTTGTCCAGAAATGTCTAAGCAATTCGGTACTTGCCTTGAATAAGAGAGCCAGAATGGCCGTATATCGCTGAACATTTTTGTTTAATTATATTTTAATGAAATAGTCTTCATTAACCATCCGCCTCATGGGTATGTCCAGTGTTCACCGCAGATGCATGATCTCAACATAGATAACTAACCAAGTACGTTACCTCTGGGCCTTAAGGTTGCAAGTAACAGAAGATGTTTTGTTAATAATTTGCATATTTTTTTTTTACCCTAACGGCCTATTGTTCATTCCAAAGGGACTTGTTTTAACAAACTTTGTTTATGACCACGATCTCTTGTTGCATTCAAGAAACATTTTTTTAGGAAAAACAAGTTTTAATAACATCTCGAGACCCCTAGTGCATGACCAATATCGACCCCGAGGGCATGAGTTCAAAATAATTGGTAGAGACCATTTACACATATCATGTTACAGAGAAAAAAGTTACATCGTAGTTAATTCACAAAATCATTTTTTTTTGTAATTTTGTTATTAAAGTTTAAAACACAAAGACCCGGCATACGTGGCCCATTTTGATACCCGGGGAATGAGTTCAGTTGAATGTGTACACGATTATTATTATGTTAACATACTGACTATCAAAGCTCTGGTATTATCGTTTTGTTTAATTGTGTGAGGCAACATATGTTAAAGTTAACAACTGTACGATGTTACGCAACAGGTGTTAGTCGTCTGTCTTCCGTGAGTTCAGAGGAGAAGAATTAAAAAGGTTATTAAGCGATAATGTTTATAAATATTAATGCAAACCCCGGACGCAGACAATTTTGAACCCCGGGACAAAATATTATAATAGATCTTGCAACAAATAATATTAACTAATGATACAAATACAACATGTATTCTTAAATTATATTATTTGGTTATCTGTGCTTACTTTTTGTTTGAAGATTGAATATCTTCAACTCAAATAAAGACATAACGTACATTGGCGTTTAAGTCCATTGAACTTGGAAAAATCTAACAAATGAAATCATGTGAATTTTATCTGGCTCAATTATTTGGTGCTGACTATGCTATAATTGTTCTCTGATATAAATGTATTACTGATAATGTTGCAAATATGTTTGATTTATGTATGGCACTTATGGTAATACAATTGAAAATTCGATTTTGTATGTGTACATCGTTTTCAATATTATAAATAATACTAGTTTAATGTTCAAACGGTGTTTTTATTTTTCAGTATTGGTTACTGTTATTATGCAATAAAACTATAAATTCATTGTAATATATTTTTTTTTAGAAAAGACTTGTTTAAAAAATTGTGCATACAATGATAATCGCCACAAATAGTTATGTGTGCTTGAGATTGATTTCTTTGACTAAAATTAGCTATGGTTCGACAATATATTTTTATCCACGCGAACGCTTAGCTGGGATATGTTTCCTGAGCGTCTGTACGTATTTCCATATAAAACATGCATTCAATATAGCTTAATTCGTTTCCATGCTTTGTTCTTAAATCTCTGTTGATTGTATTAAACTTACAATGTAATACACTTGCGTTCTTTGCTGTGGGAACATACATATCAAGTTGAGACCGTCGTAAAATGATCGAAACCTTAATGTAAAATTCAATTGTGTTCATAATTATTCATTATGCACAGTCAAATGAACTAAGGCCTCGAGCTTTTTTCTCAATTCTGTAAAATTGTATTCTACAGCCTTTATGTATATTATTCGGAAATAATTTGTATGTTTGTTTTGTATTGCTTATTATGTATTTGCGATTTACTAAATAAATATTGTTCAAAGCAACATTAGGCAATTTGTTATCTTAAGTGTTATTGAAGTTACCAACAAATAAAAGGGAAAAACAACAAAACACACAACTAAATGTACATGTAGTATTCTATGGTAAATGAAAAATGGGGGGGGGGGCTATATTTTTGTGCTATCAATTTCATATTCAATACAAGGTTGTTTTATAACTTTACCATTTTTTTTTGGGGGGGGGGCTATATTTGTGTGCTATCAATTTCATATTTAATACAAGGTTGTTTTATTACTTTACACACATTATAAGTATATTGCAATCCTATTTCCGATCAAAACGAGGCAAAATGATGTAACAAAACAAGTACTTGATAGTAACACCTATGTATTGTTAGGTAATGAGAGCGTATGACGTCATACAAAACTCATTCCTCAAGAATTTGCAAGCTTCTAGTAGCCTATATCCATGGTGTCGGTGGGATATTATTTTTAATGCCGAACAGGGGACTTTTGTATGGGAGTAAATTTTCAATCACGATCACGTAGCAATTTAAAAAGAAAACGATCAATAATTCTTAATCGGATCAATGCATGCCATGTCGACAGTGCATACATGAATTAGATAATTGTAAAGGATTGAATGTGTGCACTATATCAGAAAGTTTAAAGCAATGTATTAATTGGATTAAAAATGGGTATTCAAAAAGTACGTTTGCTGGAATGAGATCGATTTACAGGTACTGTAAAACAAAACAGGCTCACCTGAGTACTTACTTTTATCGTAAACCAATACCATTAGTAATTATCCGCTGCAAAACATAATTCCATACTGTTTATCTTGGAAGTTATACAAAACATGCCGGTCTAGCGGGATATTCATGTTATTCCTATAACCAATATAATGAACCATATGCTTACTAATACGTTCAGTTATGATGGCTTCAAATGCTCCTTATTTTAAATCGATAAGTAACGTAATGTGATACACGTATTTAAAAAAAATATCTGTGGAAACTAAAAACAAACACAGAACTGAGAATGTGAGTTTGAATACAACAAACGCCACAAAGCATTCCAACAGATTATGTTTCTTATAATCCCTGAATACAAATGGCTCATTCACGATCAAAATCTCACAAACAATAACAAAGCGTGCACATACAATATCATGGCATTATAGCTTTTCCCTAATTGAAGTAATTACGAAAAGCTAACCAAATGAAGTATGCTAATCTAATATTTTGAGCCGTTAGGGATATGTGTCAGATATAAAGGCTTAGGCACTTACAAATATAAAAAAAAACAAAGCTAAACGCGCTCACTCCTATCACATTCATTTGATATTTCAATCGATTTAAAGCGTTTACGTTAAATTACTGGTTATTGTGTTAACAGGCAATAAACTAATGCTCGAAACCATTGACGATCGCAAACGACAATTTTAAATTTATGAACTAATTTTCCCAACGAGCAAGTACTATTTCTGCACGTTTATTTTGGGTTTTGAAGCGAAATAATTAATGTTTTTCAACTAAAGAATGTATAAAATAACAATGGAAATGACATTTAAAAAAGCGGTGGCTATATAATTCTGTCAAATTGAAANATTACATGGTCTTATTATTGCCGCTATTATAAGAACTGAGCTGCTTAATAAAAGTACGCGTATTTGTTAATTCACGATAGGTTTAGTGACTAGTCTAGTGCTTGTAAACAATTAAAAAGTATCGACTCAAGTCGTTAAACTTTGACATTTACATCCTAAATCACATGATATAACACTACAATAGCTGGGAAATCGACTTTTGATCTTAAAGTTCACATATTGGAACTGACATCTCCAAGGTAGTGACCCCAGTTAGAATCAGTGTCGCGTTCATTGTTCGCGTGGTATGAAATGTCATGTCTTGCATAGGCAATTGATGCCTAAAATAAAATACTGCTAAAGGTATACAGGAATTTCTATTCTGATGATGATAACAGAGTACATGTTTCGTGTATATAAAAGAAATACAAACATAAGAAAACATTTTCACCGATTGACACTGAATAGCAACAATCCAGTTAACCATTTATGAAGTATTCATAATATAAACAGCAGGACATGAAAAAGATCTGCATCGAACAACATATCATTTTATTTTTTTTGTCAATTCTTGTCTGCGTAATTTAGCATCTGGTACAATAACAGTATTATTAATAGAGCGAAATGTGAACTAATTATTAGTCCCCTACTGGTGTAACAGGAGGGGACTAGAGTTTTACCACTTTTCCGTCTGGGTTTCCATCCGAATCTGGATGCTTCGATAACTCCAAAAGCGAGGTTGTTGACACTTGTTATGTATATAGAAGACCACATGGGGAATATGCACGTTATTTTCGTTGAAGGATCAGACAATGTTTTGGTTTCTATGGTAACAACAATAATTAAAAGCTAGAATATGTACCTCATCAGACACAGATTGTGGTTTTTATGTTAACACAGGCGTTTGCTACCTAATTTATTGAAAATCAAGTCATGTTCTTATTCCGACACAATTAGGACAGTAGCTGCGGTTTTATTTGTGGCAAATCTCGTATTTACGTTTGAGACACAAACGATACCAAGTGAACATCAACATGCTTGAATATTTTACAAACCCAGTATCCTATTAAATTATCACGATGGTGTAGCATGTGCGCACATATTATAGCATAGATTACATTTATACCGCCAATGACAACATTATCATATCGATGAACAGGTAGAGTTAGAAACACACACAATAAACGGAGCTCAGGTCAAATACGGACACGGGTTATGGCTACTGTTAATAATGGTTTCTCAAGTGATGACTTTACGAAGATGCATTATTTTTTAAATTATAACCTTGAAATGTTTTAAATGTTATAACTTTAAGCGAGTTAATACGATTTGTTTTTCAAAACAGAAAACATGTTTATGATTATAAAAAACACTTAAATACAAGTGAAGGTTTGATACCTGAAAATAAACGAAATTAGAGCTTTATGCAGGTGCAAACATGTTATTTTGTTTAGTCAAGCATTCTCAAAATACGTATACTATCGGCAAATCTCCATTAGACTGTGCAAATGTATTAATCAGACACTTAGGCATAACGTGTATTGTTTGGTTCTACAATAAATACGACATGAAGGTGTTGGTATCGTCCCAAGTTGTTCGATGTGATGTTCATATACGTATGTAAACAACAATTGATTATTGGTAGCATTGCAATGCAGTTAAGATTTTTTTTGTAACATTCCCTTTTTAAATGCATGTATTGTTTTACGTTGGAATTGTTTAAACACGATTGACGATACACATGGAATTGTTTAAACACGATTGACGATACACATGTGTTTTAATCAACGTATTACGGATTTAATTCGATGAACGACTAGAGACACCAAATAAATATCAACTTACAAACTATATACATGTGTACCATCAATTTTATCTTAGTTGCGTTTCTTCTCTTTTATTTCTCACGACTACGCCATTACGATCTCATTAACGTAGTTGATGGATATCCAAGGATCTAAATAATGACATTTCTGAATGACAGAATCTTTATATTTATGGCGTTGAATGCAAAGTTGTATGGAATTCCTTTACTTTGGAAAGAAATATGATATGAAGCTATAATCAATATTATTTTTGTACATGGAAACGTTCTTCATGCGCAATAATTTCCCTGCCCAGAAACTATACACGAATATAGTTTATAAGACCGTTTTAAACACCACTTACACAAACTATTATTTCATCTGGCATTACTATATAAACACAACTAGCAATGATGATTCGAGATAAGATAAGCGGAAACATATGCTCCGTTCAATTATGTTCTGATCAAGACGTTTAGTTTGATAAACACATTGACATGAGCGTCGCATTGTTTGTAAATCAAATATACAATAAATACATATCAGAAACCAAAACGCTATGGCAGGTGAAATTAAAAAACCCGTAATAATTATACACCACATGAATATACATGAATGTCGAAATTTATATCTTCTGCACCTAATCACATATCATGCATATGACCCACGTTCAACCTTTTGCATGGATATTGTGAAAAAAAACATTCCGAATAAGTGTCATCAAAATCGAGTCAAAAATGACGTTTCTAAAGTGGTAACTAGGTTTTTCTAAGATTTGCAATGGTGCCCTTATTTGTGTTCTCACGTGACCTAGTATATAAACTCGTAATAGGTATTGTCAAGATAAGCTTTCCAACCATGTTTTATGAAGATTAAGCCATTAATGTGGCCTCTAGATTGTTAAAACATGTTTTCTTAGAATTACGCTTAAGACTTAAATGTTGACGCACTTGACCAAGATTCCACATTAGCCTTGAGAATGTTAAACAAAACATCGTGACGAAGTTGCATCAACGTTAAATGAAACATGCCACCTCTGGAGTGGCCACGCACTAAACGTTCACAAAGCGCGATACACGACGACGTATGCTAGACACAGGGTAACCACAATCGCTCACCATAAGCACATATTTGACACCACTTATCACTATATACCTTAAACATATTGTATGGTTAAATAGTTTGCTCTAAAGCGAGTAATATGTTAACAGATATGCATTTAATGTTAATTTTTTTAAGGAAACATCTGTTACTACATCATAATTTTGCAAGACGACATTGACATAAACTGGGAATTGATTTCATACTCGTGTTCACTTATTTGAATTGCTAGTATGTATTTGGCAGAAAACACGTTATCATATATAATCTGTGTATATTATTTAAGAAGATCTGGTTAAGTGGTGATGTAAGATATTAATATATATTCGATGACACATACTGCGTTATCATCTTCACCGTCATCGTTCATTATAATGAAGATAGTAAATGTTGTAACAGAAGCTGTTTAGAAACCATGTTATTTCACGAAGTGAACGTTCACATTACCATCAATAACAACTGGGTTTATCTCGCGATCCGAACGAGACATCTTCGATGCGAATGTGCACCATTGTCATCTCACACTAAGTTTGCATGTTGTTATACCACGCATTATATGGATACGAAAGAAACAAAAATTATTTATTTGTCGCGTGTTCGTATAAATTTGATTGCACAATCAATATATTTTTCTGTGTGAACTAAATATTCAGGCAACAAACACATGTTCCAATTTGTAAAGGAACTCGCATTATCTATTACATTAAAAATAGTATACAATAATAGGTTAGAGTGTTAAGTAAGATTAACTAATATTTAATAGTAGAAATCGTGGTCCTTATGTTTTTTCTACTATT
The DNA here is from genome assembly GCA_007657795.1 of Dreissena rostriformis. Lineage (NCBI taxonomy): Eukaryota > Metazoa > Mollusca > Bivalvia > Myida > Dreissenidae > Dreissena > Dreissena rostriformis. The sequence continues at coordinate 267,876 of VMBQ01000135.1, forward strand.
GAATATAATATATAGATATTTGGTTCTCTAGCCACTACCTTTTTGTAAAAATATTTAATGATTAAATAAAATCTTTTAATACAATTTGAAACGACCTGTTTTACGCCGATACCGACACTTTGACTCGTATTTGTTGTTCAAGCAAAATGTGTGAATATATGGCGTACGAACATGTCTGCACAGATCGGTTGGGAATTTCCAAGTTAACATGTTTTTGTTAGAAGAACGAGTCATCGAGCGAACAAGAGAGAATAATCTGTTCTGTTTCACTTTGAAATCGTATTTTGCTCGTTTAAACGATACATAGCAAGAGTAAGTCTTGACATGTATTCAGCATAACGATCGTGTACCGCCGAGTGTGGAGATAACAGAAACAGTCGGTTTGTTAAGGCATAACGTTTCGTACAAAGCGATTAATTCGACGTGTATGAGGGCAAAGGCTGATGCATCGATTTTTTCTCTCTCTGTAGCTGCAGTTGTCAAACCCAGTTTTTGACCTTATTGACTTCTATTAGCATGTCATAGGGAAATTGTGTTTGTGTCCGATGTATTTGTTTTTGTGCCGTTGTATGTGTATTTGCATTGGTTCACTTTATCGACAATCGCCCATACATGACCCGATTTCCTCGTGCACAGTTGTACACAAATTTACAAATACACAAAGTATAAACAAAAATTGTGAATAAGATGTATGTTTAATCGGTTTTCAACAGTATTTCAGTCACATAACGGCGGTCAGTTTATCAACTTACACTTTCAATGATAATGGGTTAATCACTACACACTAATACGCCTTTCATAATGTTGTATTCGCTGGCCAACTCGAAAATGCCGGTCAATTATTTATGTTTGGCCGCGTGCACGCTTCCATTTTGCATACACATGTGCTGGCCGTGAAGCTCAGCGAAAACGTCGATAACACAAACAAGTTAATGACGGTCGCGTCAGATTGTGAAAGATCGGATCAGGAGACCATGTCAGATTCGCAATATTGGGCCCAATGGCAGAAACTAATAAGTCAATCTCTGGGATTGAGGTGTTAATGTTGCACATACAAACACAGCCCATGTAAAGGAACCCTGACACCCCAAAACACGTCGATACAGACAAAGTTACTTATACAGCTCTAAACCATTGATTTGTTACAGACAAAGTAACTTATACAGCTCTAAACCATTCTTTTGTTACAGACAAAGTTACTTATACAGCTCTAAACCATTGATTTGTTACAGACAAAGTTACTTATACAGCTCCAAACCATTGATGTGTTACAGACAAAGTTACTTATACAGCTCTAAACCATTGATTTGTTACAGACAAAGTTACTTATACAGCTGTAAACCATTGATTTGTTACAAACAAAGTTACTTATAAAGCTCTAAACCATTGATTTGTTACAGACAAAGTTACTTATACAGCTCTAAACCATTGATTTGTTACAGACAAAGTTACTTATACAGCTCTAAACCATTGATTTGTTACAGACAAAGTTACTTATACAGCTCTAAACCATTGATTTGTTACAGACAAAGTTACTTATACAGCTCTAAACCATTGATTTGTTACAGACAAAGTTACTTATACAGCTCTAAACCATTGATTTGTTACAGACAAAGTTACTTATACAGCTCTAAACCATTGATTTGTTACAGACAAAGTTACTTATACAGCTCTAAACCATTGATTTGTTACAGACAAAGTTACTTATACAGCTCTAAACCATTGATTTGTTACAGACAAAGTTACTTATACAGCTCTAAACCATTGATTTGTTACAGACAAAGTTACTTATACAGCTCTAAACCATTGATTTGTTACAGACAAAGTTACTTATACAGCTCTAAACCATTGATTTGTTACAGACAAAGTTACTTATACAGCTCTAAACCATTGATTTGTTACAGACAAAGTTACTTATACAGCTCTAAACCATTGATTTGTTACAGACAAAGTTACTTATACAGCTCTAAACCATTGATTTGTTACAGACAAAGTTACTTATACAGCTCTAAACCATTGATTTGTTACAGACAAAGTTACTTATACAGCTCTAAACCATTGATTTGTTACAGACAAAGTTACTTATACAGCTCTAAACCATTGATTTGTTACAGACAAAGTTACTTATACAGCTCTAAACCATTGATTTGTTACAGACAAAGTTACTTATACAGCTCTAAACCATTGATTTGTTACAGACAAAGTTACTTATACAGCTCTAAACCATTGATTTGTTACAGACAAAGTTACTTATACAGCTCTAAACCATTGATTTGTTACAGACAAAGTTACTTATACAGCTCTAAACCATTGATTTGTTACAGACAAAGTTACTTATACAGCTCTAAACCATTGATTTGTTACAGACAAAGTTACTTATACAGCTCTAAACCATTGATTTGTTACAGACAAAGTTACTTATACAGCTCTAAACCATTGATTTGTTACAGACAAAGTTACTTATACAGCTCTAAACCATTGATTTGTTACAGACAAAGTTACTTATACAGCTCTAAACCATTGATTTGTTACAGACAAAGTTACTTATACAGCTCTAAACCATTGATTTGTTACAGACAAAGTTACTTATACAGCTCTAAACCATTGATTTGTTACAGACAAAGTTACTTATACAGCTCTAAACCATTGATTTGTTACAGACAAAGTTACTTATACAGCTCTAAACCATTGATTTGTTACAGACAAAGTTACTTATACAGCTCTAAACCATTGATTTGTTACAGACAAAGTTACTTATACAGCTCTAAACCATTGATTTGTTACAGACAAAGTTACTTATACAGCTCTAAACCATTGATTTGTTACAGACAAAGTTACTTATACAGCTCTAAACCATTGATTTGTTACAGACAAAGTTACTTATACAGCTCTAAACCATTGATTTGTTACAGACAAAGTTACTTATACAGCTCTAAACCATTGATTTGTTACAGACAAAGTTACTTATACAGCTCTAAACCATTGATTTGTTACAGACAAAGTTACTTATACAGCTCTAAACCATTGATTTGTTACAGACAAAGTTACTTATACAGCTCTAAACCATTGATTTGTTACAGACAAAGTTACTTATACAGCTCTAAACCATTGATTTGTTACAGACAAAGTTACTTATACAGCTCTAAACCATTGATTTGTTACAGACAAAGTTACTTATACAGCTCTAAACCATTGATTTGTTACAGACAAAGTTACTTATACAGCTCTAAACCATTGATTTGTTACAGACAAAGTTACTTATACAGCTCTAAACCATTGATTTGTTACAGACAAAGTTACTTATACAGCTCTAAACCATTGATTTGTTACAGACAAAGTTACTTATACAGCTCTAAACCATTGATTTGTTACAGACAAAGTTACTTATACAGCTCTAAACCATTGATTTGTTACAGACAAAGTTACTTATACAGCTCTAAACCATTGATTTGTTACAGACAAAGTTACTTATACAGCTCTAAACCATTGATTTGTTACAGACAAAGTTACTTATACAGCTCTAAACCATTGATTTGTTACAGACAAAGTTACTTATACAGCTCTAAACCATTGATTTGTTACAGACAAAGTTACTTATACAGCTCTAAACCATTGATTTGTTACAGACAAAGTTACTTATACAGCTCTAAACCATTGATTTGTTACAGACAAAGTTACTTATACAGCTCTAAACCATTGATTTGTTACAGACAAAGTTACTTATACAGCTCTAAACCATTGATTTGTTACAGACAAAGTTACTTATACAGCTCTAAACCATTGATTTGTTACAGACAAAGTTACTTATACAGCTCTAAACCATTGATTTGTTACAGACAAAGTTACTTATACAGCTCTAAACCATTGATTTGTTACAGACAAAGTTACTTATACAGCTCTAAACCATTGATTTGTTACAGACAAAGTTACTTATACAGCTCTAAACCATTGATTTGTTACAGACAAAGTTACTTATACAGCTCTAAACCATTGATTTGTTACAGACAAAGTTACTTATACAGCTCTAAACCATTGATTTGTTACAGACAAAGTTACTTATACAGCTCTAAACCATTGATTTGTTACAGACAAAGTTACTTATACAGCTCTAAACCATTGATTTGTTACAGACAAAGTTACTTATACAGCTCTAAACCATTGATTTGTTACAGACAAAGTTACTTATACAGCTCTAAACCATTGATTTGTTACAGACAAAGTTACTTATACAGCTCTAAACCATTGATTTGTTACAGACAAAGTTACTTATACAGCTCTAAACCATTGATTTGTTACAGACAAAGTTACTTATACAGCTCTAAACCATTGATTTGTTACAGACAAAGTTACTTATACAGCTCTAAACCATTGATTTGTTACAGACAAAGTTACTTATACAGCTCTAAACCATTGATTTGTTACAGACAAAGTTACTTATACAGCTCTAAACCATTGATTTGTTACAGACAAAGTTACTTATACAGCTCTAAACCATTGATTTGTTACAGACAAAGTTACTTATACAGCTCTAAACCATTGATTTGTTACAGACAAAGTTACTTATACAGCTCTAAACCATTGATTTGTTACAGACAAAGTTACTTATACAGCTCTAAACCATTGATTTGTTACAGACAAAGTTACTTATACAGCTCTAAACCATTGATTTGTTACAGACAAAGTTACTTATACAGCTCTAAACCATTGATTTGTTACAGACAAAGTTACTTATACAGCTCTAAACCATTGATTTGTTACAGACAAAGTTACTTATACAGCTCTAAACCATTGATTTGTTACAGACAAAGTTACTTATACAGCTCTAAACCATTGATTTGTTACAGACAAAGTTACTTATACAGCTCTAAACCATTGATTTGTTACAGACAAAGTTACTTATACAGCTCTAAACCATTGATTTGTTACAGACAAAGTTACTTATACAGCTCTAAACCATTGATTTGTTACAGACAAAGTTACTTATACAGCTCTAAACCATTGATTTGTTACAGACAAAGTTACTTATACAGCTCTAAACCATTGATTTGTTACAGACAAAGTTACTTATACAGCTCTAAACCATTGATTTGTTACAGACAAAGTTACTTATACAGCTCTAAACCATTGATTTGTTACAGACAAAGTTACTTATACAGCTCTAAACCATTGATTTGTTACAGACAAAGTTACTTATACAGCTCTAAACCATTGATTTGTTACAGACAAAGTTACTTATACAGCTCTAAACCATTGATTTGTTACAGACAAAGTTACTTATACAGCTCTAAACCATTGATTTGTTACAGACAAAGTTACTTATACAGCTCTAAACCATTGATTTGTTACAGACAAAGTTACTTATACNTTGTTTTTTTTTGTTTTTTTTTTACGTAGTACTTATAGTTTAAGTTTTAGATTTTATTGTTTCATTAATTGTCTTATAGCTATACACATAGGGTAGTTTTATAGTGTCTTGTTGATCTTTCTAATCTAGGGTTACTGTGCATGTTTTTACGTAGTACTTATAGTATAAGTATAATAGAGTAGTTTTATAGTATAATTGAGTAGTTTTGATCGATTTCTTTTGAAACAGTGTTGCAAAATGTATTCGTATCTGCGAAACGTCAAATGTTCTTATGTAAAGCGCCTTTGAACGTGCACTCTTGCATGAAAAGGGCGCTATATAAATCCAGTATAATAATAATAACTACCTTACAGACTACATTGAACATAAACGTCTATCCGATGATGATTATTGTTTAAGCAAAACTGCTCATGTCAGTTGACGGTGGGTATCATAAGTCACCTCATTGATTTCTTATATCTCTTGATTGGGTTTTGTTTTGATTGTACAAATTATACAGTTATATATGTTTTGTATTCTGATATGTTGTAATTGTCACCTATATGTGATTATTGTTCGGCTAAGCGTGAGGTTTGTCTATCTTTCAAACCGGTTAAAAAGCAATGACAATTTAAATTGATAGTTCCAAGGCGGTGACCCGAGCTTAAATCAAATTTAAAAGGGGTATTTGTGCCGCAAATCATGGTTGCATATTATCCCAATGCATTTTGTCACAAATGTTCAAAATATGAAGTTAGTATTCACTCAGTACAAAACATATATTTTATTGTTTAACATTATGATCAATGTCAGTTATCTGAGCCTGGTGAAGATGATTCATTTCAAAAATGAAATATTTATACCGTCCTGCGATCCATAAAAAGTGTAGATTTACCATACGTGTATTTCTAAAAGGCTAAGATGTACGGCAAGGTATGTCCGTATGTTGAGTACCGCTTACAGCTTATGCTACGTTCCCGCTATCACGATTTGCGCCATGATTGAAAATAGTTATGAGTAAATGGATTATTCTCTTTGTTCAAAAACGTTATCATCATCATTTTTCGCTTAGCATTATTATCCTCGTAAATCTTAATATGTTATTTCCTGATATATAAGTTCACAAAGAATAATTAAAATTGGGTTTTTGTATTTGACAAGATTTAGGAACGAGTATTTGACAGGGCGTTTTACACATGCATGCAAAAAAATCTCTTAACGCCCCTATCTCTTCAATGTGCAACGGAAATCGACCTGAATGAGACCCCTCAGATAAGGAGTTTCGATATGTACGTAAACGTTGTGACTGAAAATGTTCTAAATATCGACTTTGAATATTGTAAAAATACACACGTAAATATAATGTAGCCGATTAGTTCAACACACACATGTACGTTAAGGGGCGCGGGGGTGTAACATCCTTTCCTTGACTTCTCGATATATTTACCCTGTATACGGCGAATCGAAATATCCGTGCATTTTTCGCGCCTAACTATTACCATTATCTCTTTCTAAATAACGTGTAAATTGCCAACATACCAACACGAGAATGATTTCATCTTAATCAAGAACTCATCTTGATTATCCTATCAGATCGTATCAGGCATTTTGTGATCTTGAAGTCAAACGTGTTGATCGTAGAAAATGTTTGAACGGTTCTACAATTTTTTATATGTATCGTCATCATCCTCCGCGATTATCGGCGATTGTTAAATGTTTTTTAAATCATTAAAACATTTAATTTTATCCCATCAATCAAATTAAGCATTTCTTTACCATTTTCTATAATTCGCCCCATTATCTGAATTGTCCACTAACCCATTATAAAGATAACAGTCGTATGCTGAGTCCTGATAAAAAATGTTTATTGCCGTAGATGAATAACGTTTTGATACTGTGATCACTATGCTGCTAGAACAAATGTGTTCATTACGAGCACGTTTGCCTGGTTATTGTTCCATTTTTTTAACGCATATTTGCAATAGTCGTTAGTGTTGTTCTATGTACGAACCACAAACGACACAAAGGCGCTTAAACATAATTTCTTTACATGTTTGTAAAATACCTGGTTATAGAGATTTCGATAACTTAAAATCTGACTGTTTTTTTATGTATTGGCGTGGGAAGTATTGCCATTTGAACAGCTATGTAATACCAATAAGAGATACGCGTATTGATTTTTTTCTCATAAAGTAAGGCATCTTATAGCTCCAAGGAGTTAGCAAATTTTTAAATTAAGTGTTTAAATAAATATAATTTAGCCTTCATTAATATCTAATAGTCGTGACACAGTTTGAATAACACAGTTGTTAATAAATAGAAGTATCAAAGACGATAGAGAAATACAAGGCAAATTGAAAATAAAACTATCTGCAAGATGTGAGATGAGCATAAGACGTCCGACTGATCTAGTGTATATTATAGCAAAGTACCAGATGTTTGTCAAAATTCAAAAATAAAGTTATTGCCTTAGACAGTTCAATCATTTATGTTATATAATTTCATCGTCATATGAAGATTTCATTCATAGATGAACGTGTGAGTATTACAATGTGTTACATACCTGAAGTATTCCAACATTTGGCTGCGATTATCAGACGAACAATTGGTACATAGCTATGCATATTGATTTTTTAGCTTATATCATCAAATTTCACAAATCGCGAAACTGGAGATTGATATTATGTACAATTACTTCCTGTTCCGGCCGGAAACTGTACATAAATAAAATAAGCTAAACAATCTGAAAGTACCAAGCATTTTGGACAAATATTTATATGAAACATGAGCATTATGTTAAATATATTCGACAAACCATTTGAGCGTGCCATAATGGGGGTAGCGCTAACACATGGTACAAATGTAGCTGAATTGCAAGTTAAACAAAGTATAGTGGTAGAAGGGCTATCAAGAGACATCACATGTCGAGTTTATGAATATGATGCTAGTCGTGGCGTTGATATAGGTGTAAAAGAAACAGCAACGATAGACGTGTGTGATGTTTAGACGAACTTAATCCGTGACATTGAAAGGCGCTGATCAGTGTCATTCATTCGCGTTTGTGGTTGCGTGTACCTTTGCCATTGTTTTATTTTTTGAACAAGTGTTCAATTGGCCTCCATGATAATCTGTTCAGCTGATGGAACTGAAAATGTAGTGTGTTTCTATAAGTTATATTATCTCACTTACATAATTATATTAAAATATCGGCATAGGAGAAAGTTGACGTAAGGTAAATACATGTATTTCAGGAAGAGTGTGACTTAAAGCACCATATACACTAAAGATGTGTTTAAACTGATTGTACTCCCTTTACTAAAACTGGTCAACATAATAGAGTAAGCCAACATTAATGTTCATAACGTTCAATTATGTGTATACAAATTCATTTAAATCCAATCGTTTTCGAAGACAATATTTAAAAAAAACAATATACAAGTTCCGAACAGTAACATTTTCAAAATCATAAAACCCTATGAATATGTTTTAAGACGTGATATGAAAGCGAGAATATAAGATTTCAATGTTAACTTTCTATTCTTGCAATCTTAAACCAACATATGAATATAAACGAGGAATATTACATAAAATAGATGGGACAACCTTAATAGAAAAAATATTTTCTCAAATAAATGTATAAGGAACAAGTCCACGCTGATTCAGGCACATTTGTTCGTTTTTGTTGCAGAACAAACATTGTAGCTATGCGTCATATGAACGAATATGCACATATTGTTTTTTTCAACAGTATACATGACTTGTGTACAAAAGTAGTTTTCTGCTGTGCAGCAGAAATATATTTGTATATTCTTCTCAAATTGTATTCCCGTTTTAAATTCACAAGCGATTTACATGTTTTAAAAAGAGGTAAGAAGATCGTTTACATTATCTTTTAATAGTACACTAAGTAAATCACTCGTTACGTACATCATGACATAGTGACAGAACGTACACGATCTATTTACACTGAAATATTGTTTTCTTAATCTCCTTGCGAAACACTGTCGGAAAGAAATCGTTTACTGCTAATGGCTTCCATCATTAAGACACAGCGTGAGCTGAAATGTAAAGCTCCGTATATCGAAAAGTAATCTATACTCCTCAGCACTAAAAGTTTAGTTCATCCGAGTGAGATATTATGTTTAAACCGATGTGACAGGTAATGGCTTACGCCGTCTTTAAATGAAACCGAAGTAAATCCGGTTTTAACTTTCAATCAAGCTGACGATTGTAATGGTTTTTATCTTACGATGATATATTTCGAAATAAACATATGTATAACTCAGACAGGATGTTCATCAATGTTCATTCACTTGCATGTATACACTCTTAATGAATGTCCATTCATTTGAGGACTCCATGCGTTTCAGCTTACTCTAACAATTATGTACGGTCGATTTTGCTTCCAATATTTTCTCAGAAAGTTTAATACCAGTACTACTTATGTGTTTTAAACAATAACCCTTATCTCATTTAACGTAGAATAAATTAATACATATAAATTATTATTTTTATACTTGTCTTTACTTTTGGTGGTTTATTGTAAGAATTTATAAGAATCAATCAATGTTTATCTAGACTAAGTATTTAAATTATTTAAATACCTTTTTGTTAATCGTATTTTGTTTTATTATATATATTTTGGGAAAGGAGAAAATTGCGTTTATCCTGCTCCCATCGTAAACATTGACCTTATAAAGCGGTGACCGTATAAACAAGTTGATAGCAGTTCATGTACAGGTACAATTCTAAACGTTTTTGAAACCTTTGCAATTTGCACTCAACATACATTTTCTCACATTTACTGATTACAAACAGTTTTGCGAAAGAATTTTAATAGTACTTACCTACTACTCATGTATTGTTTAGAAAAGTAAATACATTCATTAAAACATATTTTTAAGATTTAGATTTACACCTTATGTTTTGTTAGTTATGTCTGAATTTAAAGAAGGAATTTCTACAGGTTTCAACGCGTTCCAGAAATTATTCGTTTCGACTGATGATTAATGTTAACAATTCATTCCATCAAGGAACCATATATTGCAATATATAGGTTTCATTTTATGGGATTTGACAGACATCTTAATAGTTTAGATATATACTGCCCTATTGGGTTTTTTTAAGGATTAATTTGTTAAACAAACTCAAGTACATACATTAACCTGTTTGATTTGAATATGATTTAATCATCTCAGGAAGATTTGGCAATGTTTTTTATGGTTGAAATGTTAGCAAGCATCTTATCGTTGATTTATTAATTAGCATATTCATTGCTTTAGTACATATTTAAAGTCTACTTTTAATATTCAATTAAAACGAAATTATATGTTTATAAAAATGCATCAAAGCGGAAGATATGATCGTATATGTTTCGTCCTAATATTAATCCAATGTTATATTTGGAGTTAAATAAATAGGACGATTAAAAGTAGTTCCTTAATAATTTCAAACATTGCTTTGTCGATTAGCTTACACAGCATTACCGCGTTCATCTTGCGTTATGCTTCTATATTAGTGATGGGCATATTGGCTGAAATTTGCTAGTCGATTAATCGACATAATCGGACAGACAAACCGATACGATAATCGGTTATAATCGGATAATCGGCTTATTATATTATACTGTTTATTGTACAGTCATTACTTTCGTATTATGTATTGGGAAATTCCTAAATTAATTGCATATTCATATTTGTTAACGTCACACTGAGTTATAATGTAATACATTCTGCATAAATGCATAAGATATGGTGATATTTTGTCTACTATAAATGTTAACTTATGCCTGGAATGGAGACGGTATGTTGCATAACAACAATGGAAAGTAATAATATTTGCAATAGTTAAATCATACACACTCAAAAAAGATATGAGATACATTAATCCTTTAATTAACAAAGTATCACAATCAAAAAACAAAAAGACTACAATAAGCAGGATGCTGCAGCTGGTAAATACACAATTCCATTTACAAGTTGATTCTCAACTTGTCAGAGCAAAACATGCTCTGAAATGTTCGTTTTCTACCAAACTGGTTGGTGAAACCTTGCCGACGATAAGTTTCATAATCTGATCATCTACTGCAACCTTTCGGTAATTCATGCTGTGTTGTTTCTCGAATGAAAGTTTGGGCTGGACTGGCTTCTGGCTGCCGTGGGTGCATTCGGAGTACTTGCAGCTGAGTCGTTAGGGTGCAATAAAAAAAGAAATGAATGACTTGTAATTAAAGCAAAAGGCTTTTTGGTATAGGTTTATTAATAAATAATAATCATTACGGTTGTGTTGTATTATTATTTAATCTGAGATGGGTTTTTTTCACTATCAGGAACTCCAACTTATTTTTTTTCTGGCACTTATTCGTCTGACGCTGTTAGCAACATGTCTGCACTACCAATCTAATATCACCAAAAATAAAAGGCGACTGCCACTTGCTTTTTATTCCTGCCATGTCAATTATGTTTGCATATTTATTGTTGTTGTTTTTGTTTTGTAAAAACAAAACATTTCCTGGTAATTTGGGGGGGNTTTACGCTGCGCCTGTTCTTTTTTAATCGTTTTGGAGCTTTTCGCACAGGCGCTCGATGGCAATGACTCAATTATTCGACTATCCGTTGTGACATTTTTTTGAAAAATTCAGCTGCAGCCGTGATTTTTATAAACATGTTTATTATTATGCATACACATACTAAATCAATAAAAATCTTCCAACAAAACGTCTTCTTAAAAAAAGTTAGTTCGACTTTGTTTATAGATATTGACAAGGTAAGCCACTCGCCATTTTAAAAAGCAACGGAAGTGCCTCATTACCCAAAATTACATCGCTCGTGTATGGAATTTGCATGTATTATGAAAGCCTCAAGCTCACGTGCGGTACCTAACCATATTCCAAAACCGTCGTCTATAAACCTTTTGTAAAATGCTGGTACTTTATTAGCTGACATGAGTTCCTCGTCCCACTTCCGCAAATAGTTGTACGCGAAATGTTTCCCAAGTCTTAAGCCGATCGCCACTCCGTCCGTCTGTACATAGTTGTTTTCATTTAGGCTGAAATTGTTGTTTTCTTAAACTGTCGTGATTACGTCAATCATATCATCAGTGGAAGTGACTAGTGGGTTGGAGCGCGCGTTCAATGCTTCCCTGCAAGCTTCTAATCCTTCTATTTTGGGTATGGATGGATACAGTTTGCTGACGTCAAAGCAAAATAGTAGACAATTGTCTTCCGGCAGTGGTTCTTTGATTTCTTTTAGTTTTTGTATAAATTCTGTAGTGTCTCTAATGTAACTGGGCGAGGACTCCACATATTTATTTAATTCATGCTCGGCCAATTCGGCTAGTTTCTCTGTAGCTGTATCTATCCCGCTCACTATTGCGCGTAAAGGTGCCTATGCTTTATGTATCTTCGGATTCCCTTTGAGTTTACCCGCTTGTGGGTACCTAGGTATCAAATATTGCTTCATATCTTCAGAGATACTGCCTTGTCGGTGAAGTATATTTACGAGTGATTTCACATTCTTCATACTTTCTTTGCTTGCATCACCTTCAGTATGCCCTGTCTTCGTCCATTTGGTGTTTTAGCGACTCTATGTATACTTCTTTATCTAGTATGACTATGCCAGAGCCCTTGTCCGCCGGGCTGATGATGCTTGAATCATTATGTAACAGTTCATGGAATGCTTTGTTTTCATTTTTGTCTATATATAATTTGCCAGTTTTCTTTAAATTTGAGATGATATCACTCTTTATCAGTTCAATATAAAGGTCGAGGCTTGTGTCCCTTCCTGCGTTTGGAGTAAATGTGCTTTTTGGTTTTGCTCGGAACCTATCCCTGTTTGATATTTGGGTTGCTTTTAGTGTCCGCAAAATATTCCCGTAATCGCATTCTACGCTCCCATTGCCAAAGGTCAGCTAGCAATTTTACCTTATCAATATTCGTACGACTTGGGATGAATTTAAGGCCCTTTACAATGAGATTTTGTTCAGCGTTGGTGAGTACGTGTTTTGATAGGTTAGTCAATGAAGATTTCGGCTGGTCGGGTTTTTTGGTAACGATTCTTGCGGTGATATTTGAGGTTTACTTATGTAAAGTTTTTCTGTGAAATCGTTTACTGAAGAAGGCCTTTGGCCGAAATATTTAATAAAAGAGTAACTTTTACAAGTTTTAATAATTTCCTCCCCATCGTTTATACTACTATACCGGTGCAAGATTGTCGTAATAAATGAGTTACATTGAACTCTTATATTGTATAAAGAATGTAGTTATTATTAAGTTCCTTACTTATACAATTGGAATGAGCACATGCATTTAAAAAGGGTGCAGATAATGTCGATTTCATTAGCTCGGTCATACTATTACGATTTTGGCAATATTTGAATCATCCGTGAGTGTCCTGAATAAGTTGTGAACCTTATTGATCGATAAATGCATCTTATACTTTTTAACATTTGACTATCATGTGCCATCCTTTCTCAATCTTGCTAGTTCGCGTACTCGTACCGAAATCGTAGATCAATTACTAGCCGTGTGTTGTACGTCGTAAATACTAGTGACTCATGAAAGCTAAAATGACTGCAATGCGTTAGGGTATGTTTTTGTATTGCAGGGAACGGATTGTTACACTTTCTCTTCAATAAGCAATCATTATCATTATGTATTGTGAATACAGAGAGTTCAAAGCGCAAGAGTTGTACAACATCGACTTGATATTTTTTATGATAAAAAGTCTACAATTGTTCAAATAGTATTTTTCTATGTTTACATCGAATGTTAGGTTCATTATGTATAGCCTAACGAGCATACGTCTATACTGAAAACAGGTGTTCAAATAATGATGATTGATGTTCTTAAAAACGTGTTTTATCCTTAATTACAGATTATTTGAAGGTGATATGTTTTACTTATTGCGATACTTACATATATATAAAACGATAAGACATATTATTCTCAAATATTGTGTATGGACTAAATTGAGATGTATTTCAAATTTCATATGATTGAATTGAAAAGTGCGATGAACAATTTATTTAATATAAAAATCATCAATACATTGACACTCATGTTACTGCATGGATTGTTCTAAGAAATAAAAATATAGCCAATTTTTAAATCTTAACATATTTCGGGAACAACTTTTGCATAAAATGTGTATCATGCATGTAATATGTTGTCGCTGAATGCAATAATACCAATATAAAGAATAGATATTTTAGTTAAATCCATAAATAAATGATTGAATGTTATAACATTAACACAATCATGATCGTTATTACACCACCCCCCCCCCCCAAAAAAAAAGAGTAAAACAACAACACATTAATTGGGAACGAACAAGCGAAATTAAAATAAAATAGTCTATGTTCAATGTAGTCAAAGGCGAGCGAAAAGCGCAGAATGAATACGGTGTTTGTCTTTATTAATGAACAACTTCTCATTAACGTTAAAAGTGTAATGTATAACCAATTATGACTTGTCAAACTGTTTTGTTTCTACTGTCACTAATTAATGACAACAAATTGAAAAGTATATAGTTGTTTAACCAGTTCTGCCACTCTGTTAGCTTTAATAACTGAAGGCATATCGTCAACATTCTTAAAAAGCCTTTTTTATAAAAACACTATAGTTTTTTGGGATCAGTACTTTTTTTTTTAAATTTGTCATTATTGTGCGCTTTATGTTTTTATAAGAACAATACCACCAATCCAAATGCTCATGTTCATGCATTTTAAACATTGTGTCGAGATTTGATACCCAGACGCAGTAACCGAAATAAGTGGAAAATTACAATTTCGTTTCAGACACGACCAAACTGTTGTATGCTGCCATTTTGAACCATAAACTATAAATAAATAAACAGTGTACGTCGTAAACATGTAGGCTTTACCAAAGTGAATATAAAAAATAGCGATTTGGCAAAACCTTAGGTTAGGATCAAATTAGACGATTATGGCGCAATGAAAATAATAAAACCATTTAATTTTATTTTTAAGGGTTTGGGTACGGCAAATCCGACTTAAATCTCATCAATGTGTTTGGGCAATTGTTTTTTTGTCTCAACATGTATCTACTTATTTCTTGCAAAATGTGTTACATCACAACGTTTGATACCGATAGTATAATGAAAGCAAATATTTCTGTGAAGGTAATAGAGGAAATACATTTTATTTCGAATACGTGAGCGATAAAGTAACGTATTATATTTCTAAAGATGACACTTATGTCTTACTTCTAAAAAGCGGAGGGTAATCACCGCCATCGCAGTTGTATTGGCAAGTTTGAAAGTTGGTTAGAAACGTTTTTTAGCGACTTCGATGGGCAACTGAATTGAAAAGTGTTATTAATAGTGCATTATCAATGTTTTGAAAAATGTGTTCCCACTAGGACGAATCCCCTGGGACATTTTTGAGAATTTGCTAAATGGTTAATGTTTTATTTATAGAGGATAGCAATGGGTAATTGCACGGCCACTTATGGAAAGCCGATAAGAAAAAATATTTCTGATTTGTCAATGTACATAAACAACAACAACATACTCGCCCACTGACGTTTACGGTATAATAAACAACGTCATTGAATTGCGTTAGTGATTTTTAACATCTACCCATGACTTGTTCCAATGTTTATATCCCACTGTTATTCATGGATGACAAAGGGCAGCGTATATCGATGTCAAATCAGTTCTGCCGTCTGTTAGCTGTATTTATTTGAGGCTTATCGTAATCAATCTTAGTCAACACTCTTAGCCGATCAATCACATCCTGTATCGTCAGCACATTTAATACAACCATAGTAGTTGTTTATGGATCAGGTTTATTTTTATGTTATAACTTGTGTGCTCTTCGTGTTTTTATATGATAGATACCCGCCAATCGATTTGTCAATGTTTCAGATATAGTAAAATCACAATTGTGACATTTCATAGGCAAAAGCATTGACGTTTGAGCGATCAATTTGCAAAATATGCAAACAATTACATTTTCGTTAAAGACCTGACCAAACAGCTTAATGTTGACATTTTGTATCAGAAACCGCTTTACAAAAAAAACAAAAAAAACAGCCTTTGTCTTAAAAATGTAGGCCTAACCCAGTGTCATTAATTAATAAAAGCAAATCTTTTTTGTGAACACAATCGGATGCGGGACATGGATCGACATGTACATAGTTTGTATCAAACATAAATAACCAGCTGTGGTGTTTAGATTAATGCGTACCATATTTCAAAACAACTTCAGTATCATTTTGAATAAACATTTGACTAAAAAACAACATTAAATAACACTTAAACAACTAAGTGTGTGCGTGTTTGCTGTTGTGTACACAATTGCAGTAAATAGCAGAAGCTATTTTTATAATACCTGATCTAGTACGAACCTCGTTTAATGATATACATTGCGACAATGTTTACTAAATATGACGTTGTTCTGCAATCGACGTGGCTCTTAACTAACGTAAAATGTGTTTCCAAGCAGTATAGATGAACATTTATTAACTGGCAAGTGGAAAACTTTCATGTTATCGATAAATATGTTAGCCATCTTTTGAACCCACTTTCACTCAAATACGATATACTTCTTGATTGTAATATTATACTCAAACACATGTGCATGAACACTGACCAATGCATGACGCACGAAGACGTTCATGCAGCATTTTCATCATTTAATATTTTGTTTTCAAATGTGGAAGGCATATGTAAACGTTCTACCGACGATCACAAAGTCTTCAATAAAACAATTCCAACAAACTGTTGAGTTTGACCATGCTGAACATTAACAGAAAGTCAATAGAACTTTAACTGTACGAGAGAAAGAGAAAGCAAATATCTGGGCTCATTCCACGTGGAATGCAAATAATAAGATACCTGTCATGCAGGCAACCATGGTACGCGTTTGTTTGAATTAAAAACATTAATATTATCTGCACAGAACACTGTAAAAAGTAATCATAAACATTCGTCATTTGACATTTAATTATATTTCTAATTATTATCATACAAGTATCACCGCTTGGAAAGTACTTGTAAAGTAAATTGGATGAATCTGTCGAACACAACAATGTCGAGAACAGCCGAAGTAATTCCAATTCAGTTAAATATATCAATTGTGTATGAAACAACAATTAAAATGAGTGGAAAAGTCTTCTATTACATTTTATCATATCATTGGAATCACAATTAAAGTACACACACTCGATTTTTAACTGTAAACAAATGTTAAAACATTTGAAAACACATAGGGAGGTTTATCATGTAGTGCTTTTCTTTTCGCATGAATGCGCGAACCCGATATGTCTCTGTTGATCATGTATCTAAGGCGAATGAGATGTATATCGTTTAATTAAATGACATGTGTAAGTTGAATAGGAACATGCCGCCCGATTATCATAGTGGTTAAATTAGTCCGAATTTGAATCGATAACGTTTTGGAAAACGCATAAATTAAAAAATCGGCAAATCGTAGTATGTATATGCGTAAATATTATGTAAATATAAATGATTTTATTTTGAAATTGATATTATTGACGATAAAACGGTACACATTTTACCACTTAATGTCGTATAAACTTAATAGGTTAGGTCAATATCAATAATAACACTATGTCGATAGAACCAAACACGAATGAAAAACTTTCTTCAGTTACATAATTCAATTCATGTGGTAAAAATGGTCACAAGAAAGGGGTTACATGATTTATGTTCACTCCTATTATTATATAATATCAATTTCAGAATAAAATCATTCTACATAAAACATGAATTGTATTATGGCTTTAAAGGTGAATATACGGAGTTAACTTCTTCGCATAACTGAAGACCTTGCATAATACATTATTTTCCTTTAAGGCCCCATTAACATTAAACTAAAGTTAACCGATACACATTTAGTATTATAGCTATAGCCAAAATTGAACGCTAGTTGTGGTCTTGTAACATAGATTCAACAAGATACAAAATGCTCTTTTTTTTGTTTGTAGAATAATATATTCCATTTTACTTTCCCACTTCGATATCTATTTATGCGACATACGTAAACTAAATTGGTATACAAACATGCAATGAACATATTTTACCAAAAGCAAATTAAAAAGATCATTTGTATCTTGTTAAATCTATGTTACCAGAGCACATCTAGCGTTGATATGAGTGCTTTTGCTATAAGAAACACTGATTTTTGTATGGGTTTATGTTGTTGTATAAAATATTCTAAGAAATAGTCGTTGATTTTGAGTGTTAATAGGGCTTTAAGTGAATACATTTCGTTTTCTCGAGAATAACAGTGTTCTGTTAAGCTCCCATTGTTCGTTGACATTGAAAATCCTAAAATAGATTCGTAAATGGCATTGTACATACATACCTCGTTGAAAGAACAGCAGGTGTATAGAGGAAAGGTTTGTTACGAAAGAACCTCGCAGGCATCTGAAACAATTAATGAAATAATTGGTATTTCCTAAAAATATAAACTAGATTAAACCGTTAGTATAAAGTATTAACTGGACACCTGCCGTTATTGAATTTTACCAGGGAAGTCAGTGAAATCAGATACATAAAACTGAAGAGCTATTAAAAGGGGATCGCGTGTTTTAGATTGTGAAATATATTCCAGTCAATAAAAGCCTTACTACATCCGATATCTAAAAAGTAAGAAGTAAGTGTTTCACTAAATGTATATGCACAACTGTATTCGCCACGTCTACGGGTCTAGTTTTGGAACATATAGTTATTGCAGCGATTCAGTCAAGTTCTATTGAACAAGATGTTTGCTGACGTCTTGTGTTCGCGCGTTCCCAAATTAATGACCGCTGTAAATATATTTCCCGACGACATTTGTTTTTTTTACTATTTTGTGCACAAGTTTGAAGTCCGTTTTTGTTTGGGCGATGTTCTTCTAACTTGTGTAGAAATAATTAAGACATCTTCATTTCATTTAATAAATTGACGATTAACCATACTGTACCTTTTTAATTTACCACTCAAATCTTATCTGCATGGTATGCTGTAAAATCTGTTCAGAACGGTTCCTGGTTAGACGGCGATTACATTTATAGCAAATATATTAGTATTTTGTATCTGAATTTTTTGGACGATTCTGTTGATCTCAAACAGCCAACAAAATTTTGTTCTCATTTCTGTAATAAATACTTAGTGTATTTTCCATTATATACACATCATAACTTAGAAGTTGCATTTCTACAAGTATGCGATATGAATGAAAACTTAAATGAATGAATTGGAACTTCTGCAAAAGGAATAAAATATGGAAACAGTAGTTCCGTAGGGCACAGACACATAAAAGGAGTGTTGAAACCCTGTATATACCGTTATTGGTTAGCAAAAAGTCGCGAATGACAAATAATATACATGTTCTTTATTCCGATAGTTTATAGGACCAAAACTACGAATTGATAATTGAATGATAGCATCGGAGCACGGAAAATAAAAACGCGTATAACACGTTCACGGAAGTAGGCACAGTTCAGGTTAATCACACAATACGTCCCAGACTTCTTCAAACGGATAGCTCATGCGATCATATAGCCTTCATTCAGAGTATAGATGGATTGTTCAATCGCAGTTAGAACGATAATTCTAAAACACACACAGAAAGTAACCTTTTAAAGGCACTATAAAACTGCGACGTATAGAAGTGATTTAGTTTACAAGTGGTAACTACTTCAATCAAAATAAGATTTATTCAATCTTGACCTTATATGGACTAGCAAATGTGAACATTGATTTCTCTCATTATAATGTTGATGCAATTGTATTAAGCCGATGTTTATTATATATTATTCGATACCTTAAATATTAAACACTTATGGACCGCCATCAGTCACTAGATATATTACGACAAATAGCCATGCGATCATAGGACGGCAATATCCTGCAGGTGGGCCTTATCATGCATTGGCACCATGAAGTAAATAATTTGATATTGCATATTGACATACTTAAAAAACACATCACATTTACGTGTTAACTGATTTGATGGGAACTTTATACTGATTTAATAAACATTGATTATTTAACCGGAGTGTCGATCAAAAAAGGTAAATACACTGACTTCCTCGTATTGATACGTATTATATGTGTGTATGAAATGTTTTCTAACGTCGGATTCCCTAGAACCTGACCCTTTTACATCGTTACACATATCACGTCCAGACTAAATTGCTAAAATTGCTTTATACAATTAGATTTTTCAAAATCTCAAACTTATTTATGAAATGAATACTGGTCTATGTTCTCGATAAGTTAAGCGACTTTCATTTTGAAAGTATTAGAGGTTGTATAAACAATTAGTGTGTACTTAACGATAGCATTAAACCGTACATTCTTATCTCGGCACCGTATAATGGCATTATTTAAAAAAAAATCACACCGTAAATTTGCCTTTCTTCTAAATAATAAATACAAATAAAGTTAAACATTTCAACGATCTAATTTTGAAGAATTTACTGTATCTTACCCATAACGTGATCTTAAAGTGACATTTCGTAAATAATCATGCATTTAAATATCTAACTTCAAATATGTTCAAGTAGCACTGTCAGTTATCTACCTAACCATCTCCTTATATATCCATTTGTTTATCCATCAGTATCCATTTTCGTGACCAAAGGCAACTGAGACCAACGAGAAAGTGCATATGTTTATACGAGTAAGTGACGTCATAAATTATGTTAACATTCAACATTATTAAAGTAAAATACCACAAAATGTACCAGCTATTGTTTCTACTTATTAGCAAGATGATCTTTGTAATACGATGAATTAGTTGAAAATGAAAAGAAGAGGATGTGCACACATTTTCTGTCCGAATAAAGTTTCTGAGGTTTTATGTATAATAAATGTATCTGGGTCGTTGCACACTTTCGAAACCAACATAATAACAAAATGAAATATTTATCTACCACACATACAATTATACCGTTTCTTAAAGGATCATAATATAAGACATTTCATAACACCGCTTTGACTAGTTCCGTGTGTGCCACATCAAACAAATAACTCATGTCCCCTGATTAATTAAGTATGTATTGTTTTACCTAAAAGACAAGTATTACTCAATACCTATGGGAAATAACACATTCGTTTTACCATCCATGTGCTATTGAGCTCAATTTGGTTTACTGCTTGTTATTTGAAATATGTCAAGATGTTCTGAACAAAATATAGAGAAAAATAGGCTGCAGACTAGCATCGGATTATTTCGCGAAGACAAATTAAAAAACTATAAAGTTATGTTAGCGGCAAGTTTGAGCGTATTACTCGATCTCAGGTATGTCGTTTGACTCAAATTACAGTACGCGCTTGAAGAGGGTTTATAGTATTATTATATAACGATTCAAATTTTCATTTTCTTAACCATAGTAGACTATACGAATGTTAAAAAAATAAAACAGTGTATAATACCATTTATTTGTACTAGAAAAAAAATGTTTTTGTTTGATGACATTCATACTGACAATATCCTAAACCAGTAAAACGGGAATTTTGATAAAGTGTTCGTGTTTGTATTGTTATGAAACCTTAATGTTGATGACTATCGGCTATTAATTTTCATATTCTGTTCTATTCTGTTTATACGCTTTAATCAACCAGTTTATTGTTATTGAACATCAAAAACATCGGTTAAAGCCGTCTTAAATTATAACAGATTTCTTTGCCTTTTGATTTCAGTAGGCCCATCAGCTTTTATGGACGATCAATTGGGTATTGCTTTTACGTTATTGATGTACTAGTGGGCTATCTGTTCTAGAAGTAATAATGTTTGTTAATACCTTGACATCGAAAAAAATAGTGTTTTTTGAAAATCCAATTACGTTATCGGTCATTCGAATACAGGAACATCTTGAACAGTTTTGAGTTCATTTTGGAGTCAAGTCAACACATTCGTTAATTGTATTGCTGCCATAAATCCCCTCCGGCACTGTAAGCCGACTAGGATTAATCACAGTTCTCATCTCAGAAACATTCTTCCTTCTATTGGACACTATAAGACGGGAGTTGTATACTAATACTGTGTTAAATAAGAACGATATATATTTATATCAAGCAGATTCGCGAATGTTATTGCGACAACTTGTTTCGACGTTAACCGATCATTTAAAACAAATTGTTAAAACTTCAAGTTTTGCCTTTAACCCATTTATGCCTAGCGTCTAAAAAAAAGGCCTTGTCAAACAGCGTAGACCCAGATGAGACGCAGGGTCTGCGCTGTTTGCTTAAAGGAATTTCTGTAAGACATATTCTAAATATATAAATAAATATACTAGACATCACTAATTTTGGAAATATATTGATTCAATTTAGAAGGAATGGAGAGTCCACTAGGCATACATGGGTTAACCGATAATTTAAAGCAAATTGTTAAAACTTCAAGTTAAAGACTACTGGCGGCTAACAAGAATTTAAATCCTGATACTATTTATTAAGTTTTATATTTTTATATATCAAAATGCAACTTGTGACTTTCACAGCCGTGGTGTATTTGCTAAACAGCATCCTAGTCGCATTGCATTGTTGCTTTATGTTAATTTAAATTTACAATAATTATCACATTAATCTATATACAATTGTGTCATGAAAGTCTCGTTTACAATTATAATGCGTCATATGTGAATTTGTTTCGTCGTTGGGATGAACACACGTTTTAGTGATAAGTTGTATTTTAATTTCTGCGAAAATTGTGATATTGTTTATAAACCGAACTGCCATTTTGTTATCAGTATTGTACAGTTACAACTGGAAGATAATAATTCAAACATATGTGCGATGTTTAAAGCTCACGTTGGAAGTAAAACGTGACGAAGACGACAGCTGGTTCAATATTTGCTTAGATACAAGCGCGCTTCAGATAATCGTTACATGTGCCACACGTAAAACACACTAAAAGAAGAGGGATGGCATTATAGTGTTTTCTATAAAACTAAAATATTCCTTGCATATCAATTTATATCATTGTGTATGCGATTTAAGCAGTCGAATAATCTGCATATTGGTGCACATTTAGCGTTTATCAGATTGATTATTCTAAAGTAAATTCAACACTTGTCATTTCCAGTTCAAATTCTGCTGTAAGCACGCGAAGCAAACGCATGTATAACCAATGTTTCATTAAATCCTATAACAATGTATTACCAATCATAATCATCAATATTTTGTTTAATGAATCACGGATCGTATCAAAACGAAATGTTATGCATAAAAACAACGTTAATGAAACAGTTTCTGAAACGAAATAATACGTGTCATTCCTAATAAAAGTCCAATAAAAACGTACGTACCTGCCTGCGCATCCTTGCGGTCGAGTCTGGAGATAATAAGTAAGCTTATAAGAACACAAAACCTTACGTTTCTGTATAAAAATAACGTATCACCTTACTGGAACTTGATTACGCAGGCTGGTCTGGAGCTACGCTGAATGTATACGACATAATACGCAATTCCTCATAACACCGCTCACAGAATGCAAGTGTGGTCACAATTGAATGAAAATTGAAGTCATTATTTTGCCCAAGCGCAACATTTATGACGCATCAGGTATGAAAACAATCCGTCAGTCTTTTTTCACCAAACGTTGATAAAGCACGAGTTAGCCCTGTCGATTAATTACAGAGTTAAATTGAAACTATGTCTCTATGATTAAATATATTTGATACATCGTGCAAATAATAAAGGTCCCTACTTCATACTTGATTAATCTGTCGTTCAATGCTATCTCAGAATCGATGTAAAGGCCCGGTCAGACCGACTTACGATCATGTACCGGAGAGAAAACGGACAAAATATTCAGATTTCGGTTATGCGGTGATACAATTTACCTGCTCTGCCGCTCAAGACTCTCTAAATCGGTGTGGGAAGCGTAGGAAACACACATTGACCGCACAAGTACCGGTAATGTAACGGGAAAAACGTAAGTCTAACGGATATGTACCGGGTAATTAACGTTCGGCTAACGAAGCTTGCTTACATGATCCTATGATATTTCGACCGAGTTCAAAAATGGTTCAGGTTTGTTGACAACTATTGCCACCAGTTGGGCGATTCAGATTTCTTTTTATAGTAACAATATCAATTTTAATTGTTCGTTTTCTTCTGCATTTTAGTCATCAGAGTTAATCACGATACCCATTATTAAATTGGTATTTATTATTAAGAAACTGCTGCTGATTTTATATTGGGTTTTACCATAATCCACTATTCTAATGAGCATTGTTCAGCATATTGTATTTGTATATCTGTCCCATATTATGTTTAGAAAACAGGAAAGTAACACAAATGTCAAAATATAATACGCATCTGAATGGTGATGGGCAAGATTTATAGTGCATGGTAATTTGGCCAAAACAATTATGTTATTTCTGTACCTTTGATAACGTCGTAATCTTCTCTTTTTCTTCTTTTTCTTCTATTCGATTGCCGCAACACTTAAAGAGACTTGATGCAAGGAGAAACATTGTGGTAATTTTTAGAGTTCGTACAGATTTTCCTGCATGCTTCAGGTTCCGGCAAAACATTTTCATTCAGGAGTTGGTTGACCCTGCATTCCTGACAGATTTGTTGAAGACCTTGCATAATGCATTATTTTCCTTTAAAGCCCTATTAAAAATAAAATAAAGCTAAGCAATACACATTCAGTGTTCCTTATAGAAATATCCAAAATTGAAACGCTTGTTGTGGTCTGGTTACATAGATTTAACAAGATACAAAATGCTCGTTTGTATTTGTTGTGGTACAATATATTCCATTTTAATTTCCCACATCGATATCTATATATACGACTTACGAAAACTAAATGTGTACATAAACATGGGTTGAACCTATAGAACAACAAGCAAAATAAAAAGAGCATATGTATCTTATTAAATCTATGTTACCAGGGCACATTTAGCGTTGACATGTTTGCTATTGCTATAAGGAACACTGGATTGTGTATCGGTGTTTGTTATTGCATTAACTTTTTTAAGAAAAATTCGTTGATTTGAAGTGTTAATGGGGCTTTAAGTGAATAAATTTCGTTTTCTCGAGAATAACAGTGTTCTGTTAAACTCCCATTGTTCATTGACATTGACAGTCCTTAAATAGATTCGTAAATGGCATTGTACATACATAACTCGTTGAAAGAACAGCAGGTGTATAGAGGAAAGGCTTGTTACGTAAGAACCTCGCAGGCATCTGATATAATTACTGAAATAATTGGTATTTCCTAAAGATATAAACTAGATTGATCTGTTCATTTACTGTGTTTACTGAACATCTGCCGTTATTGAAATTAACCAGGGAAATCATAAATTAGATACAGAAAACTGAAGAGCTATTAAAGTTGATCACATGTTTAAGATTGTGAAATATATTTCAGTCAATAAAAGCCTTACTGCATCCGATATCTCAAAAGTAAGAAGTAGGTGTTTCACGTAATGCGTATGCACGTCTGTATACGCCACGTCTACGGGTCTAGTTTTTGGACATATAGTTATTGCAGCGAATCAATCAGGTACCTTTGAATTGCTATGTTTGCTGACGTCTTGTTTTCGCGCTTTCCCAAAGTAATGATCGATGCAAATATTTACCGACGAAAATTGTTTTTTTTTTTTTTACTTTTTGTTGTGCAAAAGTTTGCAATTCGTGTTTGTTTGGGCGTTTTTCTTCCGACTTGTGTAGAAAAAAACTGTAGACTTCTTCATTTCCTTTAATAAATTGACGATTAACCATAGTGTGCGTTTTTAATTTACCACTCAAATCTTATCTGCACAGTATGCTGTAAAATCTTATCAGAACGGTTCCTGGTTAGACGGCGATTACATTTATAGCAAATATATAAGTATTTTGTATCTGAATTTTTGTGATGATTCTGTTGATATCAAACAGCTAACACAATTTTCGTCTCATTCTGTAATAAATACTTAGTGTTTTTTGCATTCGATACAAATCATAACTTAGAAGTTGAATTTTTACAAGAATGCGATATGAATGAAAACTTAAAGGAATAAATTGGAACGCCAATTCTGCAAAAGGATTACAATATGGAAAAGGTAGTTCTCTACTAGTTTTATGTAAATAATGATTCACGGTTGTGTAATATAACCAGCGATTTAACTAGTACATTATTCAACTATAACGACAGTTAGATAGGCGTACAGACACATGAAAGGAGTGTTGAAAACCTGAATATATTTTTATTGGTTAGCAATAAGACGCGAATGAAAGATAATATACATGTTCTTATTATGCTCACGGCAGTACGCACATTTCAGGTTAATTACACAATACGTCCAAGACTTCTTCAAACGGACAGCAAATGATATGATATCATATGACCTTCATTTAGATTATAGACGGATTTGCTTATCGCAGTAAGAACGATAATTCTAAAACACACACAGAAAGTAACCTATTAAAGGCACTATGAAGCTGCGAAGTATAGTTGGCATTTAGTCCAAGAACAGTTTACCAGATAAACAGTGTTTATAGGTGGAATCTACTTTAATCAAAATTAGATTCATTCAATCTTGACCTTATATGGAGTAGCGAATGGGAACATTGAATTCTCTCATTGTAAAGTTCATGCAATTGTGTTAACCCGAAGTTTATTATAAACATTTAATACCTTAAATATTAAACACTTATGGGCCGCCCTGTAATCAGTTACTTGATATATTACGACAAATAGCCATGCGATCATACCACGGCAATATCCTGCAGGTGGGCCTTATCATGCATTGGCACCATGAAGTAAATAATTCGATATTGCATATTGGTATATTTAAAAACAAACGCATCACATTTCAATTATGTAAAAGCCATACCTGCACGCTTTGATTAAAGCTATTATTTGAACCTTCTTCCTTATGACAGATAAAACACACATTGCCACAATGCTTGGCAAATGTAAGCTGGTCTGCCATTTATTCTTCTCTTCCAACATAAATGATAAATTCGTACGGATTTCCCGGAAAAGATCACGGCTTCTCTTTGAGCTCGACACATAGGCGCAATAGATTAATCATATGATAAAGGAAATGTAACATACCCAGCAGAGAAAGGTTATAAGGCCCAAGTGCATACGTATTGACGTTGAATATTATATAAATTGCATGTTGTAGTATATGCTTAACTCCGTTGATATGCAACAAAGCAACAAATACTGAATACATTACAAGTGTATTATCTGGTGCTACGTAATACAAATGCAGCAATCGCTACCAATAATATAGAGCACGAGCATAAGTACGATTCATAAGTTTATTCCATAATGCTACAAAAAATAAACTATATACTGATTTTATGAACATTGTTACTTTAACCGGAGTAACGATTAAAAAAGGGAAATACACCGACTTCCTCTAATTGTTACGTTTTATATTTGTGTATGAAATGTTTTCAAACGTCGGATTCCCCAGAAACTGACCCTTTTACAGCGTTACACATATTACTTCCAGGCTTAATGGTTAAAATTACTTTATGCAATTAGATTCTCCAAAATCTCAAACTTATTTATGAAATGAATACTGGTCTTTGTTCTCGATAAATTTAGCGACTTTCATTGTGAAACGTTTAATAGGTTGTATAAACAAGTAGTGTGTACTTAACGATAGCATAAAACCGTAAATTCTTATCTCAGGACCGTATACTGGCATTATCTAAACATATCACACCGTAAATTTCCCTTTCCTCTGAGATATAAATAAAAATAAAGTTAATATTTTAACAATCTAATATTGAAGAAATTACTGTATCTTGCTCATAACGTGATCATAAAGTGACATTTCGTAAATAATCTTGCATTTAAATATCTAACTTCGAATATTTTAAAGTCGAACTGTCAGTTATCTACCTAACCATCTCCATCATCTATACACGTCTTTATCTATCATTATCCATTTTCGTGACAAAAGTCAACTGAGACCAACGAGAAAGTGGATATGTTTATACGAGTAAGTGAAGTTATAGATTATGTAAACATTCAACATTATTAAAGTAAAATACCACAAAATGTACAAGCTATTGTTGCTACTTATCAGCAAGATGATCTTTGTAATACGATGAATTAGTCAAAAATGAAAAGAATCGGATGTGCACAAACATTTCTGTCCGAATAAAGTTTCTGAAGTTGTATGTATTATACATTTATCTGCGTTATTGCACTCTTTCGAAAGCAACAAAATTAGAAAAAAAATATTTAACTTCCACTCATACAATTACACCGTTTATTTAAGGATCATAATATTAGATATTTCATAACACCGCATTGACTAGTTCCGTGTGCACAACATATTTTTTTTAACTTATTTTACAGATTAATTAAGTATTGTATTACCTAAAATACAATTATTACTCAATACCTATGGGAAGTAACATATTCGATGAACCATCCAGGCGCTATTGAACTCAGTTTGGTTTACTGCTTGTTATTTGAAATATGTCAAGATGTTCTTAACAAAATATAAAGAAAAATGCGTTGCCGACTAGCATTGGATTATTTCGCGAAGACAAATTTTAAAACTATAAGGCAATGTAAGCGGCAAGTATGAACTTATCACTCGAAGTCAGGACTGTCGTTTGACGCAAATTACAGTACTTGTGCTTGTAGTGGGTTTACAGTATATATATCCGATTCAAGTTTTCATTTTCGCAAACATAGTAGACCATACGAATAATAAAAAAAAAAGGTAAAACAGTGAATAATACCATTTATACGTAGTAGAAAAGAACTGTTGTTTTTGTCTAATGACATTCATACGGTTTAACGTTTGTTTCTTTAAGATTTGACATATTGATATGGTTTTTGATCTCACGTCAACCGGAATCGATCTTGACTTAGATGATGATTTAGTTTTTGCCAACGTTTCAACAATATCGAGTTCTAAATGTGGCTTTTAAAGTGGTCACACTTGTTTTCTAAGATGTGATCTAACGACTTTTTTTCTTGATTTTATCGAGACAAACATTCTGAACAAACTTCATCAAGAATGTTCCTCAAGTGTGTCCTCTAGTGTAAAAACGAGATAAAAGATTTCAACGACAAAGTTTTTCTACGATTTGACATGGTGACCTAGTGTTACCGCATTTGACCCAATTCGAACTTGGATATGTTCACAAGTCAAATTTCAGGGCGCATTGTGGTAGTATAGCATTCCCAAGTCATTTTGCATCAGACATTGATGTGTGGTTTCAGTTGCAGCCTTTGCAATAATGATTAAGACATCTTAGCACTGATTTTGTGTATTTGGTGACGTTTAAATTAAGGTTAGACTAAATACAGCTATATAACTCACTTGACGTATGATATTTTTATACCACAATTTACTTAATTGGTTATGAAACTGGCTTGTATAGATACGCATTAATAGTTGCATTGGTTATGCTTTTATTCATGTTTATTTTCACTTTATCTAATGACCGATTGGTATAGAGCTCAGTGTATGTTTGTTATCCTAGCATGTTGTGCAATTACCAACGGTAAGTGATCTTAATGCAAATGAATCGACAAACTACTGTTTAAATACATTAGTAAATTTGAATTTAAAGTATTTTGAAAAGTTTGTATCAGTAATAACGAAAAGATTATTTGTTAATTGATACATATAGTTTTTGCAATTACACCTGTAAAATAAAACAAGAATAAAAAAAAAAAATAACAATCGAAATGTCATACTTATATATAAATGCGTACAAAACATTTTCCACAACTGTATTGGCAACGCAGTGAGACTTGTTTCTTTTCTAATGGGCTCTGTTCATGTTCATGAAACGTGGTCAGATATATCTCGAAACTATTCGATTCGTGGTAAATAGCCTTATCTATCCGCAAAATGCTACGAATCATGCGTATGGATCGAAGTTCGAACGTCACCAAATATTGACAGTGCAAACATCTTCTGCGGGTGAGGTCAACTCCATTTATTACCATGTGCCAGTTAAACTAGCTTGAAATTGTACATACAATGTCGTTTGGTCGGAACGCGGCTGCATACCAGTCTTAAGTAATGCTTCTGAGCTGATTTGGAACGTTACTTGTGATTTTGCCAGTCAATAATTTTTTGTCTGGGAACCGGTACTCAGTAAAACATTAGTGTGGACATCTGTATTTGATTTTTTTTTCATATTTTATTGTATTATGCTGTGCATGCATTTATTTTATTATGTAAAATTGTAATCCTCTTTGCCATCATTATTTTACATATCGATATGTTGTTTTTATCTGTGTGTCTAAATACTTTGTCTTATTTTTAGAATAAATGACCGAAAAGAGAACACTAGCGGATTCGAATTCACGTTGCTTCAGCAATTTATTATGGTTTGCGTGTTCACCTGGTGAGCTGATAAGAACATACTTTTTGTTGTTTTGTGTGGACGGTCTTTTATGCAAAAGTGTATTTTATACTAGTCGTTATACGTATCATTTAACATGCACATGTTTGGCAGGCGAATAGTGCAATATAAGAAATACAATATTCACACCAGGCGATACGCCTAAACTCAAAATCACACAAGTGCACAATTTAACTACACCATTCAAAAGCACAAGCCCATGAACGCCCCTGTCCGAATAAATTGCCCGCCACCACCGATGTCCAAAGCGCAAACAGAACGCCCCAATTCCCATCAACAACGCCAATCCACGACAAAGCAGAATGTGAAGCATTATTTTGTTACAAACAGCTGCGATATCTGCAAGATCATGTTTATCCGCTAGCGGAATACGCAACCCTACTGCCATGTTGTTTCTTTTTCTTTCGTTTGTCTTTTAATGAAGGGGGACATATGACGACCCATAGTTCAGGATCGGTGTCTATGCGTCTTTATCACCTCCTAAAACCTCTTATTTTAGAGAAATCTACAAATAATCAGATATTACTCTATCGTAAACACTAAGTATTTTTTTGAAAACCATATACTACAACATAATTACAAACACCGAAAGCATCCCGCACGCACCCGGAAAGCAATAGAAAACAAACAAATAGCCCAAACACAAAGCTATCATTAAACTCACTAAAACATTTAAAACATAATATTTACCTTTAAAATAAATAAAATGATCTATTTTAATTTTGTGTACGCGCATATCCGTCAGATATCATTTCGTCTATTGTAGTATTTAACCCGATTTTAATACGGAATTGATATATTCATCTTGACGGTATTGAAACATTTTTATTTGTAAACCAAGTACATGTTGGTAGCCTATGTTTGTTGCAAAACCAAGAAAGATGAGTATTTGTCGAACGAACGAATCTTCTCCAAAAAGTGGGGTTTTCTAACAGCGTACATGTTTTTGTACAAGGTTGTTGTTTCACAAAAAAAGCACAAAAACTATGTTCAATTGTATAAGACTCAAATTTCTTAAATCTGTTATAATTTCTTCTGAAAACTTGTTTAAAATAAAAATTAAGATTGTATGTGTCGACTTTAAATAATGTATCAAATCCAGCTGGCTAACCATCCATTAAGTAAAGGGTCTTATTATCAAAACATATTGGTTGAGAGTAAACACAAACAGAGAAGGAAAAAAGGCACACCAATACAACATTGTTATAAGTTTCACAAATATAAGCACATTGAAAGATAATTGTCACAAGCCACACTTCCCCCAGGATTGCCTGTATTAACTTATGTATCAAAGTGTGAAAACAAGTCATGAATAAAGCTTGTTAAGACAGCTTTTTTGCAGGAGACTCGAGTACAATTTAGACACATTAGCGGCGGAAATACGCCACATTTAGTGTCGTATTCCACCGGGACCTCTCGTGTATTCAAGCTTATTAATCGAATCATTGATCTTCTTTGGATAATGGATACAGTTTGGCTGTAATTGTTTCCCGTTTGTTTATTTCAAGGAACACCCTTTTATTAATCATATCAGTATAGAAAAAAGGTTCTGAAGAGAGTATATTTTAAAAACCTACATTGTACGCATTTGGTATTGAAAGCGTAGGAGAAGCGTGCGAAATACCATTTAATCACAAAATGTACTCTGCTGTATCCTCAAATTATCTCCCCATATAGCTGCCTATATGCCATTGTTCGAAGACATGTTTCTTAAATACAGGGATACCAGACATCGTTATTGCACTTAATGTATCATAACTAAAGAACATGTTTGTTTGCGATGTATCATATGACATTTTGGCAGGCAAGATGCTGCAGCTATGCATTTTCTTATCCCTTTCAATGGCATCGTTAAATATATTCGATAAACCATGAAGAGACATCACATGTCGACTAATTTTATGAGTATGATGCTAGTTGTGGTTTTGATAATGGTTAACAATAAACAGCAATCAGAAACATGCTTGATGTTTGGACGAACTTTATCCGTGACATTTAAAGGCGCTGATCAGTGGCAATCATTCGCGTTAGTGGTTGTCGTGTACCTTTGCCATAATTTGTGGGCTAGTGTTAAATTGGCATAAACCAAGGCCTCCATAGTAATCTTTTCTGGTGATGGTATTGAAAATGTAGTGTGTTTATATGAGTTGTATTAACTCAGTTAAATATATACAAAATATAGACATATGAGGACGTTGACGTAAGGTCAATACATGTATTTCAGGAAGATTGTGACTTATAGCACCATATACACTAAAGAGGTGTTAAAACTGATCGTACTCCCTTTACTAAAACTGTTCAACATAATAGTGTATGCCAACATAAATGTTCTTAACGTTCTATGTTGAGTATACCAAAATTCATTTTTAAATTAATCCAATCGTATTCGAAGACAATATAAAAAAAGCATACTTATACTAGTTTCGAACGGTAACATTTTTAAAATCATAAAACCCTATGAATATTTTGTAAGACGTGATATGAAAGCGAACAAAATACGATTTCAATGTTAATTTTTTTCTCTCGCAATTTTAAACCAACATATGATATGAACGAGGAATATTACATAGTGAGGCAACATCAATATAAAAATATTTACTTATACTATATTTATAAGGATCAATTCCACAATGATTCGGGCACATTTGGTCGTTTTTGTTGCAAAACAAACATTGTATCTATGCGTCATATGAACGAATATGCACATATTGTTTTCCAACAGTATACACGACTTGCGCAGTAATTTTCTGCTGTGCAGCAGACAAATATGTGTCATTGTACTTTTTCTTCTCCAATTTTATTCCGGTTTTCCAGTCAAAAGTGATTTATATGTTTTAAAAACAAGTAAGACGATCGTGTACATTCGCTTTTAATAAGAATACTAAGTATATCACTCGTTACGCACATCATGACATAGTGAAAGTGGATACGCGATCTATTTACACTGAAATATTATTTTTTTTTAATCTCCTTGAAACTCTCTGAAATAAATTGTTTTCTGCTAATGGCTTTCATCATTAAAACACAGAGTTCGTATGAATGCTGTAGATGAGATTTAATGCTCCGTATATCAAAAGATAATCGATACTCCTCAGCACTAAAAGTTTAGTTCATCCTAGTGAGATATTATGTTTAAATCGATGTGACAGGTAATGGCTTACGCCGTCTATGAATGAAACCGAAGTAATTCCGGTTTTAACTTTCAATCAAGCTGACGATTTTAATGGTTTTTGTCTTACGATGATATATCTGGAAATAAACATATATATAACTCAGACAGGATAGGATGTTCATCAATTTTCATTCACTTGCCTGTATTCAATGTTTACGATGCAGGTAGACTAAGAGAAGAACTTATAAGCATTTAACGTACGCGCAAAATAGTTATTATTGCTTCAAACGTCAAGGAAAATTGAACAACTAATTAACTTAACTAATTGTCTGTATATATGAACATTATTCAGCATTTCTCAACGATAACATACACCATTTCATTTGTTAATTGTGTTTGTGAAATACTAGTTTTAATATGCTAATATATATATGTACATTATTCAATTTTTTTCATCGATAACATGCATCATTTTATTTATTGGTTGCGTATGTGAAATATCAGTTTTAGTTTTACTATGTTAATAGTAAAAATA
This sequence comes from Dreissena rostriformis, assembly GCA_007657795.1. NCBI lineage: Eukaryota > Metazoa > Mollusca > Bivalvia > Myida > Dreissenidae > Dreissena > Dreissena rostriformis. The sequence goes on from VMBQ01000135.1 coordinate 302,198, forward strand.
GTTTTCTCATTATGCCAAAAAGCATGCACTATTGTAATATATATATATTCTGAATAGTTTTCTCATTATGTCAAAAAGCGATTTCGTTATATAATTGTCATGTATGCAAATAAATATGTAATAACCATCAAACACTAACGTTACCATCACGTTCGTTGACCTGTGATACTAATATCTTTCTTCCTCCATATTCAACTAACAATCACAGCAATACTTTACCTAAAGAATTACCATTTGCTTATCAAATTGTAGGCTAGAAGCTTATTTGTAGCTTAATTGCCGAAATAAATGTTGTTGTTGTTGTTGTTGGTGTTGTATTCAATCTTAATGAATGTTAATTCACTTAAGGATTCCATGCGTTTCAGCTTACTGTTACAATTCTGTACGATTGATTTTGTTACCAATAGTTTCTCTGAAAGTTTCATACCAGAGCTACTAATGTGTTTAAAACAATAACCATTAGTGCAGTTTAAGTCGAATAAATTAATACATCTATTTTTTTATTTTAGTTTTTACTTTTTGAGGTTTTTTGTTATAATTGATAAGAATCAATCAATGTTTATCTGGAATCATTATCTAAATTAGTTTTAACACCTTTTTGATAATCGTATTTCGTTTTATAATATATATATTTTGGGAAAAGAGAAAATTGCGTTTATCCTGCTCTTATCCTAAACTTTGACCTTATAAAGCGGTGGCCGTATATACAAGTTGATTTTCGGCAGCAGTTCACGTAACTTGCGCCGGATAACCACGTCATACACTATTATCTCTAAACATTAAGGCACTGATCAAAATACAACTTACAGTTATGGCAAATGCATTCATTTAAAAATATCACAACCTTAAAATAATGTTATTCAGACATCATAATTGTTATGTTTACCGAGGCGTTTGCAAACAAAGTAAGAAGGTGGCCAACATTTACACAGGATTTGCGTAATTACACAGGTTTGTTGCTGTTGTTTGTTCGCTATATTTTATTAACGTTGACGTTAATCTATTATTTCCCATTTACACACTCGTATTACATTCAGTCCCAATAGATACACTATACGTTTCAATATGAAATGCAACAAACAATTGACTTAGTGTAAAATGTACAAACATGATTGTGGATATGAAACTATAGATTAAACGTTTTGTCATATTTGTGTAATTGTGAACTTCAAATATCATTATATATCCAAAACGATACATATAACGGAAAAAGTTTAACTTACAGTGAACTAGCTTATACAAACGCATCATTAAATCGAAGACGAGGTCTTCATATAAGATTTCTATATATGGATACAAGCACATTTTAGTTTTCGACAGATGCAGAGGACAAAGCTATAGCGCCACTACAGCATACCCTAGGTTCAGTTCTGGTTTATACACGCAATAATATATATGGGTAAAATCTTGTTAACATGATATTGGACGCGGTCCGTGCTCGTGACAAAATGACTAACCATGTTTTGTATTTGTGTCAAGCTTTAAAAAAACATGCTGGCCACAATTAGTGTCTGCACAATAATCCTTTGTGAAACTTGGTCGACCGTAAACAATATTTGTATCATCCGTGTGTTTCTTAAATAAGAGGTGAACCTTACCGATCGATAAATGCACTCAATACTTTTCAACATTTGACTACCATGTGCCTACCTTTCCTAATCTTACTAATTCGCTTACTCGTACCGAAATCGTAGATAAATTACAAGCAGTATGCTGTACGTCGTAAACACAAGTGACTCATGAAAGCTAAAATGACTGCAATGCGTTAGGGTATGTTTTTCGTATGGTAGGGAACGGATTGTTACACTTGCTTTTCAAGAAGCAATCAATCATTGTGTACAGAGGGTTCGAGGCGCAGGAGTTGTAAAACATCGTCTGGTTAATTATTAATATATGATAAGAAGTCCATACAATTTTTCAAATGTTTGTATGTTTACATCGAATGTTAGGTTCCTTATGTATAGCCTTATGAGCACACGTCTGTACTGAAAACAGGTGTTCAAATAGTTTGATAATTGATGTTCTTAATAACGTGTTTTATCCATTATTACATATTATTTGAAGGTGACATGTTTTACTGAATGCGAGCGACTTATATGTATATATATAACACGATAAGACATAGTATTCTAAAATTTGATGTATGGACTAAATTGAGATGTATTTCAAACGTCATATCGTTAAACTGGGAAGTTCAATGAAAAATGTATTCAATATGAAACTCAATATATTGGCATCCGTGTTTCTTCAAACGATTGTACTTTAAGTAAAAAGTAAAGCCAATTTTAAGAGCTTAAAATATTTCGGGAACATAATTGCATGAAATGTGTATCGATTATGTAGTATGTTGTCAGCTGAATACAATACTACCAATTTAAGGAATAGATCATGTTAGTAAATCCATAAAGAAATGATTTAAAGTAAAAACATTAACTTAATCATGATCGTTATTACGCCCCCATTCCACCCCAACAAATAAATAACCAGTTGTTCTTTGTTAGACATACATTGGGAACGAACAAGCAAAATTAAAACAAAATTCTATGTTCAATGTATTCAAAGGCGAGCGAAAAGCGCAGAATATATACGTGCTTTGTCTTTATTTATGGAAAACTTCTGATTAACATTCAAAGTGTTATGTATTACCAATAATGACTTGTCAAACTGTTGTGTTTCTTCTTTCACTCATTATTGACAACTAATGGCAAAGTATATAGTTTTAAAACCAGTTCTGCCGCTCTGTTAGATTTAATAACTGAAGGCATATCGTCATTCTTAAAAAGCCTATTTAATAAAAAACACTATTTTTTTGGCATCAGTACTTTTTTTACTTTTTCATTATAGTGCGCTCTATGTTGTCAGAAGTACCATACCACCAATCCAAATGCTCATGTTCATGCATTTAAAACATTGTGTCGAGATTTGATACTCAGAAGCAGTTACCGAAATAAGAGCAAAATTACACTTTCGTTTCAGACACGATGAAACTGCTTTATGCTGCCATTTTGAACCATAAACTATCAATGAAAAATAAACAGTGTACGTCGTAGACATGTAGGCTTAACCAAAGTGAATATAAAGAATAGCGCTTTGGTAAAACCTTGGGCTTTGATCAAATAAGACGATAGGGGCACAATGCAAATAATAAAACCATTTTATTTTATTTTAAGGGTTTGGATACGGCAAATCCGACTTACTCTGATCAATTTGTTTGAGCAATTTTTTTTTTTTTTAAATTATCTAGTTATTTCATGCAAAATTGATTACATAACAACGTTTATTACCGATAGTATGATGAAAGCAAATATTTTTTTGAAGGTAATAGAGGAAATACCTGTTATTTCGAATACATGAGCAGTAAAAATACCTATTATATATTCTAAAGATTACACTCATTTCTAACTTCAAAAATGCGAAGCGTAATCCCCCTCAATTGCAGTTGTATTGGAAAGTTTAAACGTAGGTTAGAAACGTTTCAAAAGGTTTGAGTATTTGCTGACTGGTAAATGTTTTATTTATAGAGGATAGCAATGGGTAATTGCACGGCTAATTATTGCCAGCCGATAAGAACAATTATTTCTGATTTGTAAATGTACATAAACAACAACAACAAACTCGCCCACAGTCGTTTACGGCATAATAAACAACGTCCTTAAATTGTGTAAGGGATTTTAAACATCTATCCATGCCAATGTTTATATCCCACTGTTATCCATGGATGATAAAAGGCAGCGTATATCGATGTTGAGCCAGTTCTGCCGTCTGTTAGATGCAATAATTTGAGGCTTATCGTCAACAATCTTAGTCAACACTCTTAGCCAATCAATCACATCCTGTATCGTCAGCACAATCGATTTGTCAATCTTTCATATATAGTAAAACCATAATTATTACATATCATAGGCAGAAGCAATGACTTTTGCGCGATATATATGCAAAACAATACTTTTTTGTTCAAGACATGACAAAACAGTTTAATTTTAACATTTTGTATCCAAAACCGCGTAACAAAAAATAAACAGCCTTTGTCTTAAAAAAGGAAGTCTTAACCAAGAGTCATTAATTAATAAAAAACAAAGCCTTTTGGTGAACACAATCAGATGCGTTACGTGGATTGGATAAAATAATACGCACCATATTTCAAAACAACTTCAGTATCATGTTGAAAAGACAATTGACTAAAAAAAAAGGTAAAACGACACTGAAACATGTATTGGGTCTTTTCGTAATTAAGAAGTTGTCTCCCATTCGGGTAGGTATCACGAGTATCCCGGGTGAAAAGCGGTCCGTCTAAAATGCGAATATGACTCCTATCCGCGGATTGACCGAAAAGTGCGGATATGGACGAATACAGGCAATATCGACACTTTTTCTTCAATGTTTTATAAAAAAAATACACAATATGTGTTAAATATGTTAGTATTGTCTCAAAATATAACAATTTAATAGACATTATCATTTTTCCAACTCTAAATTCATATCCGCGAACATGACGAAGTGCCAGAATATTGTTTTAGGGCTACACACCACAAACAATATAACCATGCCGACACCACATATGTTTTGTTGTATAAGTTTACATAATGTTTATATAATATACTGAATGTATTATTATTCTTGATGTCGTCTCAAAACTTTAGTATTTAGATATACAATATGCTTTAGAAAATAGTAAATTATTTTTGGGCCGATTATCGCCAGACCACAAGTAATTAATGATGTTACTTTTCCCTGGTTATATTTTTATTTGAAATCAAAATGTTTATTTAAATATACTGAATGTTATGAATGCAGTAAATATTGTCTGAAATGTCACTGTTTCAAGTAGCATTTTTCATTTGAAAATAAATGATGATTTCAAATGCGCGAATATGATAAAATCGACGAATGTGGTTTATCCAATAAAGGATCTATATTTGTAGTGCTTTAATAACTTTATGCAAGGTAAAAATATCTTATATTTGATTGTTACTATTTATTTTATGCTTTCCGGTGGTTTATTGAGAAATATCAGTGAATGAAAACTGATAATTTCAATGTTTCAAACAGTGAAAATTAACAGTGAAAATTATCGATAATTTTCACTTTTTACTGTGAAATGACGTCATTTTTTTGACGAAATGACGTCATTATCCCACCGAAAATCTTTAGTTAAACTCTTAAACAATGTGTCCCGATTTTCGTAATTCCGTCTTGACAGAGTTGTCGTTCGTGCGGGTAGGTATACCTACTTCCGGTGTTAAGGAAAACAATGGGGAAATACTACTGTTCCATCGTTAAATGCCATAATTTTAGCGGTATAACCGGTAAATTTTCAAAAAAAGTAACATTACATAAATTGCCTAAAGACTCATGTACAAGAAAAGCTTGGATGACAGCAATTAGCCGGCAAAATTGGTTTCCAACGGCGTATACTCGCGTCCGAAACAAAATTCCTACTGAAAATTTACCTCAGCGCAAAGTAGTACCAAAACATGAAAGAAAGCAGCGTATATTAAGACAGCCACTTCCAGAAAATATCCCTGTCACCTCTGCCCTACATTTCCATTCGTAAGTACCAGACAGGTACCATGTTTTGTAGTCATAATCCAAATTGTCAACATCATGTTCAAAGGGTATAAAAATATACGTTTCCCCTATAGTTTCATCCATTCCTATGAATTCAGCCACCAAATGTAAGACATATTTGGATAAACATGAGGTATTTATCTTATTTTTGTCATAAAAAGTTTAATATGATATTAAAAGGGTAAAATAAAACACAATAGATCTAGTCAAATTTTGATAATGTATTTCTTTTATTCTATATAATTTTACATACATACATACATTTAAGCGTTATGCATATAAACCAACAAATTCATGAACATTTCATTACTTATAATGAATAATATGTCCGACACATAAAATGAACAAGATTTCTATGATCACTCGTGAATTAAAGGGATATTATGGGCATCTAACAGTTGATAGGTGTCTATCGCAACCGTTGTTTAATTTTGGTGTTTTCAATTCATATACACTTATATTTGTTAATGCAGCATCAACTTACTAAAACAATATCCCGGAAAGAGAAAAATAATGCATTTGAATATCAACTGTACTTTCGTTTTGACAACTGACGACACAAATGATTCGATTTACGATGTGAATCTTAATTTAGTTTTAGTGAAGATTCGTTCATAAGACACAAAGACACTATTTTGTTTTACGGATCATTTCGGCTTAGAGGAGTGGGTGAGTCATGTAAAATATCGAATATTATATATATTTTTATAAACAACTGGTAGCAAGATGAGTTGCAGATAATTGGTCAGTAACCACATTTTAACTAAATCTTTTGACCTGTTAATTCTTTTTACCTCAATTAAACAGTAAAAAATGCCCATAATATCACTTTAAAATCGATAATCCACCGAATCCAACAAATGTCCTCTATATATTATAGTTTATTAGTACGTACAAATATGCACGTCATTTTATTTATTCAAATGAACAAAGGATATCGTAGTGCTACATTTAAATGTTTCTAGAATGATTATAACCATTATAGTTGCGCTGTTATTGAAAAGCAATGCATGTCCCGCTAAAATTTTAGATTTTTCGTTAATATTATGTTTTATAAGTGAATGTAACAGCTGTAATATTGATCTTTAACATATAGGCTTCGTATTTTAACTTTTCGGGATATTGAATATGAACTGTTGAAATATTAACGAAAAATCTAAAACTTTTGCGGGACATGCATTGCTTTTCAATAACAGCGCAACTATAATGGTTATAATCATTCTTGAAACATTTAAATGTAGCACTACGATATCCTTTGTTCATTTGAATAAATAAAATAACGTGCATATTTTTACGTACCAATAAAATATAATATATAGTAACAATCAAATATAAGATATTTTACTATGCATATTAAATACATATTGTGTATTTTTCATTGAACATTGAAATGAACATTGCAGAAAAAGTGTCGATATTGCTTATATTCGTCCATATCCGCACTTTTCGGTCATATCCGCGGATATGAGTCATATACGCATTTTAGACGGACCGCTTTTTACCCGGGATACTCGTGATACCTTCCCGAATGGGAGACAACTTCTTAATTACGAAAATCCCGAATATGTGTTCGTGTTTGCTGTTGTGTACACAATAGTAGTAAATGGCAAAAGCTATTTTTATTATACCTGATCAGTACGAACGTCGTTAACTGATATAAATTGCGACAATTTTCATTAAACATGACGTTTTCCTGCCATCGACCTGGCTCTTAATTAACGTAGACTGTGTTTTAAAGCATTTTAGATAACCAGTTTTTAATTAGCGAGTTTAAAATGTTCATTTTATCCAGATAACTATGTAAGCCATCTTTTGAACCCACGTTCACTCAAATACGATATACTTCTTGATTGAAATATTATACTCGAACAAATGAACATGTACACTGACCAATGAATGAAGCAAGCAGACGTGCATGCAGCGATATCATCATTTAATAGGTTACAATAACTCATGTTTTTTCCATATGTGGAAGGCATAGGTCAACGTTCTACCGACGATCACAAACTCATAAATAAAACAATTCCAAGAGTTTGACTATGCTGAACATTAAAAGAAAGTCAATAGAACATTTATTATACTCTCTAGATTCCAATATAACGGAGAACAATTCACTAAACTGTTTATTAGCAAAGCCCAATAACCTTTCCTGCTTGCAATATAATGTTCAGAGTATACGGAACAAAATAGAAATTCTTACAGCTGAACTCTCAAATTTTGATATTTATCCTTTTCTGAGACGTTGCTTAACAACTCTATCGAAACTGATGAACTTCTTATACCTTCATACCAATGTCCCGAACGCAAAGATCGAATACATGATAGCCATAGTGGGGTTATGCTATATGTTAAAGATTTTATTTATTACGAACGCAGTGTTGACCTCGAACCGATTATGTTAGAATGCATTTGGATTGAACTCCAGTTGCTGAGTAAGAAGCGTCATGCATCATATACCAACTTAATTGATGACTCTATTGGTTTGGCAGTCGAAACTGGTATATCTGATATCATTATAACCGGTGACTTAAATATGAATAATAGTCAACCAATACTAGTAAAAAAGCTTGACTCTTGGTGCCTAGAATACAATCTTGTTCAAGTTATCAATGAACCTACGCATTTTACGGAAAGATCCTCGTCAATTCTTGACCTATTGCTATTAACAAACCCCAACAGATTTGTATTGTCAGGTGTTGGTGATCCCTTTCTTGATCAACAACAACGCTATCATTGTCCTATATATGGTCTATTTAAATATAAAAAGCCAAACGCGAAAATATTCGAGCGTCATATATGGAGCTTTGAGGATGGTAACTACGATTTGACACGCGAAACGTTTTCTTCACTTAATTGGAATACAATTTCAAGTATGGATATTGACACATATTGTACTAATATTTCCGAGACTATCATTCGTAATGCCAAACTTTGTATCCCAATCAGGTTAATAAAAATCAAACCACGTGATGCTCCATGGCTAAATACACATATACGTCGCATGATTAGAAAACGCAAACGGGCTTACCGACTTGCAAAAACTGAAAATAGTAATTATCATTGGTCCAAGTTTCGTACAATTAGAAACCAGACAATATCTTTAATTCGTCAAGCGAAAAATCAGTACTACGACAGTCTAAGCGTTAAACTTAAAACAAATAATGACACACCTAAGAACTGGTGGAAAATAATTAAGTCCTTTATCAATAAGCCTAATAATAGCATGAACACTCATATTATTAATCCATTGGACAATTCCACCGTTACTGATTGTTTTGAAAAAGCGAACATTTTAAATACATTCTTTCAAAGTCAATCAATTATTAACATTGATAATGTAGGTACACCAGAGCTCACTTATGTACCAATTACTAACTCTTTAGAGACTTTTATTATTTCTTCTTCTGATGTCCATGATATCCTTAAGTCTCTTTCAGTTGACAAAGCATCAGAACCTGACGGCATAAGTAACCATATTTTAAAGGAATGTCGAGTTGAATCGTCCACTCCTTTATGTGATTTTTTTAACTTCTCACTTAACAAATGTATAATGCCAAGCTGTTGGAAAGAAGCTAATGTCATTGCAGTTCTTAAAAAAATGAATAACTATCGACCAATTTCTCTACTTAACACGATGGAAAAAGTCTTTGAAAAATAATTTTTAAACATGTGTACAATCATCTTGTAAGTAACAAAATTCTAACCCCATTTCAGTCTGCATTTTTGCCGGGGGACTCAACCACCAACCAACTTACTTGTATATATTATACGTTTTGCAAAGCCCTTGACAATTGATTAGAGGTCAAAGCTGTCTTCTTCGACATAAGCAAAGCCTTTGATAAAGTCTGGCACCAAGGTCTCTTACTTAAACTCCATGCCATTGGTATCCACGGAAAGCTGCTATCTTGGATTCAACATTATGTTAAGTTTAGACGCCAACGAGTAGTCATTCCAGGCGCCGTCTCTAACTGGGCTTTACTAGAGGCCGGGGTTCCACAGGGCTTTATACTTGGGCCCATATTATTTTTAATCATATGACAACTCAAAATATTTATACGTGTCCAACAATATATTAAAGAATCCTAGCGCTTTTCATAACAATCCGATACTGACCCAGTCACGAATTGCTTCAACCTCATGTACAAGCTCTTGCATGAACAGTCCTTCATCCCCATATTTCTCTTTCAACACTTCTTCAGATTTATCGCGTTTAGTTCTTATTTCTGGCATATCCATTGTTAACTAGTCTTATAATACACCCATGTATTGCGTTACTATTACTGCAAGGAGAGAAACTATATAAGATTAATTTCTTTCGTTTCAATCCTATTCTTATACTGATTGTATTGTAAATGATTTGATGTACACTGTGTTTGCTAAAGGAAATAAATATGTTTAAACTAAACATAAACACATCGATTTAAGCAGTCTTAAAACATAATATAGTTTTTTGCCTTTTCGATTTCAGCAAGCCCATCAGCGTTTATGGACGATGCATTTGGTATTGCTATTACGTTATTGATGTACTATTGGGCTATCTGTTCTTGACCAAGATTGATACAATATTTTGCTTTTAAGATTTAGATAAAATCGTTACACAAACTTGAAGTAATAATGTTTGTTAATACCTTGACATCGAAACGAAAAGCTGTGTTTTGAAATTCAAGTACGTTATCGGTCATTCGAATACAGGAACATCTTGAACAGTTTGGAGGTCCGAATGGAGTCAAGTCAACAAGTTCGCTAAATGTACGGCTGCCATAAATCCCTTACGATACTGTAAGCCGACTAGGATTTATCACAGCTCTCATCTAAGAAATATTTGTCCATGTATTGGACACTATAAGACGGGAGTTGAATACTAATACTGCGTTAAATAAGAACGGTACATATCTATATCAAGCAGATTCGCGAATGTTATTTCGAAAACTTGTTTCGACCTTAACCGATCATTTAAAGCAAATTGTTAAAACTTCAAGTTTTGCCTTTAATTAAGACTACTAGCGGGTAACAAGAATTAACATCTTGATACTATTTATTGAGTTTCCATTTTATTTTTATATATCGAAATGCAACTTGTGACTTACACAGCCGTGGTGTATTTGCTAAACAGCATCGTAGTCGCATTGCAATGTTGCTTTATGTAAATTTAAATTTACAATCATCACATTAATCTATTAACAATAATTTGATGAAAGTCTCGTATACGATAATAATTCGTTCTATGTTAATTTGTTTCGTCGTTGGATTACCCACATGTTTTAGTGATATTTATTTTTGTCTGTGAATATTGTGATATTGTTTATAAACCGAACGACAATTTGATTGTATCCGTATTGTACAGTTACAACTGGAAGATAATAATTCAAACATATGTGAGATGTTTAAAGCTCACGTTGGAAGTAAAACGTGACGCAGACGACAGCTGTTTAAATGTTTGCTTAGATACAAGCGCGCTTCAGATAATCGTTACATGTGCCACACGTAAAACAAACTGAAAGAAGAGGAATGGCAGTATAGTGTTCTCTTTAAAACTAAATCTTCCTTGTATGTGTCGCGTTCTGAGCAAACTGGGCAAATGCATGTGCGTAAAGTGCCGTCCCAGATTAGCCTGTGCAGTCCGCACAGGCTAATCAGGGACGACACTTTCCGCCTTAACTGTATTTTTGCTAAGAAGAGACATCATTTAAACGAAAAATTCCATAAAAGCGAAAATTGTCGTCCCTGATTAGCCTGTGCGAACTGCAAAGGCTAATCTTGTATGACAATTTACGCACAAGCATTTTGCCCATTTTTCAAAGAACACGACACATCTAGCATTTATCAGATTGATTTTAATAATTAAATTCAACACTTGCCATTTTCAGTTTAAATTCAGTTGTAAGCATGCAAAGCAAACGCATGTTTAACCAATGTTTCATTAAATCCCATAACCGTGTATAACCAATCATAATCATAGGTAGCTTGCTAAAATGAATCACAGATCGTATCAACACGAAATGTTATGAAAAAAAACAACGAAATAATTCGTTTCATTCATAATAAAAGTCCAATAAAAACTTAGTGCTTAATTATTAAACAGCTTGCTGCAACCTATGAATTAAACGTTCTACAAGGTTATGGCCTTGATGTTTCATACGGCCCTTCTGAAACAACGGTCATTGGTAGATTGAAAACATTGTTGGCTGGTTGGCATGTAATGTGGAAAGTATATGAGACTCTATGCCCTTTTAAACACGAAAATGGTACAGAGAAGTATATACATTCTAAAATCGTTTAACGCTTAGAAATAATGTATCAGATGTTTTTTTAATGAAACCACGCAAATAATACAAGACGACCATGCTATCAAAATCACACAACATAATGCGAGCAACTACAGACACATTTGAACAAAATATATATATTAACAGTTATATGTACCAAAAATCGAATGTGTTGTATATTTAATAAATTTCGTAAAGTTGATTTCACAACGTTGATACCGACACGTTTACGCGTTACGTTTGCAGAACCAAAGGCTCTTGGTGTATAGTTTATATGCCATGGTCACTACACCTATATGTATTTAACACACAAGAATTGTATGCTTTTTATTATTAAAAGCATATGCAGACTTAACCTACTTGCAAGTCGCAACGTATTGATTTTAGGGGACCGTGGCGTAACGGATAAGGCGTCCACCTAGCGACCGGGAGGTCAAGGGCTCGGTCTGCATTGTGAGAGCATTCTTTAGATCTCTCCCAAATACACCAAGTACTGATGCTAGGCCCAGGAAAAGGACTCGAGAGCGTTTCAATAAGCCGTAAACCTTCGAGCTAAAATACATATGTTAAAACTAAATGATTTAAAATTATCCGATGAATGATGAAGTTACAGTATGCAAAAAGACGTCTCGACGTGGAAAACATTTGTTGTAAGATGATGTATCGAGTTGGTGTCTTCCAGGCTCATTGTTATGCATACCTTGCAACAAAGCCTACACTTATCGAACCGCGTCATACGAAAATGGGGATTCTGCCGAATGCGACCAGCGTAGCTACATACCAGCCTGCGCATCCTTGCAGTCGGGTCTGGAGTAACCCTGTACGCTTATAAGAACACAATATCTTACGTTTCTTTATAGCAATAACGTACCACCTTACCAGAACTTACACAGGCTGGTCTGAAGCTACGCTGACTGTATACGACATAATACGCAAATCCGCATAACACCACTCATATTATGCAAGTGTAGTCACACTTTAATGAAAATTGAAGTCATTATTTGCCCAAGCGCAAACTGTATGACGCATTACGGATAAAAGACGACACAATATAGTCAGTCCTTTATCAACAAACGTTCATAAAACGCGAGGTAGCCCTGTCGATTAATTACAGAGTAAAATTGAAACTTTTGTCTCTATAATTAAATATATTGGATTCATCGTTCATATAAAAAAAGGTTCCTACTTCATACTTGATTAATCTGTCTTTCAATGATATATCATAATCGCTGTAAGTAGGCAATTACTGATCTTTTACAAAAAGTAATTGAAGTACACGGCATGCTGCCAGGAAATTATTTTATTACGATAAATCCATCGGCGGATTACAAGTGTAATATAACTGGTTATCTGATAAAAAACGAGCTTTGTCATCGAATTAAATGTTCTTACACAATAATTCGCCTAACAGCTTTTCTGATTGGAAATTTTCCTATGTGTATGTTCTCTAAACTGATGCGACTAAATAACATGCTTTTGCCACAAAGATTCGTCGTTTTGTACTGTAATTGTTTCGTTATAAGATTGACATGAATCGCTGACCTTTGTATGTATGTCGTCTACGAATATCCAGTTTGATTAGTTTTTGGTTCAAATGTTCAATTATTTTCCGCTGAGAGCGATACAAAGCTGATCTCATTCGAGCATGTGTAATGTTGTATTCCTTATATTTGACCGGGTATCTAGTATTTTACCTCACTTGACCCAGATTTGAATTTAGTCTTATCTATTTTCAAGATAAACAAATGTGACCACGTTTGATCAATATTGAGTATTTAGATTGGCTCCCGGAGTGGATGCAAGTTTGTTTCTTTCAGATTTGACATGGTGATATAGAGTTTGAACTCACGTCAACCGATATCGATATTGACTTAGACGAGGATTAAGTTTTTACCAAAGTTTCAACAATATGGAGTGGCTTTTAGAGTGTTCACAATTATTTTCTAAGATATGATCTAACGACTTTTTTTCAAGATTTCATCGAGACAAACATTATGAACAAACTTCATCAGAATGTTCCTCATGTGTGTCCTCTAGTGTCGAATTTGGATATGTCTTCAATGAGTCAAATTTTAGCGCGCATTGTGGTGGAATAGCATTCCCAAGTCATTTTGCATCAGACATCGATGTGAGGTTTCAGTTGCAGCCTTTGCAATAATGATTAAGACATCTTAGCACTGATGTTATGTATTTGGTGACGTTTGAGTTAAGGCTAGTCTAAATACAGTTATAAAACTCAAGTGACGTATAATATTTTTATATCACAATTAACTCTTGGTAATAAAAGTTGCTTGTATAGATAAGCATTAATAGTTGCTTTGGTTGGGCTTTTATACATGTTTATCTTCACCTCATCTAATGACCAACAGAAAGCCTTACTTAATAACACAGATACTGTCTATCGATTAAACATAATGCTGACATAATAGAACTAGCATTGCTATATAAATAAGAACATGGAACTAAACTAGTTTTTACGAATGGATTCCTTTCCGGAGCACTCATTGATTTTCCTATATCTCTTCAACAATTTTAAATACACGATATTGATAAGTATGAATTCACGTTAACCTTATATTCCGTGGAAAATAGCATTTCAATTCATTGTTAACGTTATTCAGATTAAACGGAATTAATAAGATTAACCAGGCGATTGACGCCGTACTATATTAATAATTGTTCGAAAATCAGTTTTACGAAGCTTTCAGGGTTCCAACTTGGCATCTAGAAAAAAATCGTTATATGCCGAGTTCTGATGACTTTGTCCAGACGAGGTTGTCAATGTTTAATGTGTGGTTTTTCTTTCGATGTTAAATAATAAAGTATTGTTTATTTAAAATCAAGTCACAGGTTTAGATTGATGTTCTCCAGACATTGCGTTTAGGCTTCTTTGTAATACTTTTAAAAAGCCAGTTATTCAGTAACTTGACATAAGTTTATAAATCGAATACTATAATGTTTATCTGCGTAGATAGCACTTGGTAAAAGAAAAAGAAACAATATTATGTAGATATACACTTTGATAAAGATTTGCTTTGCAGTAGTTTTTGAAAACACACAATGTTTAAAATGGCACTTTATATCTCCTAAATGTCACATATTACTTGACTATATATTTAAGGATACCAACGTAAGTTTATAGCTCGGTCAGCAGGTGGAGCGTGCTCGTCAAGACCGTCGTCATGCGCAGAAGGTTTTCTCGAAGATCCCTCCAAAGAATCGGCAAGCGAAGTTGTAATTATCCGTAGCTGGATAATGGTTTCACTTCATCGTCTGAAGAGGTCGGATAGGGGAACTTCTGCGGGCGGCTCTGCTAATCCAGCGAGTACCGTCATCCCTCGACCAGTACGTGCTCTCTCGCAGACCCCGCTGACTTCCTGAATTTAAGGATCGTGTCCCTAAGCTGAATGGTAATTCCCCGTAGGGCAGCGCGCGTGGAGCGGGAAGGGAAGAAGTGCGTTGTACAATTGTAAGCGCTCTTTTTGCGGATTACTCTTGTCCATTTAAGGGGCAACCAGACATAAATTGTCTTTAAATTGCCTACCAGTGCACATTAAGTTCTCATTTAATATTTTACCCTGAAAGGTCGCATGGGGCAGGTAAGCACACAAGGTAGTCATGAAGACTCGGTGATGACCTGTAAATGAACTCTGACATACACACACGTAAGTTTACAGACACAAACTTTCATTTCATGAACATTACGAGAGGTTTCAATAATGCCACCAGCTATTGTTAATAACAGTCGGCAAAGTTTGTCATGTTGCCAAACATCACCCACAACTAGAAGTTTCGAGTGTTATGACCTACTATTACAGCTTTGTTGGATACAATTGTAGTACAATTGTAGTATTACACTTAATGTTAATACATGGTTCATTATTTACATCCATGTAACGCTTTGATAAGCATCCACATAATTAGACATGTTCGTTGTACAGGGATACGACATAAATCGATCGATGATCCAATAAATAAACCACGTCTACTTGACCAATGTGCACTTGTTCTCGCATAAAAAAACCGATGTGGAAATCACTGACTTTATCGTACTTATTATTGTTAGTTTTCCCACCTGATGCTCACTGTAAGTACATATATCGCATGAATTTATCTTCATTTTCTTGTTGGATATTTCCGGTAAAGCTATGTTGTTGTCTTCACTATTATCCAAAGTATATGGCATGCCTAAGTAGTCCAATAACGATTGATCCTCAACATTAAAACAGCAGTCTTTCTGGAAATAAACCGCGATACAGTAATCCAAAAGCTGTGACATTTACATGTACCTCGTCTTAAACAAATAGTTACCACATTATATTGAATCAAGTATTTTTTTAACCAGTGCCTAAAATTTACAACATTTAAATCTGTTTCAAATTATATGTTTTCAATTATTATCTTTTAACAGTTTAACATACGTTTATTAAAGTATGTAAAGACTGGCATTCCAAATAAAATATGATATTATAACCTTAAAACACAGAATATGTTTCATCTGTGAAGAAACAAAAAACACAAGTGAACGATGAAAAAGTTACCTTAGCAATGAAACAAGATTTCAATTCATCCGCTTAATTTATTTATAAAACAGACAACAACAATAAAGCAATTTCATATTGATACATTGAAGCCCTTATGACTCATTCCGAAGCACGATAACATTTCATCAAATATACAAGCGGAATAATCATCGCCAAGAATAAAGCTGTCGCCAAACAGAGAAACATTTTCCAAAGAAGAAATCCAAATTTGAGTAAATGCCAGTTAGGATATAAGTCTTTTTATAAGATTACAACTATATCTACAAAGTATCTTGCAACGACAAAAGTTCTCAATTCACATCACAGTTATTCACATCACCGTATATATGTTACCAAGGGCTAATAAAAAATGCATACATCTGACCGTTTTGTCTGTAATTGATTTTGTTTAAGGTGTACAATTTGTCATTTCTTTACATGTACACCGGATCATGACCACACTGCTGAACATTAACTGTTCAAATGTGATAAGCCAGCTTTAAATCAATTTAAAATATTATTTTTCCTGTAGTGTTTAGGCAAAAGTATACTGTTTATTAAGTTGTATATCATATGTGTGTAAGTACACAAATGTCAATACAACGCAATTCGTAACAAATGTCTTAACAATTATTCTTAAAGAAAACCATGAAACACATTGTATTATATGCTTTCCGGTGGTTTATAGAGAAATATCAGTGAAGTAAAACTGGTATTTCACTGGTTGAAGCAGTGAAAAATTACAGTGAAAAATATCGATATTTTTCACTGTAATTTTACTGTGAAATGACGTCATTTTTGACGAAATGACGTCAAATTTAGGGCGAAATGACGTCATTATTACAGCAAAGTTATCCAGTTAAACTCTTAACAATGTAAATAAACGTTGAGAAAAAGCATAAAATAAAAAGAAAATGTGTTGGATTCGTTGGAATATCGATTTTAATTCACTCGTGAACATATTATTTTCTATGATCACTCATGAAATAAAATCGATATTCCACCGAATACAACAAATATCCTGTATATATTTCACCAGAAAGTTTCATGATTGCCACAATAAACATATAAATCATTCAACTGATTAAAACAGTATTGATTGTATTGTCTATAAGACACTATTTACCGAAACCCCTTGTGATATACCAGCTTCGATTAACCATCTGTTTAGTATTGAAATTATACTGATGATAGTATGGTTTGCTGCTTGTAAAGGAAATTATGTAAAGACAGGCAATATTCAGAAAAGGGCCTTAACACCATGTCCAGGTAAAAGAAAGCAAGAATGTGCGTTCTCAGTACGCGGTATAAAACATAAAACATTAATTGGCGATTAACTATATTAATTAGTAGTACTTTAAGACTTTATTTTTTTCTGCAAGAAGTGTATTTTCAAACTAGAAATGGCGCGGCAGATGCTGACGCGTATCCCCACGCCGCATAGATGTTACCCATTTTTCCCATTAATTTACCCATAACTTTTTACCCAGGGTCAGATCAAAATTCCGTCACTGTCACCGTCGCACATATGCTCTTAGCTACCATGTGTGTACGTTTCAAGGTTCTAGTGCTAATAGTGTAGGAGGAGATAGTGGCCGATCAAAAAAAAGCAGAGATCAATACAATATCCCCACGCTTTTAAAAGCGTCGGGATAACAAACCGACCGATTGCCATCACTCATGCTAAACACGGCGACACGATGGAATATAAATGGCGATACCAAATTGCAAAACAAAACATCTGGGAATAAACTGGCTTATGGTTACGTAATTCAAACTATTTATATCCCAATGTATTAAAAACCAAAATGACCTCATAGCACTCAATCTTATCAAAATATTTGAGAATTTGAGAATAATGTATTCAAATAAATCGCATATAAATGCGTTTAAATTGATAAATGTCCTGATGCGCACTAGATTAGAATAGTACCCCTTTTTGGATGCAAGATGAAAAGGGAAAAGCCTTAAAAAGAACATTTAAAAACAACCGACACTTTCAAAATTATGTTGAGCCTCGAACTCACCAAAAATCACATGTTAATAACAGATACTTAAAGGGCTAATGTAACAAAATAAAACAGATAACTGCAAACGTGGAAGCCAAACAACGTACACGTATTTTGGGAAATAAGCATGTGCATGTGTGTATAAAATATTTAATATATTACTATTCAAACATGTATCTTAGTCCTAATGTGCACATTTCCTCATAATTGGTACGTGTATGGAAAGATTGTGAAACATAACATTAATGCAGAAGCCTTAAATAAATATTTCAATTGTGACACAAACATACGTTTTTATTTTCAAGCTCGTAAATGTATGTATGCATGTATGTGAAATCGTAAATGTGTCGTTGGTTGGCATTGTTCCCGAGATACGCTTATTTTACAAAAATAAGACATTCAAGTGACCGTTTAACATTGAAATAGATGAACATTACACTGACTAATATGGTAACCACTTAGATGAGAAAAACACATTTGTGTACAAAATCAATTCCGTAAATGAAACACGGTGTGTTATACCTTTTACAGCACAGTTAGCACTGGTTGTTATAGTCATTGTTATTTAACGTTTGCATTCCACAAATGTTTTATAACTAATATTTTGCTCTTCTTGTACTTATGGATAATTTTTTTTAAGCAAAAAGTTTTCACATATACCACACTGATTAGTTATTAAAAATTCAAATAGTTCCGCTATTTCTATATGAGAACACGGTAACCCTGCCTATCAACAACTTTCACCCCCCACCTTCCGCCTGCGTATAATTAACATTTATCGAGGTGAATTCTCTACGGATTGACAGCGATAAATTTCGATGTGTTCGAGCGAATTTGTTATAAAATACTTGTATTAACTAAGCGGATAGATCGAAATTCGAAAGAAGAAAAACTTAAATCAAATTGTAATGTTTTTATTCATAAAAGAAGATTTGTAGAGCAACTGCTTTGTTCGTGTTTTGATTTTGATTAATGATTTATGATTTATTAACGGTTTAACCACAAAAAAAACCTGCAAACAAACACCGTCTAAATTGACCAATGGTGAGTGTTCCAAGGAGAAGAACACACACGATTCAAGCGAGTATATACAATTTTGATTTTGCTTTTTTACAATTTTAAACCAACATACGAATCTGGACGAGGAATGTTATAAACAATTAATGAACAATCTGTATAAGGCACCATCAATCAAATCTTGTATTCTTTATTGAATTTTAAAGTTTACGCCGACTCCGACATGTTAACATGTATTTGTTGCAGAACTAAAATTGTGTTTTTGTGTTGCATGAACGAATCTTCCCACATATAGTTATAGAGATTTCCACACAGTGTACATGTCATGTGCACATGAAGAAGTGTTCTTCTTTACAGCAAAATATTATTTGCAATTCAATAAAACCTCACGTTTGCTTATTGTATGGTAATACTGTTTTAATCAAGTTTGTTTTACTCATCATGTATGTGTTGAAGAAAGGCATACGATCGTATATACCCGCTTTAAGGAAGAATATTTTCTCAATGATTTGCACGTAAGCTCATATCCGTATAACCATGTACGTGGCACTTCACTAGTTAGTGCGTATGAGGGTTATTCGTTGTTAAATATAGTACGCGACACCCATAAGAAGCATCGCATGAACTCATCAAAATGTAGCGTATTTCAAACTCGTCAAAATGTAGCGTATTTCAAACTCATCAAAATGTAGCGTATTTCAAACTCATCAAAATGTAGCGTATTTCAAAGCCTATACATGCTTCAACTGTAAAACATAATGAAACATTCATGTTTTCAATATTTGCTTAAATGTATTTGTTGAAATGATTGTTCAACATTTGGATTAAAATTTGATTGGATGACATTAATAGGCATACACAACATGTATAATGTATAGTAGCATTTCTATTATTATATAACACTTTAAAGTACAACATCACTATTATTAATGTTGAATTGAGTTTTATCAAGTGGTTTTACTTCTAGTAGAATTCATGTTAAGTTTGTTTAGTCTGATTGCATTTAATACCGTGTGAACGTATTGGCTCGTTGTTTAGGTTTTCTAAGCCTCGCTAAATAAACGTTTCGGTATTAAAAAATATGGTAATATTCTATATATTATAATCCGATGTTCTTGATTCATCTCCATGACACAATAGGCAGTGCCCATATAGTTTTCAGCTTCTGGCAAAATGTACGGGTGCACTACATCTACGTATCACAAACACATTTATCATATTTGATTTTATAGACTTTTTGTCTGAGGTGAGTCGAACATCTGTGACACATACACGCATCAAATAACAAACAGAGACGATAATTGAGTTTAACATTATTGCCTCTCATGTATTCCATAAACCAGAACATAAAAGGCCGTGTCAATCGTCTGGACGGAAGCTAAAATTAAGTTGTCATGGTAAGTGTGATCTATATCTCAGTACTTACATACACCAGACCTGCTTGACATGATGCGAGTTGATTGCATCGACGAAACAGTCAGTTTCTGTGTTAGCTTCGACAATTCCTGTAAGATAAGAAAGGTTTCAAAATGCGATAGTGTTTTATGGTCGTGTACATTATACTATATCGGACAATAAAAAAGCTTTATATAACATATGTGACTCCTCTGTGAAATTTTATCGTAGACCAAATGTTAACACACATTATCGCACATAACCCTGCTACAAATAAAAAAGCACGGTTTGCTATGTGAACTACCACCCTCTGTAACTTTCTGTTGATTAATTTCGTATACTGCATTTATATAGTGTATTCGATTGTGATGAAATAATGAATGCATAGATCCAAACCGTCCTTGTGCCAATATAATGGAGCAAAATCTCAATGATTAGCATATATGTGTGTCAATATGATACGACACTTATCTTTTGTGTTTTATTAAGCTCATCATTTTTCTTCAATGCCTGCTAAATATCAACATAACAAATATCATATGTTCTAAATAACATAAAGCAAAAAACGTCGCGAAAATTAGGTCGTTACATATATCGTAAGTATATGTTACAAACACATTTAGTTCAAATAAAATGTATCTGAATATGTTGTCTGTTTTGTTTGAAACCATTTGGGTTGCGTTCTGAGAAAACTGGGCATAATGCATGTGCGTATAGTGTCGTCCCAGATTAGCCTGTGCAGTCCGCACAGGCTTATCATGGAGGACACTTTCCTCTTTAACTGGATTTTCGCTGAGAAGAGACATCATTTAAACGAAACATTCCATAAAAGCGGAAATTGTTGTCCCTTATTAGCCTGTGCGGACTGCACAGGCTTATCTGGGATGACAATTTACGCACAAGCATTATGCACAGTTTTCTCAGAACACGAAACATATGACCCACTGACATACCGTGAGCCGTTCCTAAGAACAAGCGCCAACATGTTTCCGTATGTGAGTAGGAACATAATACTAGATATAATTGTTCTACGATACTTCAAAACAAATTTTAATATTCTTACGAAATACATTCTTGTAAATTGTATAAAAAACAGCTATGCGGGAGTTTTGTTTTCAAAAACAGATAAAACGTCGACGAGTAACGGAGTGAAATAAAAGTTAGAATTATCGTAATTAGAGGTTTTAAATTCAATTAAATATACTTTTCGTAATCCAATCAAAAAGTCATGCATGTACATAACACATGTTCAAATCTGGAAAAAATACACTCCGGAGAAAAAATGGACACATTGCAGTGGCTATCTTTCATTTTTGAAATAAGACGGTTATTAAGGTAGGTTTTTCCAAGAAAAAATAACATCATCTGTCATTTTGTTCGCTGTAGACTTGAAGAGTTGGCTATATACGTATGCGGTGAATTTATGTTGTAACATCAATGTATGAATGCTTTTTTTGTCAGGTTATAATATTACTCTTGTCCCGAAAAAAACATCTCCACAACTGAAGTCCACAGATAGCAGCGGACTACGCGTTATTTATCTATAAATCACATCATTTTATGATAAATATGACATGAATGTCACATTTGGCTGTTCACTGATCAACGTCGAGAAGCCAATGTTCACAATTTAGCATCTGTATAATGATAAGTTTATGATCAGAATGGTGCTATCATGTATAATGTGCTCGGAATAACTTTTATTTGATATTGTATTTTAAATTTCTTTTACGAGTTTACACTAAGTTAACCTTACCAAAGACATATGCACATGTCTATGCTGTCTTTATATACTTTCTAGATGAACGTTCTCTAATTCAGAAATAATTCAGAAATAATATACGCGTCTATATAATACGGAACATATATGTAACTATATCCTCGTGCTCTGCCCGATAAAGAAATGCCTTCGTATAGAAACATGACGTTATGATGGTGTTCTGCAAAATTAACGATATTGTTTTATCTAACATGTGTCGAAAGTGCACAGTATATAAGAGCCTCTTTAACAGAAAGTGCTCTTTTGGTAAATCCAAGTTTCAACACAATAAACCCAATAGAGAGAATGATCGTCTTGCTGTCAGATGATTGCATCATTAAACCCAGATCCAGGACATGTCATGACATTTTAATGAAGCGACGCAACCATATGTGTATATGATCCATTCAATGTGTGCGCATAGTCAATTGCGTATTAACTAGTAATATACCTTGTAAAACTGTTGATAATGCACACATTGCATTGTCTCCTATTGTAGATGTGTGTTAATATATTTTTTATTTATTTTAAGAAAATTAATCATTTTTAATCGAATTTCACTAAGGATTCGTTGTTATACTTCTAATAGATGGACGTTTTTATTATGTATAATCGTTGAACACTATAAGACACTGTTCAGAACCATCGTCTCTCGTAACTCTTTTAGAGTGGTTTTGTACATTTATATAATGATTTTGTATAACTTTACTGTGTTTTTATGTACACACGTGAGACGTTAATAACCTATTCTGGCTGTTAAACTTGTCAATCACCATCAAAACATCATAAACATTTACTTTAAACAAATCATGATTCAAACAAAAAAGGCACGCTGAGTCCGAATCTCTAAATTGTATGTATAGTTCCATCATACGGCATTTAATTAACATTCCTCGTTCATATTGAGAAAACGCATATTGAGAAATTGGTTTAAGATTTGGTTATAAGTTTGTCTCATAGTTCCGTTGTATAATGCATCATGGTGCAAGATTGGGTCACAATTTATTTTGGAGTTGTTTAAATATATTTGAATAGGTTCACAAGCAACGAGTATACTACCCCTTCAGTATCACAACTCAAAGCAGATACTTGCTATGATTTATTAAAATACTTAAAACTGAAAGAACATATCTGCCGCAGTAATATCGTTATTATAAAGTCATATTACATACGTGAGTACGTGCATGATGGTGTTTTATATTATCAATTTAATTCAAGTAAATACTTGCTCCACTTGCTATGCTTTATGAAAATAATTGAAACTGAAAGCACATTCATTTCGAAGTAATAACGTTATTCTACAGTCATATTACATATGTGATTACGTGAATGATGCTGTACATATACCGGTGCGAGAAATAAGCAAAGTGTGCACAGAATAATGCAGATAACAGTTAAGTGTTAAATTTTGTAATCAAATAATTATGCTATACAATTAGGAAAAATGTATTTTCAAGTTATTCTATATGATTAACATGTTCGCCAAATGAGTTTCATGCATGAATTATACAGATAGTGGACACACAAAAAACACTCAATGCTCTGTCTGATAAACAAAAAAGTGCGCTGGGAGATTGTTGATGCTGTTTTGTCTATTCCATCGTTATTTGTTTATCGCTTTAAGACCTGTAAATGTGATCGCATTCTTTAGTGGTTGTTAATGCTACCAAAGCGTCGCACTAATGTGTTTCCTAAACAACTCTGTGCCCCATTGTGAGTGCTCAAGTATCACATTAACAATATAAAAATACATTACGTGTCAAAAAGAAAAGAATAAGTACCGAATAAATCACCACGGAGTTCAATTAAAAACTGAAGATAATTATCGTTTTCTTTCCAGGCACAAAGCGTGCACGTGTTATCTCAGGAAAACAGTCGAACGAAAAAAAACAAAACGTTGAAGCCGATAAAATGGATATTTGATAAACTTAGAGCCGGAGAAAGTAAAACAGTGACGCTATATTGCAATGTGAAGACTGTTATAGACATTCCCAAATCAGAGATTCCATGAAGTATCCAACAATGCGTTTTATGTGAGTAACACGTAGATTTGAAACGATCTCTGTACACAATTTATATATGGTTAATCGGCTAGTGTAGCCATAAACACAATTCAAACACGGAAACGAATGCTGCATGCCAAACAGACAACAGAAAAACACCACATGTATGGCTTCTTATAATGCATTTGTACCAATGCCTAACTAAAGCAGCCGTAGGTGTGCCGCACAATTCTTTGCGGTAAACACGATTACAAAAACGACTAATGACTTGTAAGGTATCATAATTATTCCATTGGATTTCCGTATAATCCTTAAGCATGATAATGGTTATTAATTAACAACTATAATTTGATAAAAAAAAGATTAAGATGATAATCACAATCAGAACAATTCAAGATCCTATTCACAAATCATCTTTTTTGTATGAAAACAAATCTTTGTAAGTTGTAAGTTACAAATACAATTTCGGTACCAAACAATCTTTGGGAAAACAATATGCGGAGTAAAGATGTTCCATGAATTGCTTTATTTCATATTAATGTTAAGCTCAATTTAATTTTGTAAAGAATGCTTGTCATTGTGTATGTTTTTAGACTTTTTTTTGGAACATACTTATGGATTTCTGGATCAGGAATATATTTACATTATGCAGTACATCTGTCTGCTGGTGTAATCTCGAATCATTATGTTGGTGTTCTTTATATAACAATGTCAGTTTAAATTATACCTTTCCAAATTCAAGCTTAGAATTTAGTTATGGTATGTTATTTCATAACATTTTTATTATCCATTTTTACATAACTTTTTGATCTTCTATCAGGTTTTATAGCGATTGGTGCAACCTAAATATGCATCAATAAATCAAGCAAGTGGAAAGTGCGAAAGTATAGTGTATAGATCTTAGATCGACAGTTGATAGTTGTTTTTTTAACAGAGTACTTTGTTTTTATAATGTTCTCTGTTATTATTCCTGTCCAATTTTTAATTTTAAAATATTGTTGTGTGTCTGTTTATGTTCGATTATGTTTTGATAGAAGCATATTGAAAACATTGATATTTTCATTGCAATCGATATCAGTAATCGCTAACGTTTTCAAAGACGTTCGGAAAACCACGAAGTTGGCTTTTGGTGTGATCTGAGTGTTTAGTTGTATGATATTGAAAAAGAGGTTACCGAACATCGATCAAAGATCGAGGCGGAAATAAAACAAGTTTAGGGCTTAGCCAATATCAAGATAAAAATGGCTTTGTTGAAATACTTCGAAACACGGCAACAAACTCAATTACAAAAAAAAACAGAAACATATCGAAATAATATACTTTAACAAATACATTTTTTAAACCTTGATGTTAACGTTCAGCCTACTTTTTACCGTATGTTTTCTTACCATATATGATCGTCTTAAAACAATAGTTCAATATGCGGAGGCTGAAAGATGTATAACAGTCAGTGAAATTCGGAACAATACTCACAAACTCATTAACTTTAAAAGTAAGAGTATGAACGTTTCTGTTAAGGTTTAGTTACAAACAACTAGTTCGTGGTTTAAACAGAATATTGATTGACGAATGATAACACGTGATCATTAAAATACTGTCGAAAAGGGACACCGGCAAAAACAAATATTTAACAAGCGAATGGAAACACAAACGGTACGCATTACGATGAACGATTAAAAACACATAAGCAACACACAACTTAAATATTGTGTCTGATGTAACTTAATCCAAACCATGAACATATTAAGACTACATGGGTGTGTTTGTCAAACGAAATTGTATACCGTCAGAGAAGGATATGATAGTATGATGTCATTAACGTCAAACGTCAGTGCATTTACATTTTAAAATACGAAATAACGATTTAAAATTGGGAATTTAAATAATTACCTTCGCTGTCAGCATTTTGTGTAGAACAGATTTGCAGTGAAGAATTGCACAACGCTAAAGCTTATCCATAATTTGTCCTCAGTATTATGTTCGTCCTTTTTTATTTCCAAAAAAGTCGTTATTGAATTGAATAAATCGAGTCACACTATTTTATCTAAATATGCTTAATACATATTAAATATATTTTCAAAATCCATTAGCGAGCGTATTTGTGTATGTGGTAATATAAACCAACCTTAATAAACCAACTGAGGTTTGAAATGATGTTTCTACAAAATAAACAAATGTAAAGTATTTAAGCGTTTTATGTTTATTTCTTTAATATGGCGATTGAAAAACAAACGAACATATAATTACAAACATAAGATATGAATGAATTGAAATAAATATAAGTTAGTATTAAATAAAGGACATCCATTGACCATTTAAAAATACACCAATAACTATTAGAGTAAATAACGTGTACATATATGTATA
Organism: Dreissena rostriformis; assembly: GCA_007657795.1. Classification (NCBI taxonomy): domain Eukaryota; kingdom Metazoa; phylum Mollusca; class Bivalvia; order Myida; family Dreissenidae; genus Dreissena; species Dreissena rostriformis. The sequence continues at coordinate 329,105 of VMBQ01000135.1, forward strand.
CAAATCATAGTTTACGCAGTGTACACAGCAAACTTAACGCTGTTGACAATATGGTGTATTGCATATACTAGTTAATATTTATATATTTATTATTTGTTTGCACCTTGTTTTGGTCGTAAATAACAACTACATTTGTTTGCTTTAAATGCATTGATTTTGCGTTTGAATCTTTCAAACGGTACAATATTTACACAACTGTGTAGTTTAATATATTTAATTTAAATTTGTGGACAAATTTTGCGTTATTATATTGTGAACGGGTTAGTACTTGTTTGTTTTTTTCATAAAATCTTATAATTGATCAATATGATTCTTTTGCATCATGTAATTTTCTTATCACATTTTAATTTGCGTTGCTAAATTTACCCGGTATCGAAATAAACCAGTAGAACATAATCGTATTAATTGCAATACGAACACAGTAGTATTCACGTCTTTTTGAATTGATTAACCGTCTTGTTAACAACTTGCTAGGAATAATGTCGACAGCAAAAACATATCTTAAAACGGGGCATGAAGGGATAATGAAGCGAATCGACATACACAATAAAATCTCTTAAGCTATTTTGGCTGTAAATGATTTGAAAAATAAATCTTCGGAATATCAAGTTTTGTTTTACTCTTAGATTTATCATTCGTTTTCCGGTTGTTGTTACAATGTATTATAGTTATTTGCTTATTTAATAATACCTATAACGATAAGGCGACTCATCTGAGTTGCATGCCCTTTAATAACTCGCTTGTGTCGTTCGTTGTNGACGATACTGATTTCAATAAGATTATAATCAAACATATGTATCTGTCATTATATGGTCAATAAAGTATTTGTCGGTCGTGATTACAATCCAATTCTTGATTTCACTTTAAGTGATGTGTTTATAATAAAACAGATTTTTCGATAAGCAGAAATACGTGAGTTTCCCATTTTGAATAAATTTAATGATATACTTTTTGATTTTTTTTTTTGTAAATTATGGCCGTGAAGGAATACGTAAACAAAAAATCACATTAACAAAAACGTTAAATTTACAACTTAACCTACTCTCGTAAAATCGTAAATTACAAATGCTTTGCCATTAAGGTATACTTAACACCATTAAATCATTTGAGCATATATTCAGCACCTGCAAACATTGTATTTAAACTACAGCGAAACAAAAAAAGCGAGCATAGTTTCTCTCCTTGTTTTCAGATCTGTTTAACAACTTACGAAATCATAAGGAGATTGTGTGTTCCGAATAAAGGAACTGGTCTTGCCGTTAGTGCAAACAAAATTGAAATGTTTACTACCATCAAGCCATAACTTGTTTGACGGTTAATAAAGTAAGCACATGACCACGGAAAAACAATATTGAATATTTAACCAAATGTTGGTTTTATAGCGATTGTTGCAACCTAAATATGCATCAATAAATCAAGCAAGTGGATAGTGCGAAAGCATAGTGTATAGATCTTAGATCGGCAGTTGTAAGTTGTTTTTTAACAGAGTACTTAGTTTTTATAATGTACTCTGTTATTATTCCTGTCCAATTTTCAATTTTAAAATATTGTTGTGTATCTGTTTATGTTCGATTATGTTTTGATAGAAGCATTTGAATACATTGACATTTTCATTGCAATCGATATCGGTAATCGCTAACGTTTTCAAAGACGTTCGGAAAACCATGAAGTTGGCTTTTGGTGTGATCTGAATGTTCAATTGTATGATATTGAAAATGAGGTTACCGAACATCGATCAAATATCGAGGCGGAAAAAAAAAAGTTTAGGGCTTAGCCAATATCAAGATAAAAATGGCTTTGTTGAAATACTTCGAAACACGGCAACAAACTTAATTACAAAAAACAGAAACATATCGAAATAATATACTTTAACAAATACATTGATGTTAACGTTCAGCCTACTTTTTACCGTATGTTTTCTTACTATATATGATCGTCTTAATACATCCATTGACCATTTAAGAATACACCAATAACTATTAGAGTAAATAACGTGTACATATATGTATACAAATCATAGTTTACGCAGTGTACACAGCAAAACTGTTGACAATATGGTATATTGCATATACTAGTTAATATTTATATATTTATTCTTTTGTTTGCACCTTGTTTTGGTCGTAAATAACAACTACATTTGTTTGCTTTAAATGCATTGATTTTGCGTTTGAATCTTTAAAACGGTACAATATTTACACAACTGTGTAGTTTAATATATTTAATTTAAATTTGTGTACAAAATTTGCGTTATTATATTGTGAACGGATAAGTACTTGTTTGTTTGTTCATAAAATCTTATAATTGATCAATATGATTCTTTTGCATCATGTATTTTTTTGATCACATTTTAATTTGCGTTGCTAAATTTACCCGGTATCGAAATAAACCAGTAGAACATTATCGTATTAATTGCAATACGAACACAGTAGTAATCATGTCTTTTTGAATTGATTAACCGTCTTGTTAACAACTTGCTAATAATGTCGACAGCAAAAACATATCTTAAAACGGGGCATGAAGGGATAATGAAGCGAATCGACATACACAATAAAATCTCTTAAGCTATTTTGGCTGTAAATGATTTGAAAAATAAATCTTCGGAATATCAAGTTTTGTTTTACTCTTAGATTTATCATTCGTTTTCCGGTTGTTGTTACAATGTATTATAGTTATTTGCTTATTTAATAATACCTATAACGATAAGGCGACTCATCTGAGTTGCATGCCCTTTAATAACTCGCTTGTGTCGTTCGTTGTAGTTCGATGGAGGAAAATATTTTGTACATAACTATTGCATCTAGTTGTGTGTGCTCCCTCCTACGCTACCGTTTCAGAAACTTGGACATACTACTACAAGTACCAATAGTTATGATAACTAGTATATTCTGCAATAAATCACGGTCGAAGCGTAATGCTGTGAAAGAAGTTCAGGAATTCTAAACAAATTGTTTAGTTAAATATACGCGCGATCTGGCAAACTTTACGAAAAATAATTTATGAATTATGCAGATCAGTAAATACACATGTATTAACACATTTTTAATTCATATACTTGCTTACGATTAGTTTATTAGTCATCTTATTTGCATGTATTAAGATATTATTTTCATAGTTGTTAATAACACATATTACATCACAGTCGTTCACTCAGAAACTACAACAAGGAGCAACAACAATTATTTATCGGAATAGCCATTTTGAATCATTAAATTCCAGCAGAGAATTACATTCGACCAACTAATTTATGTAAACCCGTAATTGGAGCGCGTTCTGTTTTCTTGCCGTGCTTACTTGCCAAGAACACACGGTTAAATGAACTCAATGCTGTCTCTTGATCAGTCACCCTTTGGTTATGAATGCAGTCGACGTCATTTGGAATTATTTAGTCGTGACGTTACCAAAACGCATGCGCACATGTTTTTCGCAGAATAAAGAGCGGAATCGGAATTAAAATTGTTTTACTATGATACACATCCATTTAATGTAAAGTGAGGGTAGATTGGAACTCATTTACGGCTAAGTGCTAGATATTGCTTTAATGAACACTGATTTTACGTTCCGCTGGTTTGAATCAAACGGAAATCCCAACCGTTGCTTATTAACGCAATAATCAACACTTAGCCAGAAACTATGTATAAAGTAAACATACTGCCTTTGTAAGTGATAAGTATCACAAGGCAGGCAGCGTGTTCAAAACCCTAATATTAAATGTCTTAATCGCACGATGGCATAAAAACGATACGCACAAAAGCATGTGAGAAAACCAACCTCCTTTTCTATGCTCGCATTCGGTTGGTGGACACGATTTTGTAAGTCTTTGAAACATGGCATTAACGTTATTTTTTATGGATTGTTTATGCACATAACTGCACCACCAAATAAGTTATTTTAGAGTCTAACGGCTGCAGGGAAAATATAGTATAGCACTGCTAGATATCACATCATGTTATTCGATTAGGGAACCACTTTAAGCACATTATCATACCACGTCATTGATATCTACCTGAAATAAAGGGGCCTTATATAATGTTGTAGATCTGTCTGGGGACCGGCCTGATCGTCCGGTTTTCAGAGAGTTCCGGTTTACCAAGAGTTGGCATATTGCCGAAATATACATTGTATGCAATGTGTACACAATCATATAAGAATACAGCAAAACATAAACATTTACATGTACCATGTGATAACTGTACTCATGTAATGTTTATGTTAAAAGTATTCTTCGAAAAAATGTGTTTTAATTCGATTTAAAGCATAAAACATTCCATACCGACTTGTATTGATTAATCCCAAAGTGAGCGTGGTGCTTTATACATGTACGTAAATGTACATGCGTAATTGACATTTGTCATATAGGCGAGTGAGTCGTGTTCTAGTTCGCTATAAATAGCTCTGAATTAATTAAGTTTTATTTGTTACAAACAAATTTTGTGGACGAACGATTTATTATTCAAGACATTTAACACATTNCTTGATCAGTCACCCTTTGGCTATAAATGCAGTCGACGTCATTTGGAATTATACAGTCGTGACGTTACCAAAACGCATGCGCACATGTTTTTCGCAGAATAAAGAGCGGAATCGGAATTAAAATGGTTTTACTATGATACACATCCATTTGATGTAAAGTGAGGATAGATTGGAACTTATTTACGGCTAAGTGCTAGATATTGCTTTAATGAACACTGATTTTACGTTCCGCTGGTTTTAATCAAACGGAAATCCCAACCGTTGCTTATTAACGCAATAATCAACACTTAGCCAGAAACTATTTATAAAGTAAACATACTGCCTTTGTAAGTGGTCAGTATCACAAGGCAGGCAGCGTGTTCAAAACCCTAATATTAAATGTCTTAATCGCACGATGGCATAAAAACGACACTCACAAAAGCATGTGAGAAAACCAACCTCCTTTTCTATGCTCGCATTCGGTTGGTGGATACAATTTTGTAAGTCTTTGAAACATGGCATTAACGTTATTTTTTTATGGATTGTTTATGCACATTACTGCACGACCAAATAAGTTATTTTAGAGTCTAGCGGCTGCAGGGAAAATAAAGTATAGCACTGCTAGATATCACATCATGTTATTCGATTAGGGAACCACTTTAAGCACTTTATCATACCACGTCATTGATATCTGCCTGATATAAAGGGGCCTTATATAATGTTGTAGATCTCGTCAACGGGGTAAATATAAGTCAAGGTTTGAAGAAAGGTCATATTACTCTGAATAAACTACAAAGTCATCAATTTTGTAAACTAGAATAATATTCAAGAACACAAAACAACTATTTTAGGTATCACCTGATATAATTCAAAACGATAGGGCAGTGGCCTCTTATTCTATCACTTTATCAAAGTGTAGATGCTGGTACTACATTCATACATCTTATACATAGTCATGCGTTTCCATGACACATTAACTAATTTTCCCGTTCATAACAATATGTTCATTTAAGTTGGTACATTAAGGTCGAACAAATCATATTATACCATTGCCAATATTATAACAAAATTATGCTATCAAATATAATGAAAACTACATAATACAAAATTGATACATACAGGTTATCAATTCATGTCGTGTATGTACGTGATACAAGTTTGGTTAAGACAAGAGATCAATACGCCGCTTGCTTATAAATACGGATATATTGCCTAAATATCAAGTTCCCCGACACAGAGTTCGTGACTTTGCAAATCAAATTGCATTGGACACGCAACGGGTTAATCATCTTATTCGTTAGATGCTTGAAATAGCAGTCTGTCCGGCAACTTTTATAAAAAAGAAAATTTGTGACGCCTGCTGTCTCGTTAAGAAATACACATTAAGTCAAACTTTAGCTTCACCAGCAGGCGAGAAACTTCATAAGACCATGCGGTCCTTTATTTATTGCAAAAAGACGGAAGACAAGTCACAGACGTACACAACAAACGCACATATTAATGCATACACATTTGTTTCATTATGGGACATGCTATATGAAACTTCGTTAATAATATACCGTTAGTCAAACCAAGGCTACTGGTACGACATTGAAATTACGTATAATAATTAACGACATTAATCTAACACATACGGCAGTAGTTGACATCTCGTCTGTACAAATATTAAACAACACATTTTAACAAGATACTCCTACAATTACACCCAATACCATTAAAATGTTCCAGCTTAAACATTACCAAAAATGTTAACTTATTATTTACATATACACAAAGTCGTGTAACATTTACACTCACCGAACAATTATGTATTAACCGCCTGACATGTTTTTTGTTCACAACGTCAATATTGAGTCCACGTATCTCAGACTAGTATGCGCTGTGCAATGGCCATGGTTCAGGCGCATGTTTCGTTGTCATTTAATTAACTTCATTGCAGTACATTGTTGACGATATTGAAAGTTAACGTAGACAGCGCAATGCAGTGCATAGAATACGATGCCCATTCAATTGAAAAAGTTACTGAGGACATGGTAAACAGTTGTTGTCATCGAATTAAAGTTAAAACGTGTTTCTTGTCAATAGTAGCTTTTCTCAGTATGTGCCTCACTAAACCCGCCGTCATTTATTTTTAATCATGGACTCTTGTTCTTAAGAATGTGTTATTTTGTGAACGCAATTCATAAGTGTGTTTGTTTTGAACCATTTTTGTATCATCATCTCTGTTTAATGTCGTGTGTTTATTCATTTGAGAACAGTTGTAAGAAAAGGAAAAATTTCGCACATGAAAAGTCATGATACAATTAACACTTCACCGATTGTGTTTATAAAATGTGCATACATATATTCGCAATGACAATCATTCCAACATTATAGGAATATCGTCTCGTTTTTGTTTAATCATCGAAATAAATCGTATTTGTTTTAAGTGCATACACACATAGAACAGTTATTTTCTGACAAAAACCAAGTGGTGGAATTGATTAGCGCATAAGATGTTTTGGTCTTCTTTAATATGTATACAATATGCATACCAACTTGTCTCTAATATCACCTTATAGATGTACACGTTGTCTTAGTGAATTAGTTCGTTGATAGATGGTATGTAATATTAAACATTTTAAGAAGCGTTCACTCTTTGTTTTACTTTCTCTGGAAATGTAACAACTATAAACGCGATTTGCATAATATCTTCTGTAAAACGTCTTTACATATTTCGAATTACACGCAGTCTGATATCATTCGCACTCGGATGGAAAATATAATTTGTTATTTCCTATGGGTATTCAGTAATCATTGTCTTCTAGGTAATACAAATAACACTTAATTAATCAGCGAAATGAGTATTTTGTTTGATATGGCACACACAAAGCTAGTAACGGCGGTGTTATGAAATGTGTACTATTACTATTCTTTAAGGAAGCTTAATAATGTTAATGTGTGGTTGATGAATATTTAATTGGACTTGTGTCAGGGTTATCTATTGTCAGTGAATTGTGTTGGGTTTGACGAGTGAATACTAACCTAAATAAGTTTAGGATACATGCAACTCAAGAAACGTTTTCCGGGCAGAAATGTTTGTGAATATTCGCTACTTTTCATTTGTAACTAATTCATCATATTATACTGATAGCCTTTCCGATAAGTACAATTTATCTGTTGTATATCGTGCGGTATTTTCCTTTGTCAATGTTGAATGTTTACATCATTTTTGACGTCATTTACGGGTATAAATAGTTCCGATCTATCGTTTTTCTCTGTTGACTTTGGTCACACAATTGTTAATGTTGGATAAACAAATGGATAGACAAGGAGATAGTTAGGAAGATAACTTGCAGTTCGACTTGAAATATTGGATGTAAGATAACCAAATGCAAGATTATTTAAAAGTCACTTTTAGATAACGTTATGAGTAAGACACAGTTATTTCTTTAAAACAAAGACTGTTAGTTTAAACATATTTATTTCAAACAATACACATAGTTTAACATTGAAGTACATACAACATGTATACAGTTAACATGTTTGAATATGATTAGAACGGAAGACAAAGTCTTATATAGTTCTTCTCCCAATACAAATACAATTACATGTTGTCAGACGAACATAGTTGGTTTTTTATGATAACACAATAATACTAGAATGAAAAAAATGAGAGAAACTCCGAGTAAAGAGTTTTACTTGTTAAAAAAAGGTAATGGATTGACCTTTGAAAGGTGAAAGAAAGAGATTGTCAGAGTTCTGGGAAGAAAGTAGAAGAAGTTTAGAAATACTTGATTAGGGCGAAGGAGGAAAAGAAGGTTGAGAATCGTTCTGTAGCATGTTTACGAATCAAATCGTTTGCTATTTACAATAAATGTGTGAACTGCATCAGCTATTTTAGTATTTATTAAGAAGTCACGAGTTTTGTCTCCATATAGAATAGTTTCAATGCAGGGAACAGTATATACGGATACTGAGTTAAAAAGTTCGCCGCGAATATGTACATACCGAGTGCATTCGAGAAAGAAATGTGACGTCGTTTCATGACGCCCGCATTGACATAACTTGGATTTAATAATGTTGCGCCTGAAAAGATGTTCATTTACGGCACTACACTTCGTTCTTAGGCGCGTGTGTAACATTTGGGATCGTCTTTCGCCGTATAAAAATAGGGGATTTACAATTGGTCGATCTATGATAATGAGCCTTTTGAAGGACTGGATCGATTCCGCGTTTTTGACGACATCGGGAAGATTATTCCATTCAGATACAGTGGACGGTAGAAACGAATTTGAATAAAGTGACGTTCGCGCTTGAATTGTTTGGAGATGCGACGAATTTCTTAATGACTAATTGCTACTCGACCCAACTGTTGCGGGCAAAAGAGACTGTAAGTAGTTAGGAACATTGTTCGAGTTTATTTTGTAAATTAATATTAATTTATGTTTGCGTCTTCGTTGACTAATAGTTTCCCATCCTTACTCAATATAAAGATCTTCTAGTGATACTAAACGTGTACATCCGGATGTTATTCGCGCGGCTTCGTTTTTTTTTAGTTCATCTTTTTCATATTGCGTACAATTATCAAATACAGAATCTAAGTACATAAGGATTGGTCTTATAAACGATACATATATTTTTTCGAGAGTTTTTCTATCAAGCATTATTTTTAGTCGGCGCATTATATGAACTCGTGTCCATGCCTTTTCCATTATGTAGGATATATGTACATGCCATGTGGAGTCATTGGACATAAAAACACCTTAATGTTTATGGACATCAACAATAGGAATATTAACGTTTTGCAAAGTCAATGGTGGATATTTGATAAAATTGGTTTTACTGAAACATGGTTAAATAGTTCAATCCCATCACCTGATCTCCTCTTTAATTTCAAGATGTTGAAGATTTCAAGATTTATTAGATATCATGTAAATAAAGGCCTCCGGCCCAAAATACAGCATTCATTTACAATAACGTTATACAATGATAAATGCCACCTTGTATACATTGTGATTTTACACTTGTGTTTCAACAATATACACAATATTATACAACACAAAATATAACAAAAACAAAAAGTTTGTAATCAAGGTAAATTTATATTCCCAATGACATTCATTAATTTCGTAACATAGAAAGTTAATTGTTTTATAACAGTGATATCAGTGCTGCTCATTAGAATGTTAAATGACGTTTCGTTTCTTTGGCCGTTATACCAATTATACAAATAACTTGTTCTTATATCAGTGTACTGGGGGCACTCAAAGAAAGCATGGAATTCGTTTTCCAATACATGTACGTCAAATCTTGTTAAACAAAATAAGCATGTTCGGTTTTCGCGCTGTACGTTAAAATGCCTTCCAAGCTCAATGTTCAATTTATGATTGGAACACCTAAAACGAGCATATGCGCAACGTGACTTAAAGGGTACATCTATAGTTAAATATTTCTCCGGAGTTAAAAGTGATTTAAAAAGTTTGTAAGTGTCGCAGCGCGGAGATGCATTAATCTCATTGTGCCAGTCTTGGGTTTTACAGTCTTGTATACGCTGTTTAAAATATTGTAAAAATATAGTCATATCGCCTACGTCCTGGGCAACCCAAACAAAACCAAAACCATATTTAAATAAGAGTTCCTTCACATATGTTGCCCAATTTTTCCTTCCAATATCGTCTAATGACTTCAGCATTTTGTAACAATTAACTGGATATCTATGATTAGGCATATGAAGTAAATGACACCAGTATTTTATGCATTTCAGATAATACACACAACAAAGTGATAATCTACCACACTCCCCTAAGACCATGCTGTTATTAACCGTCGAACCGACGCCTAAGAAATATTTGCAAAATTCTATTTGTGATCTTTCTATATTATCACAGTATTCATAACCCCATATTTCAGCCCCAAATGTGAGTATGGGTACAACCATAGTGTCATAAAGTTTAAAAATGTCACTATGGGTAAAATAACCAAAGGGAACTTGAAACTGTTTGATAGAGAAGAATGCTTTGCGTGCTTGTGCCACCAACTTGGATTTAGCAGCTGTCCACGATAGCTTTGGAGTAAATAACAGACCCATATATTTATAAACTGAAACAACTTTAACCTTTTGACCATTTAGAAACCACATTTCATAATTGCGTAAAGGACCACCATTACGGAAGACTATAATTTCGGTTTTATTCATGTTAATCTGCATACCAGTATCTTCGCAAAATTTTGCAACAGCGTTTAAATGTAACTGAAGGTTATATGCTGTGTCCGCGCAATTAGCTACGTCATCAGCGTACATCAAACAATAAATATCTGGTATATCATTGGTTATAAATATTCCATGACTACAATGTTCCCTTAGATAGCTTACTAAATTATTTATATATATTGAAAATATTATCGGTGAGCTTAAATCACCCTGCCTGGTACCGATGTTACAGCGGAACGGTTGCGTAATGATATTTCCGGATACTTTTACATGTGCGCGTAAATTTGCGTACATCGATTGCAAGACAATTAGGATCTTGCCGTTCATACCTTTGGCATATAAACTGGTAAAAAGTTTGAAATGAACCAATGAATCAAATGCCTTTTTGAAGTCCACATATAGTACGTAGAAACGACCACCAGGTTTAGACGTATACTTTTGAATCATGCTCTGGAGACAAAAAAGGTTATCTACAACCGAGTACCCAGATCTAAACCCGGATTGTGACTCTTCTATGATGGTGTTTTTCTCTGCCCACTCATTTATGCGGTCAGTAATTATACTTGAGAAAATTTTATACATGACATTAATCAGTGAAATTCCTCTGTAATTAGCCGGTTCTTCCTTACTGCCCGATTTAAATATTGGGACTATAATACTTTCGCACCACGATTCCGGAAATATACCTGTATCTAAAATTTGATTAAAAAGACTATTCAAGATCGGAATTATAATATGTTGTGTGTTTTTATAAAATTCCGCTCCTATCCCATCTTTACCGTGTGATTTACCAGTTTTCAGCTTAGATATACTGATCCTTATTTCTTCATCTCTAATTGGTCTATTAAAAGGGCTATTAACATCATAATCGTCACTGTTATCAAATCGGGTATTATGAATTGGAATCTGATCATTACTGTAAAGTAAAGATTGAAAGTAATCTCGCCATTTTCCAGGGGAGATAGAATTGCTTTCCGTTTCAGGCTTTGTATGCCCTCTTACTAGTTTCCAGAACGTTTTTGGATTATTGCTTGATTTTAGCAGTGAAAATCGTTTTTTACGTTGATACGTGCATAGTTTCGCCTTGCACATGTTTTTGAAAGATGATCTAGCTACCTTATAGTTTAAAAAATCTACGTTATTATTTGTCGAACGAAAACGTCTAAGAAGAGAGTATTTCTTTCGTTTTGCNCCGCCTCTTTACGATGATCAAACCAATACTTTTGTAGTGGAGGATATAAGTATTGACGATATGCTCAACAAGTACTTTGCATGTCAGTGTTCAGTTGATAAAAGTAATCACGATCTTCCACCTATGCACAATGCAAACGCTCTTCAGTCTATACTTATAACACAGGAGGAGGTCATTGACTCAATTAAATGTCTAAAGGTATGAAAAGCATCCGGTCCCGATGGAATAGATAACCGAATCCTCAAAGAGGCAATGCATCATTACGCTACCCTTTGTGTGATTAATTTAACTCTTGTCTAAATACTTGCAAAATGCCTTCTTGTTGGAAAATTGCAAATGTGTGCCCAATTTTTAAAAAAGGTGATCCATCCTTAGCGCCTGATTATCGTCCAATATCACTGTTAAATACTACAGAGAAGATCTTTGAGAGGATATTACATAAACACATTTTTAATTTTCTTCGTGCGAATGCATTTTTGTGCACCCACTCAATCTGGTTTTTTACCAGGTGACTCCACTGTCAACCAGCTTACATATATTTATAATTCATTTTGCAGAGCCCTATACAATGGCCTTGATGTCAGAGTTGTATTATTTGATATAAGTAAAGCTTTTGATAAAGTATGGCACACAAGTGTATTATGCAAATAACAACAAGCAGGAATTCGAGGAAGTATTTTATCATTTTTGTCTAATTAACTTGCTGATCGTAAACAGACAGTTATATTACCGGGATCGCATTCAACCCTTATTGAAATTCTCGTCTCTCAAGGCTCCATTCTAGGACCACTTATGTTTTTAGTCTATATAAATGACATTATTACTAATATTAATGCACACATTCATTTGTTCGCTGATGACACCAGTCTTTTCATGGTCGTGAATTCACCTAACGCTACTGCAGCCGTATTGCAGTCAGATATCGATAAAATTTCCAGCTGGGCTGAACAATGGTTGGTATGCTTTAATCCCTCAAAATCCGAATCAATGCTTTTTTCTCACAAAGATTGTTGAACTATTAAGATTGTTTTAACTTTATTTCTGAGAGGAAAGGCACATTTACTGTGTAAATGTTTTAGATAATGACCATTTACGATGCCAATACAATAATTTAAGGTTAAATCGTTAATTACACATTAATATTTATACAACCTACAAAACATTCACAATCCGAGTCGTTACACATATTGAAAACAAAGGCAAGTATTAATTTTATTCTGATATTTTATAGGAAATATAATTTTAAAAAGTAATTACAACAAATAAGTCTGATATTTGTAAAGCTGTAAAAGGGTCAGGTTCTAGCGGATCAGACGTTAGAAAACATTCTGTACAAACACAAACACATTAGTAACCGTTAAACAAGTCCGTGCATTTACTTTGTTTGATCGATACACCGGTTAAATTATATTATATTATACAATCAGTTTATAGTTCCCATCCAATCAGTACAACAGTAACGCACATTTGTTGTAGCATAATGCAATAACAATATGCATCGTTCTTATGCTCGTGCTCTATATTATTGCTAGCGATTGCCTTTTGTCGCATTACAAAGCACCTGTTTATACACTTGAAATGTATTCAGTATTTGTTGATTTGTTGCACCGTTAACGTAGTTAACGAAATACTACAACATGCATTTTATTCTACGTCAATACGTCAATACGTATGCACTTTGGCCGTATAACAATTCGCTGCTGTGTATGTCGCATTTCCTTTATCACATGATTGATCTATTTCGCCTATGTGTCGAGCAGAAAGACAAGACGTGTTCTTGTCCGGAAAATCATAACGACTTTATCATTTATGGTTTGAATGGTGGGAATAACAAATTACATTTTCCAAGCATTTTGGCTATACGCGTTTTATCTATTAATAGGAAGAATGATCAAAGAATGGCTTCCAGCAAAGCGTGAATATAGTGTGTGTACATTTTTGTATATGTGATGCGATTTTTAAATATGCAAATATGCAAAATTTACTGCATTGTTTCAATGCATGATTATGTCCACCTGCTGGATATTGCCGTCGTATGATCGCATCGGTGTAAGTCGTTATAAATCTAGTAACTGACTGCAAGGTGTCCCATAAATGATTTATATTAAAGGTAGTAACTTATTTATACTAACCATCGGGATAATAAAACTCAGTCAACATTATAAGGATACGCATTATAATCCCTGTTTTCATTCGGTAGTCCATATTAGGTTAAGGTTAAAGGAATCCTATTTTGATTGAAGTAGTCTTCACTTTTAAATACTGTTTCTCTTGAAAATCTTGTCTCGGATAAAATGAGCACTATACGTCGAAGCTTCATAGTTACTTAAATAGGTTAAATAGGCCTGTGATGCGATTGAACAATCCGTCTATAATCTGAATGTCATACTCGGAATACATACTTATATTTCCGCTGGTATTTTAATTTAATTTAACTGACTACAAGGTGTTCCATACATCCGTATCCATAATAACACATTCAAAAAAATGAAAAAAGTTAAACCATAAATCCTTATAATGTTGAAAGCACATTAATTTCGTTGCAATATGAATGTAAATTAATTTAATTTACGAATATTCACTAAGTTAACCTTACCCAATACATATTTAAATGACTACGCCTTGTTTATATACGTTCTTGATAAACGTTTGCTAATTCAGACAGTAGTATATACATGTCTGTTTTATACATAAACATAAATTTAACAATATCCTCAGGCGCTGCTCGCAAAAAAGAAATGCTAAAATTGCCTATCACCATTAGAACAGTATACACATTAAGTGTTAACAAATCATGCGTTAGATAGACGGCGCGCCGAGTTCATATCTCTAAATTTGTGTGTATGGTTCCATAATACGACACTTAATATATTTTAATTAATATCCCTCGTTCATATTGAGAACATGCATATTGAGCAACCCGTTTAAGTTTGGGTTATGTGCTTGTCTAATTGTTCTATTGTACAGTGCATACTGGTATAGGATTTTGTCAAAACATGTTTGAGAGTTGTTTAAATATATTTTAATAAGTTCACTAACTAAGAGTTTACGTCCCCAAATATTGCAATAAGAATGTAAATTATAATAACAACTCTATACTAAAGATAATCAAAAAGAACAGTTTCACATCTAAAAGCAGATACTTGCACTAATTGCTATGCTTAATGAAAATAATTACAACTGAAAGCACATTCATTTCGAATTAATATCGTTATTATACAGTCATATTACATATGTGATTACGTGAATGATGCTGTTTGTTATTATCAATTCAGGTAGACGTTTAACTCAAGTTGATGTTTGTTAAATACTTACAAACGTTGTGGCATTATACATTTCCCGGTGTGAGAAATAAGCATGCGGTGTACGCAGTAATGAAGCAAACAGATTAGTGTCGAATTTGGTAATCAAATAATTATGTTATAAAATGATGAAACAGATATTACAAAGTAATTTAAAAGGATTTGGATGTTGGCCAAATGAGTTTCATTCATTCATGCATCATGAAGATAAGACAAAAAGCTCAATGACCTATCTAACAGACACATATGCTCTAGGGGATTGTTCATGCTGATTTGTTCGATTCCATCATTATTTATTAATCTGCTTTAAGACCTACAGATATGATCGCAGTCTTTATCAGTTCCAGTCGTTGTAAATGCTACCAAAGCGTCGCACTAATGCGTGTTGTAAACAACTCTGTGCCCGATTGTGAGTGTTCAAGTATCACATGAACAATATAAAAATACATTAAGTGTCAAAAAGAAAAGAATGAGGACCAAATAACTCAAGTTCAATTAGGATCTGAAGAGAATTATCTTTTTCTTTCCAGGAACGAAATGTGCCAAAGTTATTTCATGAAAACTGTCGTAAAGAAACACGGTGCATCCGTTTTGAGTTTGGAGTTAGAAACTTTGAACTAAGATGTTAAATACCATTGAAGCAGTTTTGCGTAAGAACTTAGAGGGTAGCAATTAAACTGAGATTTCCGATTTTATATCTTAGTTTTCGTTAAATAACATGTTCTATAAGGCGGAAAACGGCAAATGCATAGCAGGATAACCGATAAGATGGATATTAGATAAACTAAATTTTATTCTGTAATTGTATGCTTACTACCGGAACAACATGCATTTTATAATATGTAAATACGTCATTACGTATGTACTTTGACCTTAAAACCTTTCGCTTCTATGCATGTCGCATTTCCTTTATCATATAATTGATCTATTGCGCCTATGTGTCGAGCAGAAAGACAAGACGTGATCTTTCCTCGATCGAAAATCATAACGATTTTATCATTTATGGTTTGAATAGGGGAGTAAATAACTTTCATTTGCAAAGCCTTTTGGTTATACGCGTTTTATCTGTAAATAGCAAAAATGATCAAAGAATAGCTTTCAGCAAAGCACATTATTTATATGTGATGCGTTTTTTAAGTATCCCAATAGGCAAAATATACTGAATAGTTTCAATGCATGATTTTGTCCGCCTACTGGATATTGCCGTCGTATGATCGCATCTTTGTAAGTCGTTAAATATCTTGTAACTGACTACAAGGTGTCCCAAAAATGATTTATATTAAAGGTAGTAATTTATTTATTATAAACATCGGGATAATGAAACTCAGTCAACATTATAATGATACGCATTATAATCCCTGTTCTTATTCGGTAGTCCATATTAGGTAAAGGTTGCAGGAATCCAATTTTGACTGTAGTAGTCTTCACTTTTAAATACTGTTCCTCTGGTAATATTTGTTTCGGATAAAATAAACACTATACGTCGAAACTTCATAGTGACTTTAATATGTTAACTGTATTCCTGTGATGCCTGTGATGCGATTGAACAATCCGTCTATAATCTGAATGAATGTAATCTAGGCATGAGCTGCCCGTTTGACGAAGTCTTGGACATATTGTGTAATTAACCTGAACTGCCTTATTGCCGTGAAAGTTAAATACGCTTTCTCTTTTCTGTGCTCCGATGCCATCATTTAATTATCAATGCTTAGTGGTGATCCCTTTAACTATCGGGATTAAGAACATGTATATTGTCTGCGATTTGCATCATATTGTTAACCCGTTAACGATCCGGTTAGGTTTTCACTACTCATTGCGTGTGTCTGTACGCCTATCTTAAAATCTTTAAAGTTGAATAATGAAATAGTTGATTAACTGGTTATGATACACGACGACGGGGACAGTGCAGCATTATTAACATTAAAATAGGCTAAAACTAATGTTGCCATGTTGTTTTCCCTTTACAAAATCAAGGTTTAATTGCATTCATTTAAGTTGTATTTCATATCGCATACTTGTTTAAATGAAGTTTAAATTTATATCGAATGCAAAATAAACTTTATTACGTAATAAAAACGAAATGTTGATGGCCGTTCGAGATCAATAGAAGCATCAAAATATATTCAGACAAAAACCACTAATATTTGTGCTATAAATATAATCCCCTGTTTTACCAGAAATCTTTCTGATTGGGTTTTACAGCATTCCGTGCAGACAAGATTCGAGTGGTTAATTACAAACTCATGCTATGGTTGCTGTAATAACTGATCTACGTATCGACAGTTTGCCCGATGCAGGAAATATATAAATATATATTTATATTGATAATAAGTGCATGATTTCCTAATTTGACTGGTATATCGTGATTTAATTAAATGAACTGATGATGTCTGCAGTTGTTTCTACACGTCCTACATTACCAAAACTAAAACGAACTGCAAACTCTTGCACAAAATAGTACAACAAACAAATGCCGGTAAATATCGGCAGCGGTTATTAATTTGAGAAAGCGCTAACATAAGACGTCCGTTTGCATCCGTGCATATACATTTTGTTAAAAACTCACTTCTTACTTTTGAGAGATCGGATGTAGTATGGCTTTTATCGACCGGAATATCTTCCATAATCTAAAGCATTTGATACCTCCCTGAATAGCTTTCTCTATCTAATTTTCCTGGTAAAGTTCAATAACGACAGGTGTCAAATTGTTTCATTAATTATATATGATGTCTGAAGTTCGAGATCCGATTGGCTTACCATGCGTGGTGAGTTTTGGTGAAAACGTGTTTTCAATCGAGTTATATGAGTAAACGTTTCATTCCAACGAAATTTGTTTTCTAACCGCTCGGCATATTTCCGCGACATAGGATTTGTTGGCGATTTGCTTCCAAACACATTGTTTACATACATTCCTATGTATTTCAAATCACATAATCTAAATTAGGATTTGAAAGATGAGACCGTTAAAACATTTCATCTTCATTTAAAAGGGCACAATTATAAAATCGTTTTTTGATTATAATCACAACTTTTTCAAATCATGTTCATACGGTTAAATGGTCACAAGTCAGGGGTCACATGATTAATGTACACATCTAGAGCAAACAAACTTATTTTTACCATATCTTGCGAATTATGTCATTATCGAAATAAATGTATGTCAATGCATTATACCGTTTTTAAACATAATGGGCTACCAAGAGGTTTATATACAGTGGAACTGTGTTACTGTAATATAAAAGAGATTTGAAATATTGAAATCTGCTTAGAATCAAATAAGACTTGCTATAACACAAGTCCTGTATGGCGGTGCGTATACAGTGAAAGAAAGTAATACATAGTCTTCTTTCATAATACGTTTTGATAATCACTACTCTTAAATGTATTATAATCATAGGATTGATAAGTCGGAATATTGTTTTCCGCAAATTCAATCCCAAGATACAAATTTCTTAAATAACCTCGCCATGTGCACTGTCATATGAATGCACTTTAATTCTGATTTGCGTGACAATTGAATGTACATTTTGAGCACAGGACAACGAAACATGAAAAGTACACATTTTTCGCAAACACTAGACATTTAATTGAATAACCGCAACTATGTAATTGAACAAATTTGTTAATAAGTGTTTTTCTAAAGCCATCGTGTTTCAATTGGTATTTACCAAGCACATTTAGATCAAACGAAATTTCATGGTAAATTATTTTCGGTTTCATCGCGAATAACATCAACTTCAGAATAAAATCGTTTATGTTTAAAATGATATTACAATCAATAAATCGCAGATATAACATAGGCACTACAAATGCAATAAATATGATTGTCGGAGTCGTTCATTGTCCAAATTTTTACCTAATCAACGCACGACATATTTAACCACTGAAATAATAATGCGGCATGATCCTTTTAAATAGACACGTTTCATTAAATGTAGTTATATACACCTTATTCGTCTTCGATAAATGCTCAACAACGATATGTCGGCTCACGCATATATGCGAGAAGAAAAGCACTACTTCTTAAACATAACCTTTGTTTTTATATTTGGTCTACAGTTAAAAACTCGATTTTGTGTACGCTAGTTGTGATTTCAATGATACGATAACATGTAAAAGAAGAATATTCCACTTATTATGTTTCTTCTTCCATACACAATTAATATGTTAAACAGAATTGGAATGACTTCAAGTATAAGAAAACAATCAAGCAGTATAGCGAATTCGAGTAAACTGGGTTAAAACGATGGCTAACATAGTTATCTGGATAACATGACAGTTTTCCACTTGCCAGTTAATAAATGTTTATCTTAAATGCTTGGAAACACAGTCTACGTTAATTAAGAGCCAGGTCGATTGCAGGCAAACGTCTTGTTTAATAACAAAATCAGTAATCGACGTTCGTACTAGAAAACATATTAACAAAATAGATTAGGCGATTTACTACCATTGTGTGCATACTAGCTAACACGCTAAAAAAATCCAGCTTCATTTTATGTTTTACGTAGTCGAATGTCTATGCAACATGATAAAAAAGCTGTTTGAAAATATCGTACGTGTTATTGTGAACACCACAACTAATTCTGATGTTTGTAACATACTATTTACATGCCGATATGCCTAGACACCTAAGCTATACATTTTCTTTGTCAACACAACTACACCGGATATGTAGTGAGAAACGGTTATTATCAGTTTTTTAATCATGGGACTCTCTGTGGAAGATTTACGCTTACGTAGTGCAGCTTAATTTCATTTGTTTTGTTAACATTTTGGCAATATTTTTGGTGTTTATAGTTAACCTTTGTTTTAACAATGGACCTTTAGAACGAAGCGTTACGACGCAGAAAATGAATTAAAAAAAAATCCCATTTGACAACTTGTGCTTTTTGAGGGAAATATAATTGATTTCGAGTAGAATCAATTGTAAAAAGCACAACCACTTAAGATTAACTATGCAACAGCTAATGTGTTCATTTATAAATTATGTGTTAATAAAACATTTATGTTTTATGTTTTAAGAAAGGAGTCTAAACTGGTAAACATGCACACAGGTGGATTGCCCTGATTAAAAAAGTAACAGGAACAAATATTGAACAAACCCTGAACTTTGATGCGTGGCGAATTCTTTCTTACATATAAAGGGACATACGGTTTGTATTTGTTCAATGTAATGCTGAAAATGCTCTTAACAAAAAGGTCTGATTATTGCGTTCCCTTCGTGCAAACAAATTGACTTTACTTTGGACATCAGTTGAAGGTTTTACCATTTCTCATTTAAGAATTGGAGCATAGTGTGACCAGAACGCTTGATAAACTGACTAACTGAAGTACCAGAAAAATCTGTACATATATAAGACCAAATCAAATAAAGAATATGTTCATATGATTTTCCGCACATTTTGTTTATTTTGCCCGCAGTGCTCACGTTGTTCCGCATCCGATTTTGTTCAAGCTTTTATATTAATAAATTAATCTGGGTTAAGCATATCTGTTTTACGACATAGCTTGATTATATTTTATTCAACGGTTATTGATACAAAATGTCAACATTAAGCAGTATTGTAATGTCTTTAAGGAAAATGTACTTTTCCAAAAAAATTGGCACTTTTATCGCTCTAAAGTTAATGCTTCTGTCTATGAAATGTCACCTAATGGATACGGATAGATAAAATAATGGACAGATAAGGAGATAATTAGGTAGATAACTGTCAGTTAGACTTGAACATATTTGAAGTTAAATAACTAAATGACATGATAATTTACGAAATGTCAAATAACGATAATGTTTTGAGAAAGATAAAGTGATTCATTTAAAAAAAAAGATTTTGAAATATTCACTTTATTTTTATGTGTGTGTGTTTTGAACTACTGATTAATGTGAATGTGTTCATATTTATTGGTCAGGTTCAATATACGATTTTTTTTTGTTTAATTGCATTCATAACGCTATAGTTTAAATATGCTTCTTTTGTCCCTATAGTTATCATACTTATTTATTATTCCTTACATTATTGATCACGCTTATACATTTTAAAACCGCAACTATATTGTAAATAGATCTAAATGACAGTTGTGTGTATTATAACGTTACTTTATCATTGCGAGAATGGGCACATTAACGGTGAGAACATGTTTAAGATATTGACAGTATACGTTGCCAATGTTTCAAGGTTGTCATGCTATCGTTTATTACACATTAATTGTTTTTGCAACCTGATGAAACATTCACAATAAAAGTCGATAAATATATGCCGAAAAAAGAACGGTAGTAATTTAATAAATAAGTTTAAGATTTTATAGGAAATCTAATTTCTTTTTAAGTAATACAATTACATTAGTTTGATGTTGTTTGTAACTCTGTAAAAAGGGTCAGATTATGGAGGAGCAGACAATGGAAAACAAACATTTCATTCAAACATATTAAATGTCGTAACCTTAAGAGAAAGTCAATTTATGAACCATTTTTATCTATACTCCGCTTTAATTGTGTATGTTTATGCAATCAGTATACATTGCCCATTCCCAATCAGTAAACAAGTACCGTATATCTGTTGTAGCATTATGCAATAACCATATGCATCGTGTTTATGCTCGTGCTCGTTATTAATGTTAGCGAATGCCATATTTGTGTTGCGTAGCACCTGCAAATACACTTTGAATGTATTCAGTATGTATTGCTTTGTTGCATATCAACGTAGTTGAAGAGATATTACAACATAGATTTTATTCTACGTCATTACGTATGCGCTAAGCCGTATATCCTTTCGTTGCTCTGTATGTCGCATTTCCTGTAACATATGATTCATCTATTGCGCCTATGTGTAGAGGAGAAAGACAAGCCGTGCTCTTTTCCGGAAAAATAACGACTTTATGATGGAGGGTTTGAAGAATGTAATGTTCCAACTTACATCTCCCAAGCAGTTTGGCTTTATTCGTTGTATCTGTCATTAAGAGGAATGATCCAAGAATAGCTTCCAGAAAATCGTGCAGATATTTTGTTTAGATTATTGATGCGTTTTTTGTTCGTTTGACTGAATTCAATTTTGATTAACGTAGTTTCTACGTGTAAATACTGTTTATCAGCTGAAACCTTTCTTGGATAAAATGATCAGTATACGTCGCAGCTTCATTGTGCCTTTAATAGGTTACGTTCAGTGTGTGCGTTTGAAATATCGTTCTGAGATGGAACCTTCCATCTTCTGAGATGGAACCTTCCATCTGTTATCTGAATGTAGGTAATATGATTGCATTAACCGTCATATTTAAAGAAGTTGTGGACGTTTTGTGTAAGAAACCTGAACCGCCTGAACTGCCGTGAAAGTGTTATATTATTATGCGTTTCTCTTTGTGTGCTCCTTTTCCATCATTAACCTATCAATTCTGAGTGTTGGTCCTTTTAACTATCGTAATAAATAACATCTTTACCGTCTGCCATTCGCGTCTTATTGTTTATCCGTTAACGGTACGGTCAGGTGTTCAACATGCGTTATGTGTGTAAGTACCGTTAACGTGTAATAATATTGAAATAGTTGGCTCGCTGTTAATGATACACGACGACGAGAGGCGTGCAACAGTACTTACATACAATTGGCTACTATTTCCCGAGTGTATTCCTTTTAAAAATCAACGTTTAATTGTAGTCATTTACGTTGTCATTGATATCGCGGACTTGTAGAAATGAAACTTCTAAGTTTTGATTTGTATCGAATGCAAACGAAACTGAGTAGTTATTACAGAATGAAAACGAAATCTTGTTGGCCGTTTTAGATCAACAGAATCATCGTCAAAATATATTCAGATAAATAACACTAATATATTTGCTGTTGTGTGTATATTGCTTTTACGAACATTAAATGCGCCATTGTATTTCTCTTAATATTCAGAATTAGCGTATGATGTCCTTGTTTGACTAGTAAATCGTAAATTTATGAAATGACATAATGATGCCTACGATTGTTTCTACACAACTCGGAAACACATTGCCAAAACAAAAACGAACTGCAATCTCTTGCAAAAAATGGTATAAAAAACAACAAATGTTGTCGGTAAATATTGTCAATGGTCATTAATTTCGGAAAGCGCTCAAATGAGACATCCGCAAACAAAGCTAGTCCATAGTACCTGATGGATTCGCTGCAAGAACTATATGTACCAAAACAAGCCCGTGGGCTCTGCCCATGCATCCGTGCATATACATTTTGTGAAACACTCACTTATTAATTTTGAGAGATCGGATGTAACATGGCTTTATCAACCAATCTAAAGCTTTCACATTCTAATGCATTAAGTCCACCTTTTATAGCTTTACAGTTTTCTTTATCTGATTTCCCTGGTAAAATTCAATAACGGCAGGTGTCGAATACTAAGTGTTTCTGTAATTTTATATAATGGCTGCGAGGTTTTTACGTAACAAGCCTTTCCTATAAACACCTGCTGTTCATTCAACGTGTTATGTCTGTGAAATGCCATTTACGAATCTATTTTAGGATTGTTAATGTCAAAGAACAATGGGAGCTAAAAAGAACACGTTTATGCCCGAGAAAACGAATTGTATTCACATACAGGAAAATAATGTTTTATACAAGGTCCTCATATATTTAAAAAAAGAAATGCCGCATATTTACCTTTAAAGTCTTTTTGTTGTTGTAAAACAATGCACTTAATTTGGTATATGTTCGAACGAGCTAATTGAGAATATACCATACATTTGACTGTTGGCGTGGTAAGATGAAGGTGCACTTACTAAATCTACTCTACACGTACCACCAGTTACCATGTGTTCATTCTGTATCACATTTGTTTCATATTTATGACGTTGAATGCAGAGTAGTAGGACATTATTGTACTTATAAAAGACATATGATATGAAGCTATAATCAATTTTATCAAAGTTAATAAGACCGTTATAAACACCACTTACACAACTATATTAGCTAATGGATGTTTGCAAACTATTATTTAATCTGGCATTACTATATACACACCACTAATGATTCGAGATAAGATCAGCGGAAACAGATGTTCAAATCAAATATTTGATTTGATATAGTCAAATATATATATATATATATATGTATATTAGTA
>VMBQ01000135.1:355305-371698 GCA_007657795.1 Dreissena rostriformis
ATACAGTACAGCCCACGCGGAACAAGCATATTTCGCGTTCCGCGGCGGAATGGAGCATCGAGTCGATGCCGAGTCGGCCGTCAAAGCCGCGTCAGTTCGCGGCGGCGCGCGGCATTTCGCCGCGTACTTCGCATCTGTCCGCCGCGACATGCCGAGGCAAGCCGCGGTCCGCGATATGACGCCGAGTCGATGCGCATCATAAAATAAAAATCTTTGAAAAATGATTAGTTAGTCAATACATTTTAAAAGAACAATTATAATTATATTTAAAATCATAATTAATTTAATGTGAGCGGATTCAAAAAAGATAAAATAGTTAATAAAAAAGCATATTGTTGTTTTGTTTTTAGTGATTGCATTCCCGTTTCTAAAGAAATTGCTGTAATCCTGATATATTAAATAATTATTATTTTAAAAGAATTATTATTTTAAAAGAATTCAAATTAAAGAAGAAGCTATATACATATATATACATATCGCATTTCTAATGTGCATATATATCCGATAATCCAATTTTATATTTAATGTTATAATAATAACATTATATTAAAACTTTAATTTAGATTGAATGCAATACGATACAGAGCAACGTTTAATCGCGTCATACGCAAATCCATGCAAAAAACGTGCTTCCCGGGGACTTTCTGAAAACCTTGCGAAAATGAAAGTGAAATTCTGTTAGCAATTAACGGTGCGTTTGCATGTTACTAAATTGTCTGAATTACTTATTTAATTTATCTTTGATTGTAACGTTTTCAATTGCATTTTTGCAGTTAATATTTAAATGCATAATAATATATATCAACATATCAAACTGTGAATCAGCAACTGCAAACAAAAGCCCTCTCGTGAAAGCAATTAAACCATTTACAAATGTAATTGCTCCACACAGTGTTGCATTCATTAATCCGAACAAAATACTCAAAATATCAAACTGTGAATCTGCAACTACTTTTAATTTGATTAGTTTAATCACAGAATCAATTAAAAGCAATTAAACAGCGACAAATGTAATTGCTTCAGCGTAAATATAGGTTTCTGCGCTACACAAATGTACATGTACATGTAGGTGTATATTTTTTGCACTCGATCCGCCGCGTATGTATGCGGCGGATTTATTCCGCGAAAGTAAGCGAGGTTAATACAGACTCGGCCTCGTTGCGCGGATCGATGCCGAGTGCCGCGGCGATACGCCGCGTTAGCACGAGCGCGGCCGTCGAGTAGTAAACATTCTGGCCGTGGCGAAGCCGCGGACTTTGTTGGTTCCGCGTGGGCTGTACTTTATATTGATATCAAAGATGTCCGCACAAAGAATGAGATTGTGTACAATGCTGATAGTACGTGGCTGTATGCATTTTCATAACTCATCCATCCGTCTTCATAAAACCATACACTTTAACTAAAGTATGTTTTGGATTACAAACACAAAACAGGTAAACGCATACGTTCCCAACCAATAACGTGTGCATGATCACATACGTTAACATAAGCGGGCGCATGAGACATCTATTTAAATATATGTTTATTAGTAGTAGTGAGTCTAGTAGACATAATATGGTTAGTTTGCACCAATTTGCGAAGAAATAATTTAGTGTGTGCACTTGACATTGTTTGCGTTATGCGATTGTCTGTTTAGCTCACCTAATCACAAAGTCGACCATCGGTGAGAGCGTATCTGTGTACAAACAAGATAACATCAACAAATATAATAATTATTGCAATTTACTTTTGACTACATACGGAACAAACTGAATCGTAACAATCCGTTTCTTTCAAGTAAATTAAGGGATACGGAATATAGATTTGTATACACTCTTATTACATACACGAAACATAACTATACATGTTTTGAAATTAATGGTACAATGGTCTCAAAACAGTTATACCAATTATAAAACAAACGCAGTTGAACAAATAATTACTAAATATTTACTTAAGTAAGTATTTGTTGACATTCAGAATAAACACCACCTTACTATTATATTTGAATATATAATGCATGTACATTATCAATGAACCATCCTGTTTTCCTGATAACAATAATTCTTTTTAATACGAATGAACCGAATTAATAAAACTCAATAAACATTAGCTGGGGAGAAATTCACCTCTATGAGTCGTTTATTTAAGGAAAATGACACAATTCAACACATTACAATACACGATATACGACAATTGAATTGTCATATATAACCATGACTTAATGAGGTCGACGCATTGGTTCGGCCAATGCCAAGCATTTGAGGTGTGAGCCCGTCGAAGGATCCAAAACATCATACTAAGCACAGAAACAATCACACAACCAGAGCAAATAAACATTACATAATAGTAGCATTATTTAAATTATAAAGTGGTAAAACAGAGAGTTATTTCCAGTAAACTACCATTCAATTATCCAATGGTCAAGAAACACATGGGGTGGTATGCTGAACCTTTCTTATACTTTTATTATTTAAGACTGTAGATGTGTGCTATGGTTTTAAAGATGATACAATTCGACATTAATTACTAATAGTGTGATAAACATTTGATCATAACTGTTGTTGTCGTGATCAAATCTTGCAAATTCCCAAAAATAAATTCTCTAAATTAAAGACAATTTTATAAGAAATGTTTTTAGAGTTGTCCAAGCTATAGCTACGATAATTATTTATCTTAAATATATTTTTCACATAGCATTCTTAGAATCAGACATATTGCATAGTTGAAGGTTAGCAGCATTTGAAGCCACACACACGTGTAGTTCAACATTTGC
The DNA here is from genome assembly GCA_007657795.1 of Dreissena rostriformis. Lineage (NCBI taxonomy): Eukaryota > Metazoa > Mollusca > Bivalvia > Myida > Dreissenidae > Dreissena > Dreissena rostriformis. The sequence goes on from VMBQ01000135.1 coordinate 358,061, forward strand.
TCAATTGTTGTTTGCATGTTATCAACGAAAGATGTCAAAATTAATATAACGTTTGTTTTGAAGAAAACATTAAACTTTTCACACTGCTGCAAAGTTTTCTCAGATTAAAAGAAAATAAGCAGTTATTAACAAAGCAGTTATTGTTAGATTATTTTGAAGATATTTCAGATACGTAGACATTAAGTAAGAAAATAAGTAACTGTATACCGAATGATGCAATAAGCATACTAAATATATTACACTGCGCAATAAAATGCCTTCTGAAAGTTAACAGTCATAGCTTACATATACAATTGTTATTAAGATCGAATGCATTTAAATAATAATATTGATTTAATAAAAGTATAGAATATGCCAAAGTCATAATTATAACCAAATATAGCATATTGTGTATTTAAAAAATGATCAGAATGGTTATCGACACACTATGAAGGCAATTTTTGAATAATAGTCAAGTGTGGTAAACGCTAGGTCGCCAGGCCATTTTTTTTCATCAAATTGTGTAACTTTATCTAAGGGGAGCGCGTTAGAGCCATCATAACCTTCTTGTATCTAATAGCATCATTCGAATATTCTATTCCCCATAACACAATATATTAAACGTCTGTTAGGATTTATAAAGGAATATAAATGATATATGAAATAAAACACTTACATATAACTATTTATTACATTAATTTCATGCCTTCTCTTTGCATCAAACATCATTCCCACAACGAATTCCTGACATAAATTCTTCAGCATTGTGTATAAAACCACTATGTAAACCGACTTACGAAAAACGATCGCTTATGCATTTTGAAAAGCTATCAATAAATCTGGCATTAATACTACCAACACAATGATTCGAGTTTACATCAGCAGATGTGTTTTAAAGAGATTGCTTTTTCTTTTAGAAGTTTAGATTGTATGGTTAAAACTCATTCTGCGAATATATCACGAGTTGATTGGACATGGAATAATACACATTAGAATAAAGCAATAACCTATCACTATTAAAGTATATTAATTTCTTTTATATAACGAATTCTCAATTTGTTTCGTTTTTTGCAGACATTTCAAAAACGTCTTCTTATCGTTCGGCGTAAATTATAGCGTATCGTGTTTCAAACTGCTTCCTTTATATTTGTACTACCATTATTTAACTACAATAATACTGCAATACAGTTGATTTATTTTCTACTTAAAAGCATGGACATTTCATAAATAAACATAGGCAAATAACACGTGTTCTTATCTGAGTTTTACCGCCAAGTTGTTTTTCTTCAATTTATTTATCATTGATCTTACCTACTGACATAACAATTACTACTTTGGAATCACTGTTTTTCGAATCCCGTTTTAAAACATGTTTACTGAACAAAGAAACCTATAAATGTATGCAAATAGTATTGTGTGTTTATAAGCAAACAGGTAGAAAAAAAACACTCGACACAGAATTACATTTTAACAGACATGACTTTATGGTCAAAACATAATTCAATTTAACATTACACTAAACAAAACATGTTCGCATATAACATAGGAATTATACAACTCCACAAACATATCCGTGAAACGCAAGTTCGAATTGCAGCCAGTTAAGATAATTTGTTTTGCGATTGATTAACTATTTTAGCATTATGATTAAAGTCATTTGACCGTACATCCGATTCAAGTAGGGGTTTTGTCTGTTCGTTTTTTGTGCTGGTAAACATTTCCTTTCGCTCAGTTTGTTCGGGCAAAGTGTGAGGAGGTAAAATGACCGCATTGATGTTACTGAAATTAAAATGGGCGATCATTCCAACGAACAAACAATTAGCAAATCATTCGTTTATGTACTTTCTTAAACAATGGCGATGTAGAGGTATGATACACACATAAACAGGGTGGTGTCCTATGTCTTTTTGTTGTAAATATCACGATCGACACGTATAAAAAAGGATTGGCAATCCTCGCCGTTGTTCTAAGTCTCACCTTATACATTGCACAACGATAGAACAGTAACCAGTTGTTATCAGTAAATACATTTCGCGTCAACATTGCAGTTTCGTCAATTTAATCAGCTTACTTGGATACGCTCAATTTTGGTGTGTGTCAATTTTGAAATATAGGCAAAACTTGACATGACATCATAATTTAAGCTTGAGTCTACATGTTTGACATTGCCGTTTCAGTACTGATTCCAAGCACCTGAAAGACATGACGAAAGCTAATGTTAAACTCAAAGATTGTCGACGTAAAATAAAGTTGATACAGATAGGACATGTTAAATACCAGTACACTGAACAGAATATACAGAACAGGTTAGTCGTCATTGAAAAAAATCGTCATACAAAAATAGGTAGAACATGTTGAAGTCGGTTATTTATTCCTACCATTTACGTAAATACAAAGAAGACAGAAGAAGACTGCACCTTTAGGCATTTGGTTTCTTGTGTCTTAGAGTTTGTCCTTTATACACAACCCAACATTATACAGCCCAGATGAAATTATGCAAAACATAACGTATTCGTCGTTAGGTTTCGTATACTCCCTTTAAATGAATAGTAAACAAAGAATGTAATCTCTCCCTCCGGAAATTACGTTGAATGTCAACGAACTCTTAGACGTATTGATTCCTTTTAAACCAGAATAATTGATATGCTTGGATTTTCAGGGTAACGTGAAAAGAAATTCAATACGGATTATTTTTCAACATCATTCTCATTTGAAGCGTATTATTATGCTTAGGAAGCCGCTGTAGTTTCCTCAGGCACCTTATTAATACCTATTTACATTATCATATATTATAGATCGACTATCGAATATAATTGAATATCTACTTGAACTCAGCTTTAATTTTACACTAGTATGTGTTCTTCTTGTTAAGTTGTTTGTATCGAATTATTGTTGCTTTTAATTTGAATTTTAATGCTTTACGGGTTTTGTTTATTATTGTATTATACATTGGACTTACGTAAGGTCCGACATGTTTTTCACCTTGTTTAATCCTTGACCGCCTCTCCTCATCCGGTGTGTTAACATTTTCCGTTCAAAAGCGGTGACCCCAAAATAAATCAATTATGGTGTATCTGTGATAGTTGTATAATTCTAATTGGCAATCGTATATTTTCTTGTAGAAAACTCTTAGTATTAGTATAAGTGTGAGAATTGTTATGCTTTTTAATGTAATTATTTTTATTTAAACATGCACGATTTGAATTGATCGTTCAACGTGTGTGACTCCGGATTTATTCGTGTTAAGGTATAATCCTATGATTTAATTGAGTGTCTTGTATTGTATAGACTAGGTTCTTCTTACCATAAATAAGAAGACCATGGACGATAATTATTTCTCGTCTAGTAGTATTTTTGAAATCATATTATTCCTTAATTTTAATTCAAAATATAAATTACGAAATTGTATGTATCCGTTGATTCGATATTACAATTCGCATTATTGTTACATGCACACTACTAAGTCACCATTCGTTTTCGTTTGCAGTGTGCACAAACTATAGTAAAATGAGGCGATTGATACCAAATACATATCTCAAACATATTGATTAATTCTGTCATACATTTTTGATTTACCGGAATCATAAAACCTCGATTAAGTTTGAAACAAGAATAGTGACTGAATATTGACATATATATACATGTACAGCAAAGTTGAACAACAGTTATTGTTTTGTAAAAGCAATTGTATGGTGCATTACATAAATTACGTTCTGTGTCCAATGAAGTCATAGTGGGCTTAGTTATGTTTTATCCTCTAAACTATCATGACATTGGTTTATCATTTTCGCGGGAACATTAAAGGTGCGCTATTATTTGTCGAAGGGCACATATTTGTTCACAACACGTTTTATTGTTAATACAAATTAACATCATACAACGCAATTCAAATCAAACTGCTTTGAAATGGCTATTGCTTTTCAATACAAATACATGTTAAATACTCGTTGATCTGATACAGACAAGAGACACATACCATCTGAGTAATGATAACGGTATAAAATACATTTCGTCTTTAATTTAAAGATTATACAATGTCATATGGTTAGATAAAAAAATAGATACAGAGATGCAGACTTAATTGTATTATACATATTGATCCCTTTAAAATAGTAATACATAGGGTTTGGAAAATAACTTTCAATGACCTTTCATTTGAATATCTATAACAAATAGGACCTACGTCGGTAAAATCCATTAAAATATGCCTGATAGTAAAAAACTTATTGCACTAAATATAGGTACGAATGTGGAAAACAGGTATGTCCTATTCTGCAGCTTGAAAATACAGTACGATACGATGTTCAAGAATCAAAAGTTGGCTTAAGTCCATGCACTTTGTAAAGAGTTGCGCCATAAAAATTACCTGCCATTTTGACGGTATTAGTGTATTTATTGCTGTTTTTAAATCCCTATCTGTTAATTGAAGGTTTGTAATTGGGAGATCGAGAGAATCTTAGGCTAGCGCATCTGATTTCTCATTTCTCAGTTGCAAAACTGGCTCGGATTCAACGAACGTGACTGTTGTGGGGTTGTAAAATAACATGAATTTTAAATGATTTGTTTTTTTATGATAAACCAAATTATAATTATTATATCAAAATTAAGATGTTTGATAGACATATAATTATCAGTGAAAAAAAAGTGAATCGGTGAATTCAATGCTCATTTCTTCAGTGTGTTCGGAAAAAGCAAGAACAACCAAATAAATAGCTAAACATATTGTTGATTTGTCTGGAAGCAACATTTTACGTTAGAAATCATTTGAAAATAAAGCACAAACAACGTGTGGTAAATATAGGTGATCTAAGCTTGAAACATATCTAAACCGTCAGATGTACCGTAGAGGCATAATAAATCCAAGGAAAGACACTTGCAAAAGTATCTTATAGTACAAATTGAGGATTTCTATTTAATTGTTCCAAACTGCTGTTTACAAAGTCCAATAGCTTTCTGTATTTTTATCAAACGTTAAGCAAGCGGAGGTAGAAATGATTCATACACAAGCTTTCTTTTTTAAGCCTCGAGTTTTGATGCAACTTGAAGTGAAAGTGTGTTGTCTAATATATAAGGTAATATCTCTTTATCGTGTACTCCGCCAAGCAACACAACATCGAAATCGGACTGGTCGTTTTAAAAAGACAGATTAAAAAATTAGGTCGCTGAATTATTTTTATAAAAACCTGTGGTTTTAGTTGTATTCAACTTACAATTAAGAATTAGATAGCATATGTATTAAATTTTACATTATGTGCAATAATTATTTACAAATTATACTTACAAGATACAGCTTTAACGGTTATACTATATGCCTATTCATATCTAACATAGCGTTTGAGAAAAGTAATGCTTTCTTTTGTATTCAGTAAATATAATATGCAAGATGTATTGTCCATTTCCACAATGACCAAGCTACATTCCAATGTACATGTATCGCCATACATGGTTGAACAGTGTGGTTTTTAACCTGTTGAAAAGAAAACATGATTTAACAAAGTTTAAACTTTGCAGCCCATATATTAACATAGATCGGCTCATATCGGTATTTAGGGTGTTATGTAGATTCTTAACACATAAGGCCAAAGATGTGAGGCCAAAAACAACTACTACAACCTTGCTCACACAAGCGTTTATCGTTTTAATATATACCTTTCAATTGATTACAGCATATAACATTTTATGAAATGTTCCTATACATTATATGCGTCATGCACACTATTACTAAAGCTTTTGTGTTATCAAATTGACAGTATTGGTATACGAATAACCGGTTTGCACATTTGTAATCTAAATGAAGCATATCTTGTGTTGCTTATCGTAAAATGTAGTTGTTAACACAATCATCGAACGGACCCCCCTATTTCCACAACACGTAAATCACATGTTCGCTGTTAAGATGTATAGCAGTTACACCAGATATAATTAGCATCACAGAAGGATTAACTTGGAAAACAAATTATTTTACCTATCATACGGGCTCAGTTGTCTTAAATGATTTAACAGTGGATTGTTGAGAAATTATTTCTTGTGGATTTATTTGTACACTCATCGTATTTAGTGCAAACATTTGGCGATTTGTTCGGTCAGATTATACGTTCCCGTATTTATGTGGTATTATTGTATAACAAGAATACATAGCATTATTTTAGTTTAGAAATATTGTTTGCAAAGTCAAAGGTATGCAATCTCTTGAATAGAAGCGACATATAAATACATGTAATATAGCTTGATATGTTTTTGTTGAAAATTGTAAAGTGTTCAGTTTCAAGATTTTCCGGAAGGCGAGTGAACCATATTTCTATATACAAATACAGTTCCAATTCATATAAGTAAAAGCCTAGTAGACCATCGAACATAAAAATCGTTTTAGCGATATTGGTATCATGTCACTTTCTTGATGTGTGAAAGTGCTTAAAAATCTAAACCATATTGATTCCCGCGGGACATATTTATATAACCCATTTGCATTGGTTATTCTTCACAGGAAACTCCGTCTTAAGAAGATAAAATACTTATTAAACAAATTGTAACCAATACGTCATTACTCGTTCGAATTTCATAAGGTGTTTAAAGTGAGTGTTAGTTTTTGTGTCGATATTATGTACATGTATGGTTTAAACGTTGGTTTTTATGGTTTACATTTTATACTTTCACAAAAAGTAACGAGAAGGTCATTATTGCGCTAAAGCGCTGATCACTTTTTCAGTGTACACCAATTGTCAAAGACCTTACTTCGTGACCACATATTACCCAAATATGACCTCGGCTTAGAAATTGTCACGAAAAGAGTGTCTACAAAGTTAAATCAATATTGCGTCATAAATGTTGATTCTAAAGTTGTATTTTTTTATTTTTTTTTATATTTTGAACACACGGGGCCAAATATTTTACTTGGACGAGAGATTGTAAAGATAAACATTCCGACCAAGATTCAGCAATAATAAATCATATAAATGGCTTGTACATACTGGGTTATTTACTCGGATTTTGTCGAGATAAATAGCGAATACTATGTTACTGCCCTTCAAGTTTCAATATATAAGGTGAGTCCTGCTTAGAATAAAAGTCCTATTTATCTTAACCTTTCGCCCCATTTTAAAAGAAATACTTTTGTAAAAATGAGTTGGATTTTTCTGTTTGATTTTATATTTGTGTTGCAATTGTTATACATCACGGTGCCCAATTGCTAGTTGTGTTGAATCTGTTGAATCAGGTAATATCAGCAGAAAACAGGTCACTGTCCTATCGTTGTGTAATATATCTGNAACCATATTGATTCCCGCGGGACATATTTATATAACCCATTTGCATTGGTGATTCTTCACAGTAGACTCCGTCTTTAGAAGATAAAATACTTATTAAACAAATTGTAACCAATACGTCATTACTCGTTCGAATTTTATAAGGTGTTTAAAGTGAGTGTTAGTTTTTGTGTCGATATTATGTATGGTTTAAACGTTGGTTTTTATGGTTTACATTTTATAATTTCACAAAAAGTAACGAGAAGGTCATTATTACGCTAAAGCGCTTATCACTTTTTCAGTGTACACCAATTATCAACGACATGACTTCGTGACCACATATTACCCAAATATGACCTCGGCTTAGAAATTGTCACGAAAAGAATGTCTACAAAGTTTAATCAATATTGCGTCATAAATGTTGATTCTACAGTTGTAAAAATTTTATTTTTATATTTTGAACACATGGGGCCAAATATTTTACTTGGACGAGAGACTGTAAGATGAACATTCCGACCAAGATTCAGCAATAATATATCATATAAATGGCTTGTACATGTTGGGTTATTTACTCGGACTTTGTCGAGATAAATAGCGAATACTAGGTTACTGCCCTTCAAGTTTCAATATATAAGGTGAGTCCTGCTTAGAATAAATGTCCTATTTATCTTACCCTTTCGCCCCATTTTAAAAGAAATACTTTTGTAAAAATGAGTTGGTTTATTTCTGTTTGATTTTATATTCGTGTTACCATTGTTATACATCACTGTGCCCAATTGTTAGTTGTGTTGAATCTGTTGAATCAGGTAATATCAGCAGAAAACAGGTCACTGTCCTATCGTTGTGTAATATATCTGCAAGCATTGCCGTTCTTTTATTCTACGCATAACCTGATACATTTCACAAAGATATTGCAGTAACCTGTTATTATCTGTGTATGCGCTACCGTTAATTTGAGCACATCTATTCTATATTCTAGTTTGGTTAAATGTGTGTCCAACTGCCATACAACTATTCTATGCCCGTTTGCAGTGTCTGAAATACGGTTCATACTATACATATCAATCGAACCGCTAGCCATAACAACTATCTGAATAAACGTTGATTGAATATCTAATAGAATAACGGTTCAATAACGCAATCATATGCAGATTATCGGACATGCGAACATTAGAAAACCTGCTGTTTGGGGTTGAGATCTTGATTTCAAAGCAAGGCATGGTCTGAGTGCTCTTGTATGTTTTCAGATCCTCGGTTATCGTCTTTGAAGTAGTAATGTAGACGCACCTGTATCCGAATTCGACCGAATCGATTTTTTTATACAACTTGATGGTATTAATTTAAAACGGCCTACACATGTATATATATCACGGAATTAAACGTAAGGATTATGAAAAAATAAATAAATAAATAATGTGAATAACACATAAGTAATGAGAATGTGTATGCCACAATAATTTAATTTAATTATATTTGAACGAACTCGAACGCAGGTTATTATGTTAAAATTGGTATTTTATTTTTATTCACAATTTTCTCTCTCTCTCTCTCTCGTTATAGTATACATGTAACACCAATTTATTTATTTTGAATAATTATGCTATAACCGTAAATAGAATGTTAAAAATTAGTTGCGTTTACTTAGTTGAATATCTTCGGAGAATTAATATACATACACATTGACATACGCAACATCGAGCGCTGGCATGTTTTTTTTTCACAACGTCAATATTGATTCCGCTTATCTCAGACTATACTGCATTGTGCGATTCACCTTATGCAGGCGCCTGTGTTGTTGTAATTTGATTAACTATCGCGGTGCATTGTGATTGTTATTGAAAGTTAACGTAGAACGCGCAATGTGGTTCATAGAATACGTTGCCATTCAATTGAAAAAGTGACCGAATAAATGGTAAACAGTTGTTGTCATTGGATGAAAGCGAAAACGTGTTTCCTGTCAATAGTAGCTTTTCTCAGTGTATGCCTCACTACACTTAGCCGGCCGTCATTTGTTATTTCAAGAATTGCTTTTCTATGTCACACTGAGCCTTTCGAGTACAGTACACGTGCACAGGAAATGCGACCATTATTTATGGTTTGAAAATAATACATTTCGGTGAATGTTTTTTATTGTTAAGCATGTGCTCTTGTTCTTAAGAATGTGTGTGTGAATGCAATTCAATTGTTGTGTTGTCTTTATGTATTTTGTTTCAGTTATGCATCAGCAAATATTATTATTTTATGAATTTGTTTGTTCGTTTCAGAAAATAAGAAAGAAAAAAAGGATAATTTCGCAAGTTGGTACAATTAGTACTTTAACTGTGTGCTTAAAAAAATCTATAACTATGAACGTACATAAAATATATAAGCAATAACACTCATTCCAGTTTGAATTGATCGTTCGGAAATAATGAGCCAGATTTCATTCCTTAATGTTGATGGGTTGATAATTGCTCTCCAGAGATTAACTTTGCATCTTACTAAATAAAACATAATTGCCTATGTATTACAAATATGTAAATACATTAAAATATCATAAAGTTTGTAAATGGAATAAGATTACTCATTTGTTTAGAGTAATAAAATTTTACAAAATATATACATACACCTAATGTATGCTGTTTTCGTAAAAGTACTTAAGTGTGAACTGGTATGTAAGTAAGTATGTCAAGGTATCATTTGGAGTTTACATGTCTAGTGCGTATTTTAGTTAATCGGGTGTTGTAACATACCAATTCAATTTATGAAGTTACATCACCCACACTATGATGCAATGCAAAGATATTAAATGCATATATACGTATATAAATTGACACCTGGTCAAAATTGACAGTTTATACGTTATGTGCGCATGTGACATCAATTAAATAACATTATCACAATCACCTTCTTCAGTCATTACCAAACACAGAATAAATAAGGTGATGCTGAAATATTTTTGCTTTTCTGTATTTTCCGGTAAATTAAAGTGCAAACAGATGAATTGAAGAATGGAAAACCATTTATTTTGTTTCAGAGAAAATAACAATGTCACGTCCAATCATATAGGACCTTATCTGAAGTTGCCACCAGGATAATCACTTGGCGTTTGCATGGATGGGCGTTGTATAACGCTTCTTATTTGAAAGATTAACGCCAGCGGCAAGCTTAACTACTGCTCACGTTGTCGATCAGATTATTGTGTTGTGGTGAAATGAACGCATTCAACTTGTTTAATGTTTAATCTGTATTTGTATGCCATTCGACGTTTAGAATAAATCGCCATTCATTATCATTAGATATGCTGGACGTAAAACAATGATGTAAGGAAATGTGTGCGATTGTAACGTGGGAATACAATAATCAATTAACCCAAAAATCATGCAACATGTTTTAATGTAGATACCATTCAAACACGCTCAAGAACAGCTCATAAACGACATCGTTGAGTTTTGCTAAAAACAATATATTTCCGTATGGCAGGTCATGGTCTGAATAGATTGTAAAATGTAGTTTACTGGATGTATACGACCAATACTGCCATTGATATTGTATTCATATACATGCCACTATGTTTCATTTTTATTTTTGTATGGTATGGTAGTGGTTCGTAGTGTATGAGGATACTGTTATATTTAGTTGACACATACTACTTTATAAAACTTATTCAAACGTGATATGCCACGTACTTAAGGGGATGAATCCATGTAGATACAATCTGGTAAAATATGTTATGTCTGCTTTTTATAGTTTGTTAAGTGTTGACGAACAATATATACTTTCTCATTTATTTTATAACGATTATTTTGGAATTCATGTGGCAATAATGTTGATATAACGAGTAATCAAGTTGTAATACGATCGAATAATGATCCCCTTGAGTTGATTTGCAATTCGAAAAACCATGCAATGAGGTTAATGCTTATTTACACCTATGTAGTTTGTATTAATTGTTGACTAAGTATGTTGAAATGGAAGTCATGTATTGGTTAAATCCCGACTGTGTGTTCACATTTACTATTCCAAGGCGGCGAACCCATAATTAAACATTGTTTGTGATGTGTGTATGTTTCAAGTGTGTATGTTCTCATTTAAGTGGTTATTGCTGGGCTAAGCGTTGGGGTCGGCTAACCGTTCAACCGATGTAAACCCAACATGCTTTGAATGTTCCATTGATAGGCGGGTACCCTATACTAAATATTATTTAATGTTTAATGCCGTATTGTATGTTTTTTGTTCTGTATTTATAGGCGATTGGTAATACGTATTACATAAAAGATAATCGGTCACGAATTTCTCTACTGGAGATGTNCGGCGATCCCATAATTAAACATTGTTTGTGATGTGTGTATGTTTTCAAGTGTGTATGTTCTCATTTAAGTGGTTATTGCTGGGCTAAGTGTTGGGGTCGGCTAACCGTTCAACCGATGTAAACCCAACATGCTTTGCATGTTCCATTGATAGGCGGGTACCCTATACTAAATATTATTTAATGTTTAATGCCGTATTGTTTGTATTTTGTTCTGTATTTATAGGCGATTGGATATACGTATTACTTAAAAGATAATCGGTCACGAATTTCTCTACTGGAGATGTTTCTTCATTTTTGTTTGTCCTATAAATTAAGTATCCTTATTTAGAGGGGATTATATGTACATTGTTTTAGAAAGTATTTATCTATGGCAAAGAGACTATGGAGCGCTGTAATACAATTAAACAGAGAAATATATGCTCATACGTATTCAATTATTAGACGTTATATGGTTAGTACAGTCAAACCTGTCCCAGAGACCACCTTTTAATAGAGACCACCTGTCCTTAAAGACCACAACGATTTCCTCCCAATCCTTTCAATTCCTTTCAATCGACCCTGCGAATAAAGACCACCTGTGGACAAAGACCACAACGACCAAATCCCTTGAGTGGTCTTTATTGACAGGTTAGACTGTATATCATTAATGAATAAGGTATGAGGTCCAAAGTCAGGATTTAAAGATGAGACAAACTAAACATCTGTGCAATTATGATCGTTCGAACGCCGATTTTACCGATGGCAGAATAAGTATCAATATTAAATTCTTATATACGTCTATGTATACAACAGCGATAAAACAGACCATCCTTATTAAATACTTCATCCTTTTAATAACTACTAGTCGTATTTAATCACAATATAGCTTACCAACACAATATTCAGAATTCACGAAAGTATGTCTATTTAAAGCTATGGATCGGTAGGTTGGATTACCTTTTCTCATATTGAAGCCGCACTGTGTCTCGTAGGCAACGTGGTTTTTATTATCTGAAACTGTCTGGTCATTTTTCTCGGAATGTAAATACGAAACTATTTGTTTAAACATCCTAAAGAAAAAAAGTACATTACAGCAGTGGATAACTGATAGACAATTTTCGGAAAGAACTCAATCAAGATTGTGTGTACGTTTATATCAGTACCATCGAGTTCAAACTTGTCTGTAACAACGTTGATGGACTTCTTTCGCGAATGTATAAGATTAATTAAACACAACCCGACCATAATGCGATGCACTTGTTTGTTTGTTTATTCAATTGGTAACATTGAGTTAATTGTAGCGTTCTATATTTTATCTGTAAGATATTAAAATAACGTAATCGTCATTGTTAAACAGCATATTGGTACAATACGTATGTATGTCTCATAAAATAAAATAACACTATTTTATTTGTAAGGTGAGGTCAGCATGACTAAGTTAACATCGGAACCCTTATATAATTAATGTCTTAAGAACTTGTGATGCCGAAAATCCAACGATCTAGAGTAATGATGCAGAGTAATGAAATCAAAACTGAAACCCACAGTAATGGAATGCAGTTACGCATGCATTAAAGCACCAGCGTTATGCTCACACGGTTATAGGACAGTATTCTTTCAACTCAAATACGATCGTATAATGTATGTTTTGTTTCTGATAAAGCTACAATATATATTTGTTTTTATACTTCGCCCAATTTTTAAGAAATGCATTCGTCCAAGCTTTTCATTGACGACAATGTATCACAACAAACAACATGATGTCAACCTCATTATAATATAGTGAGCGGTACTTTAATTATTTAATCAAACAGCTTGACCGCGTTGCCTATGTTTCAACTTTTGACGCCGCACACAAAAAAACACATCTATATAATATTAACTTCATATCATTGATGTGTCAAACATGTTGGGTTAAGTTTCCGAATGGATGCGCAAACGAAAACTGCTGTGTAAATGGGTCTTCAAACAAATACCGATAAATCTAATGAAGCGTATCAAAATGAACTGATTAGTGAAACAACCTTGACAACGATGCGTAAACATTTGTTTGACATTGATCTAGAACTATTTTAGAAAATGGTCTGACCGTGTTTCGTTTGTAAAACATTGATATGAATAAATTGTTCAATATGAACAAGCGCTGTG
>VMBQ01000136.1:6405-16932 GCA_007657795.1 Dreissena rostriformis
CCCCAGGGTTGGTAATGGGGCCATGCATAGTTGAGATTGACCCTAATGTCATAAGAGAAGTTCAGTATCAATTTGAAGTGAATCCGTGTAGAAATGAAAAAATTATAGTAAATGGAAATTTTTGGTGGGTGTGGCCTATGTGGGCGGGGCGCCCCAGGGTTGGGAATGGGGCCATGCATGGTTGAGATTGACCGTATTGTCATAAGAGAGGTCCAGTATCAATTTGAAGTGAATCGGTGTAGAAATAAAGAAGTAAATGTAAAATAACCTAAAAAAATGAGTGATAATTTCTGACGCGGCCCCACCCCAACCCCTATAACTTTTGACCCAGGGGTCAGATCAAAATTCCAAATAGTGCAGGGTCGCACATATGCTCATAGCTACCATGTGTGTAAGTTTCAAGGTTCTAGTGCTAATAGTGTAGGAGGAGATATTGGCCAGGACGGACGGACAGACAGACGGACGGCGGAGATCACCACAATATCCCCACCTTTTTTTCAAAAAGTGTGGGGATAAAAAGGTTTGTTTTAAAGAAATAGCTGCTCTTTTCGGGTCAGAAGGTCAAATGGGGTGTCAAAACGTGTGTATGCTAAGAGTTCATAAGGTTACATGTATGCAGACAGTTGATAGGTTGACCTTGTTAGTAGATGTTTCCTGGTGTATAACTGCCTATTGCTTTTACGATATTCTTGGTCAGAAAAATTATTAGTCAATACAATGATTTTGAAAGCTCCTGAATCTTTTTAAAACACTGATTAAGTTTAGTGCCCCACTATTTCTTTTAATATTTTATGGATCTTCTTTTCACCTAGTAGAGACATATATATATGAGGCGTTTTCGGGGGAAAACTGGAGTTGAGACATGTGCCTTAGGTGTCATCCCAGATTAACCCGTGCAGCCACTCAGGTTAATTAAGGATAACTAACTTTTCACTGTTAAGATTTTTTTGTCTCTTCTAAACAAAAATTCAGTGTAGACAGAATATGACCATGTAAAGATGAAATTTAAACAGTTTCAGTTTGTTATGATTTAGAAACTGAGGCCAGACATTTCAGTGGGTTTTAAAAGATGGGGGAGTGAAGTTAGATCTTCCGAGTGTCGCGTAAACAAGTTTATTTTTTTAAATTGTTGTTGGTAAATGCAAAAATTCTGCGTTCATTTGCTTACATTTACATAATATAATTGAGTCGCGCCCGTAACAAAATGTTTAAATGCATGTGCGTAACATGTCATCCCATATTAACCTGTGCAGTACAAGTAGGCAAATGCGCTAAGCCCCATTTTCCCAGAGCATGGCTCATTTATTTGCTTACATTTACAGAATAGAGATGTGAAAACAACAAGATCGTTTCTCCATATTCCTAGGGATTTAATGGAGTTTATGTTTAAAACACCACTGACGTTTATGACAGCATATGCTTCAGCTTACCTGTCAGGATAAATTACCGTTCAAACTACGTTTAGAAAAGGTTGGTCTTAAAGACATAGCTGCTCTTTTGGGGTCAGTAGGTCAAATGGGGTGTCAAATAGTATGTATGCTAAGAGGTCATAAGGTGACATGTATGACAGTTGATAGGTTTGTTAGTAGATGTTTCCTGGTGTTTAACTGCCTATTGCTTTTACGAATTTCTTTGTCAGAAAAAATATTTTTCTTTTAAGCCATTATTGATTTTAAAGGCCCAAGAATCTTTTGAACTCATCGATTAATTGCACCACTATTTCTTATAATACTTTATTGATCTGCCTTCATTCATGCATTTTCACTAATTAGAGAAAAAAATGTACCATCCTCGTCCATCGGTCATTTTCATTGGTTTTAAAATCCTTTTAAAACATCACTGCTGACTTGATAAACTATTTTAATGCATGTGCGTAAAGTGTCGTCCCAGATTAGCCTGTGCAGTACGCACAGGCTAATCAGGGATGACACTTTCCGCCTAAACTGGACTTTTGCTAAGAAGAGACTTTCTTTAGACGAAAAATATAATAAAAGCGGAAAGTGTCGTCCCTGATTAGCCTTTGCTTGTTTCTGATACTCATTGAAAGAAATACAGATCTGAAACCAGTTTAAAATCAACTGTAATGATGTCAGTAACAATTAAGGAGGGAAAATAAAACCTAATTGCGTGCATTAAGTGTGCATGTTTGGAAATAAACCTAAATGCTTAATGCCTTGTGAAGTTGCCATGGGAATAATCCCTTCTGAATATATTAGCACATCCACGTTACTTGGGCGTGGTGATATTATATATAGCCGGCTTATTCCAGTAAAATCCTGCTTCCTATGTTGGAGATGGTGGGAAAAATGGAAATCAATTTTGCCTTCCTTTCATTAAACACCATAAAGGGCTATCTTCAAAGAACAGATGTGATAGATATAACTGTTTGCTCTTAAGGGTTGGATTGTCCAAATCGTGTGCTGCAGATAATCCACCATTCAGGTCTTGATGCATTGTTTATGATGTCATGTACATAGCAGTTACAAATGTCAGTGTGGAAGTTATAGACATAATAATTTGATCAGAACAGCATGAACTATGAAATTAGCTGCTATACAGGGTTGATCAATCATAAGTCCAATGGGTTGAAAGTGGTTTAACCCTTTGCATGCTGGAAAATTTGTTGTCTGCTAAAATGTTGTCTGCTAAATTTCTAAAATAAGCATTTTCTTCAACAAAAAAATCAAAGAATGCTATCAGAATAGCAAACAGTTTGGATCCTGATGAGACGCCACGTTTTGTGGCGTCTCATCTGGATCCAAATTGTTTGCAAAGGCCTTCAAAATCTGGTTCCAGCGCTCAAAGGGTTAAAGAAGGACACAGAAGGCATGTAAAAAACAAGTATTATTGATGTTTTGTTATAAAATAGTGAGTTCATTGAACTGCCATATTTGTGTTAGCTATTTAAATATCAGTTTATTGGAAAATCGCTGCAATATAAGCCTTTAATGTTATGCCGTTGTAAATGATGAACTTTATTTACTATCAGTCTGCTTCTTGATATGTTGTAAATAATTAACTTAAATACAAAAGTATTTTGTTTCGAAAAAAAATTTGAAGGATGGTACAACTAATGTATGAAACTTGAACTTAAATCAGACCAAAATTGTTCACTTTATTTAATAGGCTCAAGTTCAAGCCCAATGGCATGCACTCTCTAGCTCTTTCAGTGCTGGAACCGAATTTTGAAGACCTTTGCAAACAGTTTGGATCCAGATGAGACGCCACAAAACGTGGCGTCTCATCAGGATCCAAACTGTTTGCTATTCTGATAGTATTCTTTGAAAATAAAATCGTATTCTTTGAAAATAAAATCGAAGAAAATGCTAATTTTAGAAATTCAGCAGACAACATTTTAGCAGACGACAAATTTCCCAGCATGCAAAGGGCTAGATCTGTTGTTGACTTCTTCAGTCAACTCTGAAGGCCATTTTGGAGTCATTGCCCTCTCATTGTGGCACAGCCACTATCTTTCTTATGTCAGCCTTACTCTGGGAAAAGGGGGCTTAATGCATGTGCGCCATTTGTTGTCCCAGATTAGACTGTGCAATCCGCTTAGGACAATCAGGGACGATACTTTCTGCCCAGACTTGATTTTCGTTTAGAAGAGACTCCCTTCAAAGGAAAAATTCCATAAACGTGGAAAGTGTCATCCCTGAATAACCTGTGCGGATTGCACAGGCTTATCTTGGACAAAACTTAATGCACATGAATTTATCCGTGTCTTCCCAGAGCCTGGCATATGTTCTTGACTTCTCCTTCAGTCATCTGTGAAGGCCTTTTTAGAGTCACTCTCTGTTGGCCTTTCTCTTTCCTTGGCCACTATCTCCAACTCTCACCTTAGCTTACCTTGACCAGAGGATACCTCTTACATGGGGGCACATCTACATCATGACTATTAGTCGTCAATATGCATTCTGCACAGGCTAATCAGGGACGATGCTTTGCACTTGTATGGATTTTTTTTAAAAGGAAGTCTTTTCTTTAGTCCCCGATTAATCTGTGCTGTCTGCATATGCTTATCTGGGACGACACTATACACACATGCATTAAGCCCTGTTTTCACTAAGCCCGGCTCATATTTTGTTGACCTCTCCATCAGTCATCTGTAAAGACCATTTTTGAGTCATTAACCTCTCATTGTATAATAGCTGTCACAGCCACTATCTTTCACATCTTATCTATCTTCAACTTGTTTGTCTCACTATTGCTGCTATCTACACTGTTTTTGCTTTTCTTGCATCTTTTACCTTACTGGACTGTCTGTTAGCCTTACTCTTTGCCTTGGTCACTATCTCAAACTCTTACCTCATGAAACCTTGACCACAGAATACCTCTGACATGGGGTTACATGTACCTGAGGACTGTTCAGCTCTCAGTTGTCAATATGTTTGTTCAATGCTTGGGTACCCGCCAACCAAAGTTCAAATCCGTGAAGTTTGCGCTTGTCCAAAAAGAAGGGGTTCAAGATTTACGATCATTGTGTCCTTCAGATGGGACATGAATTGGAAACATTACATTGTATTTACAGAGCAGCAATTTACAAAGTACATGATTCATCACGCTTCTCTGCTATTCAAAGTTAAAAACCATGAAGTTTGTGCATGTCCAAAAACAAGGGGTTCAAGATTTGGGATCATAAGAGTCCTTTAGATGAGACAAACTGGCTAGGTGATGTACTTTACACAGGGCAGCAAATGATGTGGTCACCAAAGGTGCAATTAAGAAATCATTGGAACTCTGTTTTTTGCACTACCTTTTGTTAGTCATGAAGTATTTCTTTATTTTGAATAAAAAGCCTTAAGCTAGTTTTTGTTAACCCTTTGCATGCTGGGAAATTTGTCGTCTGCTAAAATGTTGTCTGCTAAATTTCTTAAATAAGCATTTTCTTCGATTTTTTTTCAAAAAATACTATCAGAATAGCAAACAGTTTGGATCCTGAGAAGACGCCACGTTTTGTGGCGTCTCATCTGGATCCAAACTGTTTGCAAAGGCCTTCAAAATCCGGTTCCAGCACTCAAAGGGTTAAAAAGATCTCCCATTCAGTCTTCATGTTTACCACTGGCCAGACAGCCCAGGGCTTGTTGAAAGTTAAAAGAAATTCCAGCTGGTAGAAATTCAGTTATGTTTAAAGTTGGAACCTAAAACCATTCACCTGTTACTGTAAATTCAATTTATTGTCTTCATCTTTTCTGAAAATGACATATTTTTAACATGGCCAACCTGTTTAAATTTACAACAATTAATTTTGTATTTGTCTATTTTATTTACTCTGTAACATTTAGCTTGATCAGCTGTCCTCTGGCTGGTCCAGTCATAATCTACAGGTCACAAACTCTGTCACGATGTCCATGTACATGATCCTTTCATGAATCCAGTGGCTACTTTCATGTTCATTGTTCATGTAATTAATTATCATGGTTCATAGCTAGGTCACAGGTTACCCCGTATCTGCTCTTAACCATGTATAATATGAGTCCCATATGTTTGTTGTCCAACTGTGAAAACCAACTGGTAAGCAGTGTGTTGTAATAATTGGATTAGTTTCTTAAAAAAAGAACAAAAAAAACGTTTCTTATCTTAATGCCTGGCGATGCCTTTATTTGTCAGTCAGCATTCCGCTGAAACATGACTGGCATGTATGTGCCCCGACCCGGGATTGAACCCGGGACCTCTGGATTGCAACGCAAGCGCCTTATCCACTAAGCTAAGGAGGCACAAGAGAGAGGTATACTCATCACATATGGCTTGGATTATAACAGCAGAATGATGATACATTCTGTTAACAAACGATCATTCATCATAACTGTGAACAAACATTCATATATACTGTGAACAAACATTCATATAAACTGAGAACAAACAATCATACATACTGTGAACAAACAATCATACATACTGTGAACAAACAATCATACATACTGTGAACAAGCATACTAATTGAAATGTTACATAGCAATTTGTGTGTGACATTTAAATGCTTTCCATATTATCACACCTTTCACAGTCACTTTCAAACAAACAAAACAAAGGTCCAAATTTGTCCTTGTGCTAGATGCCAATTCTCTTTCACAGAATGTAAGCACCCTTACAGGCTAACTCCTCAAGCTTACGTTAGCTATCTTACAACA
Organism: Dreissena rostriformis; assembly: GCA_007657795.1. NCBI lineage: Eukaryota > Metazoa > Mollusca > Bivalvia > Myida > Dreissenidae > Dreissena > Dreissena rostriformis. The sequence continues at coordinate 12,537 of VMBQ01000136.1, forward strand.
ACAACAGCTAATTAAAGGTCAACATTAGCTCTAGCTTAAAATACTGTTATATTATAAGCAAAGCATAATTACATTCTAATCAAGTTAACTACTAATAATACATCAAGGAAATATTAAGACCCCAAAAAGAGATGTAAAAATCTTGAAGCTAAAAAATTACTACATAGTGATATTTTTAACCCTTTTTGTCGTCTGCTAAAATGTCGTCTGCTGAATTTCTAAAATTTGCATTTTCTTCACTTTTTTTTCAAAGACCACTGTCAGAATAGCAAACAGTTTGGAAACGGATGAGATGCCACGTTCTGTGGCGTCTCATCTGGATCCAAACTGTTTGCAAAGGCCTTCAAAATTCGGTTCCAGCACTGAAAGGGTTAAGTCAACTTTACATCACATGCATTTCAATCGCACAAATATGCACATGTGTGGGTGTGTGTTTTCAAGAGTTAATGTTTTAAACATTGGACTTGTTAAGAATGCTTGAGGCCGTATGTAATATCAGCAGATAGCTATCAACAATCCATATTGTGGTTAACCACAACCACCCACCAGGGGCATTGCCTGCATTTGATCGAAAACCGCAGTAATTACTCATCAAATACTAATCAACAATGTTCAAACAATACATGGCCTGATGTATGGCTATTAAGTAAAACTGAGAAATGATTGGATAATGACAACTACGCCCAACATCAACAAACCATTAACTCTTAGTTACAGGCATCTGATGTTACTGCATCATTTGGGAGACGGAGGCAGAATTAAGGCCAAGTTAAACTCTGCACTAGTGCCCAGTGTTCCATTCTTGCAGTACATTATGGGTGGCAGTTTAATAATTGAGGCCAAAGTTTTAAGTGCTTGCGTNGTGTGTGTGTGTGTGTGTATGTGTGTGTGTGTATGTGTGTGTGTGTATGTGTGTGTGTTTTATATAATATTATCTATCGAGATTATTTGTATGCAATGATTTAGCCAATCTTCATCTCACTGTGTATATGTATTTAACAAATGATTTATTTTGCCAAAAGCATGTAATACTGATAATGCGAATAAATAAACCGTAAACCGTTTATTATTTGTTATAATATCCATAATACACATCAATTTGAGGCACATATAAATTAAACACGTTTAATCAAATGCGCATAGCTTCATGCAACAAATATTAATATAAAAAAACGTTAAAAACAAATTCAAGAGATGTGGACAAACGAATGTACAAGAACAAACATGTATTACATTAAACAAAAACGATATAACAAATATCTGTAAAAAAATACATTTGAAACAATTTGGGGAGATATAGAAAAACGAATGTACAAGAACAAACATTTATAATAAACAAGCAAACAACCAAACAGACATATACGTTTACACTCAACCGTTCACATAGACTTTAAATCTACAACACTCAATCTGCAACTCACTCGTACATACCAGTATTCGAAAGATCGTCGTATCTTGATATTATTGAAAATAAAAAGCATATGAACATTATTTCTAAATTACGATTGTCGTCTCACAAATTATATACAATCGGTAGGCACAAAAACATTATCAGAGATCAACGCAAATATGTTTTATACAACCTCAATGATATCGAGTATGAATATCACTTTGTTCTTAAATGTCCTTATTATGCCGATGTTAGGAATTCATTAATTGCGAAGTATTATAGATCTCGTCCAAATTTGTTCAAGTTTATCGAACTACTTTATAGTTCAAACAAAATAGTGTTAAGAAAACTAGTCATGTGCTGTTTAGAATGCTTTAAAATGCGAGACCTTGTCTTATTTATGTAGTATAAAATAAGTATATTTTTTAACAAAGATAACAAGCACAGATTAATGTAAAACGTATTGCAATTATTAAACTACTTTTCGAAATGATGTTATCTCTTGTTTTTAATTGAAACGCATGCTGTTATTGCATAGGTATGTTTATGACGATGAGCTTTATATATAGTCGAAGTAAACTATTCTATTAATATTTCTCTCTTTCCGTAGCGGTTCCAAGCCGCGCACAAACGCCTTTGGACGGCACGAGTTTGTTTGCTCTGGTGGCGATTTAACTTCTTGTCTTTGATGCGCTGACATTGCATCTGCAATTCGTTCGTTTCTGCGTTATTTAAGACGTGTTCACTCCATTCGTGTATATTATGAATTAGTGAACTTGATAACATCAATCAAAATGTGTCATAAATAGGGCAATCCCGGGATGCAAACATGTCACACTATAACTTTAATTGGTAATTGCAGACTAGAGTATATTACCCATAACTGTTATAATAACACCAAGCAGTAGGTGTCATAAATTGGGCGTACCCGAGGTGCAAACGTACGAGTAACTTATTCGAGTGTTACACACAAATTGACATTTTAAAATATACCTTTGAGTGCTAAACTTTCAAAAACATATATTCAATATGAATAAAAACGTGTAATTTAAATGTACATTGATAGAACATTTATTGTTTATCATTTATTTGATGAAAATTAGTGCAGTTATTTTTTGAGTTTTCAGCCAAGAAATAAAACAAGACGAACTATAATAACAGAATGAGTACTTGGATAATGAACATTTTTAAATATGGTTTGGTATGACGGAACAATAGGATTGTTTTTATTATAAATGTTCGAGGAATCACCAAAATACTTAAATAACTCAGCGACCGACATGGATTAGGCCGTCGTGACCGGAATGGCTAACTCGCAAGCGTTTCGGTGATTAAGATTGTAATATTTCTTTTTTACTAGACTTATGTCTGCAGTGTTACGGAAAGTTCCTTTTTCTTTCTTTAAAAAGCTTGTTACTCCATGTATTTCAAGTAAGGCCAGAATATTCGGACCTATTGTTATTGTGGCGAACACGCTCAGAATGTCTGCAACGATGGGCAACTCAAAATCGAAGTCAGGATCTTACAAACCAGTTTCTAATTCAATACAGGAAATAAAAGGTAATCCGGCAATTATAATTTACAGGGCTATACCGGGCATAACATTTGCGTCTAGTTTTAGATGTGAATGCTTGAAAATATAAGATCCATGTTTCTTACTGTATTATGCAGTCTGCAAAACTAACTTATTGGTCTTTTGGTCTTCAAAATCAAACACACTTAATTTGTACTACAGTATAATCCAGAATTCAGAGACAGTTGAATACAAGGTGGCTGAGAGACAGCTGGCCATGACATTGCCAACAGATCATAGTTTCTTCTCTAGTATTCGAAAACTTCTCCAAACATATAATCTACCTACAGCGTACCAACTCTTCGACAGCCCGCCTGGCAAAGAGGTGTGGAAGGCCAAACTAAATAGTGCTGTGGACCAGTATACCATTACGACCTGGCGGGAAGAAATCAAAGAAAAACCTTTCTTAAGGTACATTAATACAGATGCTCTCTCTGTTGGAAAAACCCACCACCTGTACACCTATGTGAGGCCAAACAAAATTGACATCCTAAGAGCAGAAACTATAGCAAAGCTGCTGACAGGAACCTACACCCTACAAGCTAATAGAGCTGTTTTCAATCAATACGCTGTGAATCCTACCTGCACACTTTGTAAAACAGAACCTGAATGCAGAGTGCATTTTATAGCTAAGTGCCCCATTTCCGATGCTGTGAGAGACAAATTCAAAGCCCGTCTCCTTGAGTGCCTGCGCCTCCACGGGAGAGAAGATCCGCTGGAGCTTGTGAATAATGCAGATAGCTACACACAGCTGATCCTTGACAGCACACATCCAAGTGTCAACAACGGGCACCTTCCCTCAGAGAAGGAAATAGAATCCATAGAGCTGCTGTCCAGAGAGTACATTTGGTGTATCCATCTCCTTCGGTGCCGTGAGTTAGCAAAGGGGTCATAATCACTTTAAGGGTATTGCTAACATATAATTCATTATCTGTCGCTACTAGCGATTTTATAGTTTTATGTATACGCTTTAAATTTTTACCCTCATATGCATTAGTCACTACTATGTTTTTAAACAAAGATCGCCCTATTCTATAGACTGTACTTTACGGAGACACACTAGGCGATGATTTCTGTACTTATCATTTTTATTGTGCCAATCCGGTGATCCGTATTATCGTTTAAGTCGGTGTATCGGTCTTTCTTACATTTAATCGCGATGGACACTCTTTTTAACATCCGGATACCTAATATAATGTACATAGGCGTGCTTTTATCGCGAGCGTATATAATTATGTGATTTATTGTGAGGATTCATTCTGTGAGACAGCATCAGACACTACCAGAGGCCGCCAACCTCAAACTACCAAGGGCAGAACTACAGCTCTACACCTTGGGTACCTCGCAAAGTCAACGGGGGAATCTTACAACTACAACAACAACAACAAGGCGGATGAAACATTTTCCGATTTTAACAACAAAGTATTTAAATT
>VMBQ01000136.1:19157-47840 GCA_007657795.1 Dreissena rostriformis
CTTAAGGGGTGTTGCGGCAGTTTTGCTGATTTTTTTCCATCTAATAACTTTTGCTCAAAATTTATATTCAAGTACTACATACAAATACTATATGAAAAATGAAATAAAAACATAGGGTCACCAGCCTTGTTTTGATTCTATTCACCATTATATAACATGTACTTTTTCATTAAAGCTAAAAAATCTCTAATTACATAAAAATTATAAATAACCTATGACATTGGCAACATGTAGATACTATATAAGCTGAGATACATCATATACCATTTAATTAAACCACAAACTACCAAAAAAATGGAGAACACAAGTTAAATTTTAAGAATTTTAATTTTTATAATTTTTATGTCACCCCAAAAAACGTACATTTTTTAATATTTAACCACAAAACTGGAATTAAAAAAAGTTCTATCTAACTTTCTGCGAAACTGCTCAAATATGTTCATCGACGTATTGTTATCATAAAACAAAAATAAAAAATGGGGTCATCGCACTTTTAACAGAGAATTTTTTGTTTAACCATCCCTACCGTCTGAATAAACTTTCATAAAATACAGCAATTAGGCAAAACCCAAGTACCGTTACATACATTGTTAGAAATATGCCTAACCATTAGAAATTGTTTACAATCTTAACTGGGATCACAACAGCTTACAAAAAAACACAACAATACAATATTTAATCACAAACATAAGACCATACAGTATCAAACTGGACCTTAATCATCAATAACAGGGACTTGTTGACAGATTTAGGCATGTTTTGAAGTTTGTGATTAAATGCTTTAAATTGATTAATGTAAACACCAGGACTAAAGAGCTCTAGTAAAAAAACAAGAATGAAATAAAAGAAAGAAAAAAAGAAGTAAAAAAAGTTAACCGCACCTGGGGTCCAACCACTGACCCTTGTACCTAATAGGTTCTATTATGAATAAACTCGGTCATTTGTGATGATTCTGATAACAAAAATATTGGGTTGTGATAAAAGCATCCGGTGTTGCCATAAATATATCCTCGGTTAAATAAGCTGCCGCAACACCCCTTAAGACTATTTAGTTGTGTAACTGTTAAACTTTGAGAACAATGATAATAGCAAGATTTATATATTTTTTTTTATTCTTACAGCCCATATGGCCATAGATAGATATATCGGCATTCGCTGATGTGGGATCATCACAGACGCAGATTCAAACTTTACCATGCACAAGTCTGACTTTGTGAGGCTGTTGAAACGATGTCTCCTGTCTTTAAAAGGAATAAAACACATTAAGATTACAGAAAGATAGATTAACAAATCATTCAAGTTTTTGTTCGTAAACTTGGAAAATAAACTGCAGCAGCAAAACACTAGAACATTCCCAACAATTTAAAAATGAGTTTCCTTTTCATTCGTGTTCATGCGGACAATAGACTATTTTTAAATGTCTATACTCATTTTTTTTCATTTTCAATGATAATTAATAATGCTTCAGTATCTCCTAGTCAACTTTTATTGTGATACCAAATTTCACAGTCCTATTTAAAAACATTTGAGAAGGTGAGACAATACAAGCCGTAACTTTTTGATAGCAACCTTCAGATAAGACTCAATGCAACATACTTGCTGTTCATATTTCCTGCGTTTTGTCAAAACAGATGCATCTGTTGATTGTGAAACTTTCTGTTTACCAGGGACAGAAATAACCAATGGAGGTTTGAGTTACAAAAACATCATGCTTGACATTCCACAACAAGAAGAGTCTATTTCTCGACCTTCAGCATTTACGTTTATCAATATAAAAAACGGGTACTCACGGCCCGGGTATTGATCTCAGTCATACGAATGATAAACCATGCTTTAGTCATTTCTTAATTTCGAAGCTATTGATAACAAAAAGTCAACCTACTAAATTTATAAAAATCCTCGCACTTCTTTCTTTTTTTTTCCATTTATCGGCGTGCAATTCAAGATCAGTTTTAAATTTATCAAAAGCGATACGTAATTTTAAAACCACGTGCAGGACTTGGCACTTTTTATAGCATCTAAGGGAGGTGAATATGAATAGAAAAATATTTAATAACGGAAGTAGGTTAGCGTTTTCACTGTAAACATTTACCATTGACACGCGTAAATTGGTTAATTTTTTGTTGTTTATTTTAAAACTTTTTGGGTTAATTTGCGAACAATCTTTTCAGATTTTTTTGTCATCGCCAATTAAGCGATCTATAGATCTATAATACGATCTGCATTGGCAATCAGGCAACCGGTTAATTTTGCAGACTGTATAATGACAAATTTGCCACAATATTTATATTGATTCACCATAACCATTTGTCTCATAACACGTGACCTCAGTTCAGTAACAATGCAACACAAGTTCATAACAATAGATAGAGCTAGACTAAATTTGGTGTTATTGTTTTTGCATTATAATGTGTAATTGAAAGCAATAAAGATCGAAATGAGGCATAGAAATACATTTATAAAAATATATACCTTTTCAATGTCTGTTAAAACATTCATGTTTCTTTTAGAACATTTCCTAAACATGCCTTTAGAAGAGAAGCGAAAAACATACAGGTGTAAGAAGCATGTTCAGGTCAATGAAATCAAGTCTTGGAAAGAACATGGACCAACAGTAAAAGAAAAGCATCCAGGTATGAACGTTTAAGGATATGTTGCTTTTGACATGTTCTATTGCTGTAATGTGTATGCAAGCTCAATGTAAAAAAAGTACGAAAGACATTTGCTTGATAATTTCCAAAAGAATACAAAAGATTTTTTCTTGTTGAAGAGATTTGAAAAAAATGTTTGCTTGGGGATGTTACCTTTATTCAACACCTGCTATGTAAATGTTATGTGAAAGAAACTCTGAGGGATGTTTAAGAGGTATTATGTGGCATGTTCTGAGAAAACTGGGCAAAATGCTTGTGCGTAAAGTGTCATCCCAGATTAGCCTGTGCAGTCCCCATAGGCTAATCAGGGACGACAATTTCCGCTTTTTTGTATTTTTTCGTTTAAATGATGCCTCTTCTTAGCGAAAATCCAGTTTAGGCGGAAACTGTCGTCCCTGATTAGCGTGTGCGGACTGCACAGGCTAATCTGGGATGACAATTTACGCACAAGCATTTTGCCCAGTTTTCTCAGAACACGACACTTATCTTATCAACTAGTTACACTGTCAAACAATGAACCATGGCAAGTGGTTAATATGCACATGTTTAAAGGCAAAGAATATGGTACAAGAAATTACAGTCAAAACTGAAAACAGCAGTCAGTCAAGGGAAATGGCCAAAGTGACCATTGTAGACAGGTGACCAGTGTTCTCAGATGACCAATTTAGGATGGTTGGTTAGTTGGTAGTATTTCTAGGTTGTTACCCTGCCCAGTCGTTTGCGCACAGTGTAATGCAAACAAAAGCTCATTGCCAATAACTAAGTATAATAACATAAATTACAGACAACAACCGTCAACGCAGATTGGTTTGAGAGTTTACTTTTTGCACCTCAAACGACTGACTCATGATCGCTGTTCTCCGTTAAAAAATGACTTTCAAAGTGAAATATACTGGTCGTTGGCCGTTATAGACAGTTGACCGTTATTTTTAAGTGTACTTAAGAATGATTTTCATCAGGAGGAATCCAGACTGACCGTTGTCTGCAGTTTACCGCTGTTCTCAGTTGAGTGCAAAGGCAGTTTTTATTGTATACTTATTTAAGGTGTTTTTAACTCGCTTATGATAAAATAATTGGTTCAAGGTTTTAAAAAAATTAACAAAAACTTATTGCTTAGTAAAGATACATTGATCTCAGCAAATAAAAAATGCACCTTGTTTACTTGAGACCTGTGACAACTCTGTGATATACATTTCTGTCTTCCTTGTGTGACTTGGAGATAAGAAATGTTTTACTCTTTTATTAAAAGATGTGGCTCCGAAGTATACAGTGAATGAGGAGTGGAATACGAAAATTTCACTATGGACAGGGGACATAACTACTCTTGAAATTGATGCCATTATCAACGCTGCCAATAAAAGTTTGCTAGGTGGTGGTGGAGGTTAGTTAAATATGTTTTAATGTATAATCTAATAAATTTATTTATTGAAAACTTCCCTAATACTTTCACATAATTGGACACACATATTGGGACAATTGCAAAGCACGCCTGACTGATTTATAAATATATGATTTCAGTCCTTCAAAATTATGAAACTTAGTCGATTAAAATATAATTGTGTCAGACAGTCAATCAAACTCTGACTGATAGGCAAAAATGACACATTTCTGTCACAGAATTTCCATTACATGTCTCAGACTTTTGTGAAGTATACAAATATTGTGAACGGTCTTATAGCTTTTAAATTTTTACGTAGCTTATGACTTTAAAACTATTTAGTAATGGAATATTGTGTGTTTTGCTGATGAATTCTATTTATAACAAAATTTATTAAGTTCCTTTATTGAACAAATTATAATGACTTAAGAAATCTTTGAGTTAATGGGCCGAACAGATACTTAGGTGAATGAATGTCGTTTAAGGCCATTTTGTTACTGTATCAAACCCAAAAAGGCATTTTAGCTCATCACATACAAAGTGTAGCTATAACTTATTGCCATCACAAGTAAAAACCAAAACAGGTTAACTCGAATGTATTTAAATGTTTCATACATATAGGCAATAAAAGTTCTAACAGCTTGACAAAATGTTCAGCTTGTAGTCAGTTTACGATTACATATATAAATTCTTAAAAAAAATCAATATCTATGTAGTTTTTTTTCCCAGTTAAATTTTATTTAATTTCCCACATTCTGTGCTTCATGTATGTGTATTTCTAACAGTTGATGGGTGTATTCACCGAATGGCAGGGTCACATCTTTATGATGAATGCCAGACACTTGAGGGATGTGATACAGGCGACGCTAAACTCAGTGGAGGTAAGCTTAACACTTTGTTGTTGTTGTTTTTTGTTTTTTTTTAAGAAGTGTCTTATGATTAAAAAAAGGTCAACTGCTGGTAACATGAAAAAAAAATCAGCACATTATTCAGACAAAGCTGTTTACGAGGATCAACTATAATTAATATGCTGTTGTTGAAATAATGAATTTGTGAACAGGAGATCATAGCTTAAGGTCACAGTGGCATGCATGATTAAAAACTTATTTCATAGTTGCATATATTGACAATTTGGATGCAATTTAAGGAGGGGGGAGGGGGGCATGTTTGTTATAAAAAGATATGTTGGCCACATAAATTGACATTTGATTATTAAGTTTTATTTCAGTTGTTACTTGCTTTTGAACAGACTGATGTTTAAGATACAAGTGTGTCAGTAAGAAACACTGAACTGGTTTATAGCTGGAGGCTAGCATCAGCGTACTTCCTAAACATGATCAACCTTAATTTGACATTTTTATCTGCATGTTTCTCTAAGTGTATTGACGATGAGCTGTATATGCTTAAGTTGCAAATAAACTATCTGTTCTGTTCTTCAGGTTACAGACTTCCTGCCAAATGTAAGTAAAGCAATCTCATGTTTGGTTTTTAAAGTACAAACTTAAAAAGAAATAGATTACCCAGTGCCTGCTAAAAAAAGCAAACATTTTAACTTTTTTGCAGTTTTGTAAAAACGATCAACATGATCAAAACAACATTGTTTACCTAGTTTAATATTTACGATAGTTTAAACTATATTTTAACCTACACTAATTTTTAATAGAAACTTTAATACAGTTAATGTTAAAGCTGTAATGTGTACTCCTTATATTTCCTATGGTAAATTGTGAACCACTTGTAAATGAGTGTTCATTATCTCTGGTATATTGTGAACCACTTGTGTGGTAAATGAGTGTTCATTTCCTCTGGTATACTGTGAACCACTTGTGTGGTAAATGAGTGTTCATTTCCTCTGGTATATTGTGAACCACTTGTGTGGTAAATGAGTGTTCATTTCCTCTGGTATACTGTGAACCACTTGTGTGGTAAATGAGTGTTCATTTCCTCTGGTATACTGTGAACCACTTGTGTGGTAAATGAGTGTTCATTTCCTCTGGTATACTGTGAACCACTTGTGTGGTAAATGAGTGTTCATTTCCTCTGGTATACTGTGAACCACTTGTGTGGTAAATGAGTGTTCATTTCCTCTGGTATACTGTGAACCACTTGTGTGGTAAATGAGTGTTCATTTCCTCTGGTATACTGTGAACCACTTGTGTGGTAAATGAGTGTTCATTTCCTCTGGTATACTGTGAACCACTTGTGTGGTAAATGAGTGTTCATTTCCTCTGGTATACTGTGAACCACTTGTGTGGTAAATGAGTGTTCATTTCCTCTGGTATACTGTGAACCACTTGTGTGGTAAATGAGTGTTCATTTCCTCTGGTATACTGTGAACCACTTGTGTGGTAAATGAGTGTTCATTTCCTCTGGTATACTGTGAACCACTTGTGTGGTAAATGAGTGTTCATTTCCTCTGGTATACTGTGAACCACTTGTGTGGTAAATGAGTGTTCATTTCCTCTGGTATACTGTGAACCACTTGTGTGGTAAATGAGTGTTCATTTCCTCTGGTATACTGTGAACCACTTGTGTGGTAAATGAGTGTTCATTTCCTCTGGTATACTGTGAACCACTTGTGTGGTAAATGAGTGTTCATTTCCTCTGGTATACTGTGAACCACTTGTGTGGTAAATGAGTGTTCATTTCCTCTGGTATACTGTGAACCACTTGTGTGGTAAATGAGTGTTCATTTCCTCTGGTATACTGTGAACCACTTGTGTGGTAAATGAGTGTTCATTTCCTCTGGTATACTGTGAACCACTTGTGTGGTAAATGAGTGTTCATTTCCTCTGGTATACTGTGAACCACTTGTGTGGTAAATGAGTGTTCATTTCCTCTGGTATACTGTGAACCACTTGTGTGGTAAATGAGTGTTCATTTCCTCTGGTATACTGTGAACCACTTGTGTGGTAAATGAGTGTTCATTTCCTCTGGTATACTGTGAACCACTTGTGTGGTAAATGAGTGTTCATTTCCTCTGGTATACTGTGAACCACTTGTGTGGTAAATGAGTGTTCATTTCCTCTGGTATACTGTGAACCACTTGTGTGGTAAATGAGTGTTCATTTCCTCTGGTATACTGTGAACCACTTGTGTGGTAAATGAGTGTTCATTTCCTCTGGTATATTGTTAACCACTTGTGTGGTAAATGAGTGTTCATTTCCTCTTTTATACTGTGAACCACTTGTGTGGTAAATGAGTGTTCATTTCCTCTGGTATATTGCGAACCACTTGTGCGGTAAATGAGTGTTCATTTCCTCTGGTATATTGCAAACCACTTGTGTGGTAAATGAGTGTTCATTTCCTCTGGTATATTGTTAACCACTTGTGTGGTAAATGAGTGTTAATTTCCTCTGGTATATTGCAAACCACTTGTGTGGTAAATAAGTTTTCGTTAACATACACGTACATGTATCTGGTTTCGGTGACATGTACAATGTGTTCCATTTTGTAGACATCATTCATACAGTGGGTCCCATAGGGGAGCAAGAAGATAAACTAAGTAGCTGCTACAAGAGATGTCTTGATATAGCCAAGGAAAATGAGTTTAATACCATAGTAGGTCTGAGATTTATATACTTGATACGCGTTTAATCAAATGCCATGAAGCTGGATGGGCTTTAAGAAAGCCCTCATATATCCATTTTACTTAAACGGATTTTCACCAAACTTGACTTCAATGTTAAGCTTATTAGACTGGTTGCAGAATATATGAAGGCCGGCTTGAGGTCATGTATTGGAAAAACAAAACTCTTTAAACATTATAAGTAGAGAAACTATTGTAAACACCCACTTTACTTTTATTTGAGGTAAGTAACCAATTGCCTTTATACTATCTCACAAATTTCCACATTAGTAAATCAAATATTATCTCATATTTGTGCAACAATTTTTTTTCCGCTCCATTATCTCTTGTGTCTTTTGAAAGATTTTCATAAAACTTTAAGTTCATTTAGAAGATGTGAACAGTATGTGTCCGAACTTAGCACTTAGATTTGTAGACTCCATTGTAGCATTGTAAATGGCAAACAAATCTAACTAAACCAAAGAAAGAACAAATTGTAGTGTCTGTTTTTCAGATTTGATCAATATCCCTTTACCATTTATGTGATTTGTGTGAACATAAGCTAAACGTTTTAACACATTGAGGTAATGTGCAAAGGGCATGAGGCCGTCATAGCACCTCAAGATTATGGTCAAATTGAACACGTGGCAAAACAACAAGCCTGTTTTATTACTAGTATATGTACAAATATGTTTGATGAAACCTGTACCCATAGATTATTTTTTCTCTTCAGGCATTTCCATGTATTTCGACTGGCATATATGGTAAGATGTAAAACTGTTCTTTTGGTCATGCAGTTTCCACTCAGATTATTGTTTATTTTTACTTGTTTAAAATATACATGCAGTTCACACACTCTGGTATAAAGTTACTTTTCTTGAACATTATAAGTTATTTTTAACTATAAATATTTGATTTCTGGGTAAAGAATGTCCTCAAATATGGCTTGAATAACTTGAGAAATATAACTTGAAAAGAAACAAACAAGAGTAATTAATACACATATTGACGACAGAGTTGTGTCCTTTGTTATTAAGTTATTTTAGTTGCCATTAATTAGCACAGCAAATATAATTATGTTGTAGGGTATGATATTACGAAGGCTACTCCAGTGGTCATGAAGACTGTGCGTAAGTGGCTTGAGGAAAAGGAAAACTTTGGCAAGGTATCAGTTACTAGACTTATTATTACTATTGTTGAGATATTATTGGCAGGCAAGCATTTGTTTTTATGGATAGTTTGGAGTTTTGATGTGTAACTAAGACAGTTGAAGTGGTTTGAAAACAAGCATTGGAATAACCAATTATTGGCCGTTCCACAATACAAGTGCTCAAGTCTTAGTTATTAGCTCGGCTGTTTCCGAAGAAAACCCGAGGTATTGTCATAGCCCTCTCGTCTGCCGCATCTTCGTAGTCGTCGTCGTCTGAAATTTTTAACATAGGCCATAACTTTTGCAATATTGAAGATAGCAACTTGATATTTGGCGTGCATTTGTATCTCAAGGAGCTGCACATTTTGAGTGGTGAAAGGTCAAGGTCATCCTTCAAGGTCAAAGGTCAAAACATTTTTTTTTTTTTTTTTTTTTGGTTTTTCACGTGTATCTCATCGACCTGCACATTTTGAGTGGTGAAAAGGTCAAGGTCAATGATGACCTTCAAGGTCAAAGGTAAAAAAACAACAAATCCAAGCACCCACAGCCGAGCTTTGGCATCCGCTCGACGGTGCTCTTGTATCAATTTTAACACTATCTTTTAATATGCATAATGGATGGCGATTTATTTTTATTGTAATGGATCAGAATGATGTTGAAATAAACTCTATCCGCTATCTTGAAAGTTTACACATGCATTTCATTTAGATTAATTATAGGTAGTAATATTTCAAATGATCAATTACTTTATGATACCTAGAAAACTTACAGAACTTAAAACAGTTATTTCAAGATTAATCTCCATAAAAACATTGTTCCTAAATAACACATGTTTGATTTTTCGTGTTTTTTATTTTTATGTCCCCCAGTCTATACTGGGGGACATATTGTATTTGCCCTGTCTGTTTGTTTGTTGGTTTGTTTGTTGGTTTGTTTGTTGGTTTGTTTGTTAGTTTGCACAAACTTTAACATTTGGCCAAACTTTTGCAATATTGAAGATAGCAACTTGATATTTGGCATGCATGTGTCTCATGGAGCTGCACATTTTGAGTGGTGAAAGGTCAAGATCATCCTTCAAGGTCAAAGGTCAAATATATGGGTCAAAATCACTCAAAAGGGGACATAGTGTTTCACAAACACATCACTTGTTTTTAAATGTGTTTGTCATATAATTTATATTTTGCCTAGAAATTATTGTGCATACTGTAGTATTTACAATTTTAAGATCTTTGCTAGACAAATAGGATCCTGTAGAGTGGAAAATGAGCAGTGATAATTGTTGAATGTATGTATGAAGCTGGACATCAAATGTAGTCCAGTAATGTTCGAAAAAATAATTGTAGGGTAAAATACATTTTATACATCAGATGGTCTCAGAAAATGCATAGCTGCTTCGCCTTGGTAGCCTGTTTTCTGATCAGGTTTATTTTGTCATTCATATTGTTTTATTCAGAATACATTAGGCTTTAAGCCCATGAGTATACGTACATATAATACACAATGTAGTAAACAGTGGTCAATGACATACAGGCATATAAATAAACTATTTTAAGCAAAATAAATTTACAATTTATAACGAAAGAATTGGTAACTTTAAAGAAATGCATATTCAAAATATTAAGCCTGAAATAATGATGTTACTTTTGTGTTTCAGATCGAGCGGATTATTTTTTGTGTATTCTTGAAGGGAGATGTGGCTGTGTATGAGGAAAATCTCCTACAGTATTTCCCCGTTGAGACTTTTGAAGGTTGGTAATGTAGGTTAACGAAAAGTGGTTTGGAAATGGGTTTTGCACCCATTGATCTGGGAATTAAATTCGGAAAATTATGTCTATTAAATTGGGAAAAAGTATGTTATGTTATAGTAGAGGTAAATTGTTAAAATTTGTTATTTAATAAGGAGTTGTTATAGATAAAGAAGTGTTCATGAATAACAAATGCTTATGTCCTAAGTGTATTTTTAGGCTCATTTTATTTCAGTAGGAAAACATGAGCAATTTTTATGCCCCCCTTCGAAAAAGAGGGGGTATATTCTTTTGCACATGACGGTCCGTCGTTCGGTCAGTCCACCACATGGTTTCCGGATGATAACTCAAGAACGCTTAGGCCTGGGATCACGAAAGTTCATAGGGACATTGCTCATGACTGGCAGATGACCCCTATTGATTTTCAGGTCACTAGGTCAAAGATCAAGGTCACTGTCACAATAAGTGTGAAAATCAAGGCCCTGTTTGGGGGGCATAAGTCTCCGACGGCGGAACTCTTGTTGTGTTTAATGTCATCTATTCTTAAACATCCCGATTTTGAATATGAGGTAAAGGAATGTACTTGGAATCACTATGGACTTCTGTCCGTCTGTCGGTTTATTAGAAGACACAGATTTGTTTAGAGAAGTTCTTCTTCACTCCTCAACGTTCAACATTCAAAATTGTACATACACGTTTTTTATTGTCCTATGTTAAAAATTACAAAAGTTATGCCTTTTTTTTCAACTTAGAATTTCTGTAACATTATGATCGGTACTGTAGATTTTCAAAGCAAAAATATACATTTCTGAATTTAAAAAGTCAAGATGTGTTTTATTTTGTATGTAACGTTTTATAATTGCCCTCTACTTATTTCATCAAATCATTATTTTGGGGTCAAAACTGATGACACCCAGGGGGTCAAATAGATTATACAGACTTATATAGGAAAGCAACAAAAACACAATGCCTAAAGTTTAATATTTGGTATGTAACTTTGTGTTGTGGTTCTCTATAAACCTTGTTCAAATAATGCCCCTGGGGTCAAAACTGGCCACACCTGAGGATCCTTTTTTGTTACAATAAATTATTGTCAAAATGTAGATAATATTATTGATTAATTGTTAACATATTTAAAAAAAATAAACACAAACAAAATGTTGACATTTTGCAAAATAAGCTTTCATTTTCTTTTACAGAAAATGAGATGAGGAAAAAGAAAGCGAAACCACAAGACAAAGATAAAAAGAAAACAAAACATCCCCAACAAGGCAGTAATGACTCACCAATACGAAAAAAAGAGTCTGTGAGAAATTCTAAGACAGAAGACGACAAAGACAAAAAAAAATCATCAAAAACGGAGGACAGTAAGATAAATGAAGTTGAAGCTCGAAAGGAAAATGAGTCTAAACAATCAGAGAAGCAAGAAAGGAACAAGGATACTGGTAAAACTGGGACAGATGACAAGAAAAACCGGAATGAACCGTCAAAGCCTTTGTCAGCTCATAAAAACAAAAATGTGGCAAATAAACAGTTGGTATCTGCAGATGGTCAAAGTAAACAGCATGAAACTGAAGACAATGAAAGAAATCAGCACGAAAACAAGCTTCATGATGAGAAGACATTGGTGTCCCAGGATGCTGATCACGCTAAGAAATCAGAGGCTTCTGAAGAGGCTAACAGTGACAAAGCAGGGGATGATTCTCCAGAAAAAAAGAAACCTCGGGAAGAGACGAATTAATGAACTTCGATCATTTCATGTAGTTTTATTTTTAGCTCGGCTGTTTTCGAAGAAAACCCGAGGTATTGTCATAGCCCTCTCGCCTGCCGCGTCGTTGTTGTCGTAGTCGTGGTGGTAGTCGTCGGCCGAAAACTTTAACATTGGCCATAACTTTTGAATTATTGAAGATAGCAACTTGATATATGGCATGCATGTGTATCTCATGGAGCTNTGCACATTTTGAGTGGTGAAAAGGTCAAGTTCAATGATGACCTTCAAGGTCAAAGGTAAAAAATAAATAAATCCAAGCACCCACAGCAAAGCGTTGGCATCCGATCGACGGTGCTCTAGTTAGACTTTGCATTAACCAATGTTTTTTTCATAAAACTATAATTTTTACGAAATGAGGTGCATTGGGAATATTATCTCAGTCATACATACCGGTATATATCATAATACCCTATTTTATCAGATTGTGTGTACGTCTTTGGAAAAAAAATCGTCTGGTTTTAGCCATATGTTATACAGAGTTATTCATTGCAATTAATCTTAAGTAAACATGCATTTGGACCATGTGACCCATATATATATATTATTTATGGGGCAAGCATGTTGGATTATTTTTCAAAACCAATCCCATGATATTTAACAGTGAAATGCTCTCAAGATTTTAATATTTCTCATGTCATGTGGGTTTGTGATGCTTTATTTTTGTTTTGAATTTATTGTTAAATATCCAGTTATTGCTTTAAATGATTGTCTATTACATTCTACAACTTACAGCTGCTCAGCTATGATGTATTATTTTATATAGAATATTGTCACATTTTTGGGAAATTGAAATTTCTTGTAAATAGTTCAAATTTCTTAAAATTCCATTATTTTTGTCATGTTGCATATGAGATATAATGATTGTTACAATTTTTCTTTGGCATATATTCGTTATTACTATTTATTGTCCCCTACCGATTTCACCGAAGGGGACTTATGGTTTGCGCTCTGTCTGTCAGTCAGTCTGTCACACTTTTCTGGATCCTGCGATAATTTTAAAATTTCTTCACATTGTTTTATAAAACTTAACACATGGACAGATGGCAGTATGGACATTATGCACCTCATTTCATTTTGTTCCTACGTCAAGAATTCTGGTTTCTATGGCAACAAATACACTAGAAATATTGCTAAAAATGGTGGATCCTGCAATAACTTTTAAAGCTCTTCATATTTTTTCATGAAACTTGATACATGGACAGATGGCAATATGGAGATTATGCATGTCATTTCATTTTGTTCCTACGTCAAGAATTCTGGTTGCTATGGCAACAAATATACTAAACATATTGCTGCAATGGTGGAGTTTCACTGGAAGGGGACTATATTGCTTGGCAATAGTCTTATTGTATTTAAATTGCTCATTCCTATTGTATTTTATTTTGTTATATAACCTTAATGAATTTGGGTTTTTCTTTTAAAAAATTGAATGAAAAAAAGCACTACAAATGTATGGATGGAATATATAATATTTATTTGTGCAATGTTACTTTCATATTCGAAATAATGACCATATTTTTTTTTAAGGTTTGCAGACAAAGGAGTATTCCGTAATGGATTAATCATGTATAAATCGCCAGACAAAAGAAAATGATTATATTCATTTTAAAATTGTATTAGTTCTAATGAAAATTGATGACGTTTATTTCACTGAAAATGTTTGTTTGTAAGAAATGCATTATATATAAATGTTTGCAAGCGCTGGGTTTAAATTCACACATGTTAAGTTTATTAAGCCAAGAAGCATCCCCCGCTGTCACAAGGTAACAATGTCAGCAAATCGTTATAATTTTACCCGTTTAAATACATTAATGTATTAATCTGGATGTACGCTAGACATTTATTCTGCACTGGGTCATTTTTTCAAAATAGGAATAAGGCTTGAACAGGAGCTCAAGAAAAGATGTTACCCTTGAGGCACATGAATAATGTGTTTGAATTCATGGCCTATGACCTTCTGAGTCTTGTTTTATTGCTTAATTCTTGGCATGCTTTATTATTGTTGATTTTAATTTCAAGTTTTGTGCATCTAGTAATAGATTTGAGTGCCAAAAAAAAAGAAAAGAAGCAAAAGTCTCAAAATAATGATGTATTTGTTGAGCATTTGTGTTAGGTATATTCCTATTGTTATTAACACATGTAATTTGTTGCGTTACAGGTTATTTAAATTGTCTTGTTAAAGTCATTTAAATCAAGTTTTTTTTTTAAATTTTTCATCTGCACAAGATTGATGTAAGTAATGCTGCTGTTTTCTCTCTTTGACATGTGTACGTTAGTTGTTAATATTTGGTACATTGTTAGTACATAAGCAATTCTAGTATTCCAATTGTGTCTCAATTCAGCTTGCCTGCATTGAATTAAATATTAAAGGCCTGCATGTAAACATAAAGAGATCTCTGCATATATTCAATAACCTGATCTGCTTTGCATTGTTATATCAGATACAATAAATACGCCTGATAACTTGATATTCCCTCACTTGTCTCTAAATACAACTTTGATAAATTCTATTTATATATATGTGCTTACTTATATTATGCATTGACCTTATTATTTTGATTTTGTTGTAGAATTGTGTGTTTAGAGTTATCTAAGGATGTTATACAAAAGTATATTTTATAATAAAATGTAGCTCTTAAAGAGATCGAAACTGGAATGAATAAGTTCAACATTTGATAGGAAATACAATTATAAATATTTATTTATAACTCAAAATTGTTATTATTCAGCGTTAGCCCCGTATTCTATGTTGTCGTTGTTTTGAATATTTTGCCTTTAAAATGTTTGTTCCCTACACAAATAGCTTTTTGCATTTTATGTTGAAAGGTTAAACAATTTGTATTTATAGCATACATAATTGAAATCCCATATTTTTCACAGTGTGGTATCTAGTAAGGATTTGTTTATACCACAGGAGTTTGAAATTTTATCAATATAGCTAATCTAATGGCTAAATAAAAAAAATATACCCCTATATAGTATAAAGACTACAGGAGTGCAACGCATCAGACCCCGGACCCGCCCATTTTCCAGTTTACAAGGGAAATTACTGGAAAAACAGGGTACCCTACATCGATTCATGGTATAATAATCAAAAGGCCGATGAAAGCAACTAGGAACACTGCTTACCGTCAACTACCTTTCTCATAATTCACAATTATTCAACATATTCCGCTCATCGTCGTCTCCATTGCGTGTTGTTGTTGTTTGTTTAGACCCACAGAAGACACCGAATACACCAAATTCACTTTTCGTTACCCAAACTGACGCTGGGATATGCGAGTGACTACTGATTAATAAATATTTTAAGAGATAACAAACACCGGCTTATTATTTGTGTATATTCTCATGAATTCCTAACACATCTCGATATGAAATACTGTCAAGGCTGTGGACACTTAATGTAACACTTTTGTACAAGCAAACATCAGCCTGGGTATAGCATGTTCGAAGTGTACGTAACTATAGGAAAATATGTACGAAATATCATCGTCACAATCGGCTCGGGCGCTAATTTGTCTTTGCTGCATTTTATAAAATTCGTCTTCAATGTATAATTTTTCTTGCCTATTTTGTGTTATTGTAACATATTTTTATCAATATATATATATCAATTTAACACATATAAAAATCGTGCAGTCTCACTTTAATCCACAAACATTTCAATGAGTACGAATGTAGTTTATAATCTTACACAAGAGACAATTGACAGTGTTGTAACAAATGCTTCAAAATTGAGAATAAGAGTGTTTTCAATATTATATTTATTACGGTTCAACTTATAAATAGAGATGGAGGGGAGATGAACTAAATGTTGAGATCTGAAACAACATTTTTTTAAATATTTTGTTTAACCTTCAATTGGAAATTTTAGGTCCCATTTGGAAAAAATATATACTTATTTCCATTCGGCCCCAAATTTTTACGAAAAAACACTCATATTACAATGCAAAATCCACGATCTGCCCCTAAAAACTCAAGTTACGATAGTTTTGAATGAAATAATCATCATGCTCTAATGCATTTTTGTATGCAAGACTATCGTAACTCAAGTTTCGCTAGTCAAGCATGAAAAAAACTGCTGTTTTTGATTTACGATATTTCTGCACTATCTCCATTTCAACTATTAAGATTGGAAATATAGTTCTAGTAATTTTGCTGTATATGTATATCATTAAAATACCATGAAAAATTCAAAAAAAGTAGTTTTCTGAAAAAAAGTGGAGTTACGATAGTTTTGCGTGGAGACCACGAATTTAGCGTTAACATTCCCGTGTACGTTTTAGTATATTTTCCGTTCGCGGGGTAGGGCCTACATGTAAGTATGCTTAAAGAGTCTTCGGGGTACATTTAAGTAGTACCCGAGCCGAAAATGACCAATCGAGCGTAACTTACACCATATACTTCTTATACATATTGGAATAATGATCCGGATGCTTCACAATGCGCCCATTTACAGAAATGTGAGTTAACCTTATGTTTAATCCATCATTTATTTCATTATTTTTCTTAATTGTTTCTTGCACGTTTTATATGTTTGTGAATATAAAAAGGAGGTTAGCTACAATTCACCTATAGTTACGCATACCTCGAACATGCTATACCCAGGCTGATGTTTGCTTGTACTATAGTGTTACATTCAGTTTCCACAGTCTTTACAGTATTTCATATCGAATTGTGTTAGGAATTCATGAGAATATACACAAATAATAAGCCGGTGTTTGTTATCTCTTAAAATATTTATTAATCAGTAGTCACTCGCATATCACAGCGTCAGTTTGGGTAACGAAAAGTGTATTTGGTGTATTCGGTGTCTTCTGTGGGTCTAAACAAACAACAACAACACGCAATGGAGACGACGATGAGCGGAATATGTTGAATAATTGTGAATTATGAGAAAGGTAGTTGACGGTAAGCAGTGTTCCTAGTTTCTTTCACCGGCCTTTTGATTATTATACCATGAATCGATGTAGGGTACCCTGTTTTTCCAGTAATTTCCCTTGTAAACTGGAAAATGGGCGGGTCCGGGGTCTGATGCGTTGCACTCCTGTAGTCTTTATACTATATAGGGGTATATTTTTTTTTATTTAGNGGTAAAATACAACAACGCAGATTGATTTGTGTGTTTACGTTTCGAAACTCGAAACGACTAACTCGTGACCGTTGTGTTGAGTTCAAAAATGACTTTGGGAATGAAATATACTGACCGTTGGCCGTTATTTCGAGTTGACCGTTATTCCGAAGTGTAATATAGAGTGATTTTCGTCGGGGGGAGTCCAGACTGACCGTTGTATGCAGTTGACCGTTATTTCGAGTTGACCGTTAGGCCAGTTTCGACAATATTTACATAAAAGTAATGCATGCACACTTTATGAAATATATATTACACCATATATTACATTTACATAGTTAAAACCAATGAATATGTATATTTTATGTTCACATACACATTTATCAATCAAAACATACAACTCTGAAATCATGTAAACAATAACCTTTTCTGAAGTATTTATATAATTTCAAAACACGCAGTAAGTCCGTCATAATTTGCTAGTCTCTGAAGGGCTGAACTTAGAAAGCGCATTCCCACATGACGCATTCCTGAGGTGCGTTTTAAAGTGGTGTAAAATCTGGCGCCAGGAGTCTTCCTGCGCATTCGCGTGGGCAACCGCTGATCCACCCCATAACATATACTTGGTCATGTCTGAAAATACGATAGATGCAAAAGTTATGCCATTGTAAACACATACTTTAGAAATAAATATGTACATTTCTACCATGTAATCTTTTAAAACCATATTCTATAACCCGCAAATCTGGAGACCAAATAGATGTTTAATGGTCCCGTTTTATGCCTTATATGTTCAAAGATCTATACAATATTGATCTTTGATATGTTGAATGTGCGAAAAACATCGTTTGAATATCGAACGGAATGAGCAGTGCATCTCTTTGTTTGTATACACTGTACGATATTTATTGACGTCCATTGAGCGTATACTTATTGCAAAGTTTCTCCTGAGAAGGTCTTGGGGAATGTCAAAGGAATAGTATCATTCTTCATATTCACCTGATGCTTGCTAGGTGCAGGCCTTTTCCTGACCATTTTGTGAAAAAATGAAATTTCGAGATAGGGATTTTTCGCGCAGTAAGTCCACTGATTTGGGGAAAACTTCCATTTAAAAAGGTAACTCTTGTGACATTTTATATGGACACCCTATTGACACCAGTACAGTCGGCAGATACGGATATATCATGTAATATTTGAATTAATGTAGCTAAATATAAACACATTCTTGCTACCCGGTATTGATTAATTAGTGTAATCCTATATGATCTAATGCGCAAACGAGACTAATGACTTATATGGACACAATGGTTCCATCTGTATGATACACGAGTACATCTATTACGGACAAATAGGTTTTATTATATCGTATTTGTGTTACTATTTTATTTTTTATTTTTTTTTACATCCCTGTCTCTAGTAATTCTTTTAGAGTGGTTTTGTACATATATCTTATGATTTTGAACTGCTTTCTGTGTTTGTATGTACAAAAGTGAGACGTCAATAAACTATTATGTCTGTCTGTCTTTCTACAGGCTTTTTCCTGACCATTTTGGGAAAAATGCAATTTGGGGATTTGGGAATTTTTTTTTGCGCGAAAAGTTCACTAATTTGGAAAAACTAATTTAATGTAACTGTTTATAATAATTGAAAATATAGGAACAAAATAATATAAATTATAGTTACTTATATAGATATACTTATCATTAGGCACTTCTTTTTTCTTAAAGAAAAAGAGGAAAGGGGGGGGGGGAGAATTGGGATTTTTTTCAAATTGGGAATATTTAAAAGAATTTTGCTTTGGGAATGAGTCCGTTTAACGGACCCGTGGACACGCCAGGAAAAGGACTGTTCTATCGAGTGCTACTGTATGCTCGCACCTTTTTCAGAATCATCGACAGGTTCGTTCTGTAACTTCGTAACTCTCGCGAGCGGTGCATACGGCGGCTCGATCAGGTGTCCAGCGTCCGTATACGCGTAAAGTTGACACAGGCGCTTCCGGTCATCTGGATACAGATCGTACAGCGTCCTGAGGATCTTGGGATGAAGACATTCGTGTTTTTTCCATTTATCAGAAGAACGTGGACGTCTTTCTGCCAAAGCTGAAGAAATTGTTGGTGTAAGATGATCACATATTGAGCGCGGTTTAAGTGCTTTTTACGTTTAAAATGAGTTTTATCATTTCTGAAACGTCTTGTAACTAGAACATGAATTTGTGATTTTGTGTCGTCTTGTGGAAAAAGGTGAATAAAACGTCAGCTGACATTATAATATTTTATCTGAAGCTTTTCCAAGACTAATATTGGTTGTATATCATTTAAAAATATTGATAATCGCATCATATAGGCAAATGCACATTACATGTTTATTTCAGAAACGCAGTAGATTATTGAATAACAATACGTACAGTTCGGTCCTTTTTATGTCATTGCAGTATCGTATTTGATCATATGGTATTGTCAAGACACAGAGACCTTAACCAAAACATTCAAATATGTGGCGTGTTCTGAGAAAACTGGGCAAAATGCTTGTGCGTAAATTGTCATCCCAGATTAGCCTGTGCAGTCCGGACAGGCTAATCAGGGACGACAATTTCCGCTTTTATGGAATTTTTGGTTTAAATGATGTCTCTTCTAAGCGAAAATCTAGTTTAGGCGGAAAGTGTCGTCCCGGATTAGCCTGTGCTACACACACAAGCATTTTGCCCAGTTTTCTCAGAACACGCCACATATAGGTTCACTATGTGATGTATCAAGAAATGCCCATAACTGCTAGTCCATATGAAGCCCATATTGCATTTTTTTGTATGAACGTATTGTTTGTTGAATTCGTATGTGAGAACAATGCAACTGTTATTTTATATTATTAAGTTTATAAAACACTTTAAAGCTTATACTTTATGACCTATTTGGAAAATGACTCCATTTTGGTGTCACAATATCCCTGGGCTCATACGCACAAAGCTCCCCATGAAATTTTACAGCCCATATGGGTCCCGCATGGTTTCCATTTTTAAAACACATATATCCCCATATGGGTTGCAAATACAGGCTCCACATAGGCACACATACGGGTCCCATGCATCTTGCTTGCTGGGATATTGCTTACCGGAAGATATTTCTCAATTTCGCAGTCCATCATATCCTTAGTAACCAATCCTTCATCTGTTAGTATGACTTTCTCTTTGGAAAATCTAGCAGAAAAAATACTTAATACCAGTAATTGTTACAGATAAAATAACAATAACTTAAAGGGAAGTTCCACAAAAAATTCAAAATCGAACAAATAGTTTTACAAAAAAAAATTTGTGTAAAAAGGAATATCCTCTATATAGAAATATAAGTTAAGGTTTTCCGGTAAGGTCGGCCAAAAACTGGAAAAACTGTATCCTGTTTCTTGTATACGTTATGCCCTGCTAATTTCAAATGCATCCAATACTGAATTAAAGTAACTGCGTCCTTATAAAATAATCCTGACGTTCAGTAAAGATCGGTCGCGAACAGTTCTGAACATTTATTAACGTCCACTGCTTAAATAACTGCACGCACTACCGATTGACAAAAGAATGTTTTACAGTAATACAGACGCAGCAAAACTAAAAGAAAATAACGCGACTTACATGCTCTCGCTTAACAGGCTGTTCTTATACATCATTGGAACGTGAGTAAAAAACGGCGCACCGTTTATACTAACAGCAGCTTTAATCTGTAATACATATATATGTTAAATAACCGATGATGATGATGACTGTTGTAATAAAAATGAATAACGATACAGATAATAATTAAATACCACTGCTAACTATAATGCTATTTATACGACAGCAGCAGCTGCTGCTTTTATTACTACTAGTATTACTTCAACTACAATATTGTATTATCACATTCGTGCAAAGTTGTAAACAAATATTTTTCGAAGCACTGGGAAGGTTGAAATAAGGTGGCGGATTTCTGCCATATAGTTAAGTTGTGTTTGTTGGTAAAAAGAAAGACGGTAACATGCTTACAAAAAAAGGAGAAATACATACCCGCCAGAAAGGCAAAAAAGGGCGCAAAAAATGAAAACGACCAGTATGACATTTTTCTCTCTTTTTTGTCCTTCAGGGTATATTTGTCGTTCTAGCGAGTTGTGGCGTTGTCGTCTATCAAACTCGCCAAAACGACAAAACGAGAGATATTTAAAAATACTAGTATATCCAACAGAACAACCATAGTGACATTTGTCGCACACTTTGTCGTTCTGGCGGGTATATTTGTTCGGGTTTCGGCAAAATGTGACCTTATTACTTATACTGAATCTGAACAAAATAACATGTGGAAAAAAGACCTTGTCAATTAAATAAGCCATGTGCAGAGCAATTTCTCCTCCTTTCGAAACACCAATTACGCCGAGGTTCGCAGCGTCCACGTGTTTTTGACTTGCAAACCACTCGAATGCTTCCTGAAATACAAATGAGACGCCCTCTGAGAAAAGAGGGTTCAAAGCATGTGCGTAAAGTGTCGTCCAAGATAAGCCTGTGCAATCCGCACAAGCTAATCATGGACGACACTTTCCGCTTAAACTGGATTATCGCCAAGAAGAGTCTTCATGTAAACGAAAAATACAATAAAATCGGAAAGTGTCGTCCCTGATTAGCATGTGCGGACTGCAGGGGCTAAGCTGGGACGACACTTTACGCACATGTATTAACCCCCTTTTCACAGAGCGAGGCTCAAATGGTCGCCTTTGTTCAATTGCCACGTTTTTGTACATAATTTTACTTCTCAAACGAGGGAAATTTCGATTGTGCGGGTTGACCGATTAAATGGACTCGCTCACAGTTTGGTAAAATTACGATTTTCAAAATAGTTGTCATAGATTCAATAAAGAATGCATACGTTATGTTTAAAACAGCGAAATAACCCACATGACTAAGAATGCATTTAAACTATATGTTCATTAATGTATAATCGTCATTTGAAATCGGTAAAATAATAAAACGTCTATATCGCTTTTCCTCGATAGTGTAGAATGTACGTGTAGTAATAACATAGAGTTTATAATTCGCTGATGAATATAACATTCAGCGTGGCGCAGTGGTAGCGCACTGCTTTTGCTTCCAGATTGCGTCGGTTCAAATTCCGGGGAAAGATATTTTATTCAACTATTTTACTTGCTGTTGTAATTAGTTATACAAATTCAAAACATTAAAGATTTATTAGTCAAGATATTTTATGACATTAAAAACTCTGTTACAGTAATGGATACTGCGATATTACAAAACGACGCAATAGGTCTCAGTGCCGTAGCCAGACCCAAATTTAAGCCGAGGCAGTATCTTAGGTCCTTCTAGGGGGGTCCGGGGGCATGCCCCCCCCCCCCTNCAACATTGCTCTGCAAATTTTAGCCGAGGCAACTGCCTCGGTGTGCCTCAGCGTGGCTACGGCGCTGGGTCTACTTCAAGCATGGCAGTCAGTTATCGTAATTCATACTTATCATTGTGGTTGAATTGTGTATTCTTTAAGAATATGGTTTACTGTTTGCATAATTATTTGTCTCCAATAAGATCTAAATATCAAAGAGTGTTAATTACAAATGATTAAACTCAAAGTTTGTCATGAAAAGCAATTGTCTTAACACATTCAAATCGGCTTAACCCTTTGCATGCTGGGAAATTTGTCATCTGCTAAAAAGTCGTCTGCTGAATTTCTAAAATTAGCATTTTCTTTGATTTTTTTTCAAATAATACTATCAGAATAGCAAACAGTTTGGAGCCTGATGAGACGCCACGTTCTGTGGCGTCTCATCTGGATCCAAACTGTTTGAAAAGGCCTTCAAAATCCGGTTCCAGCGCTCAAAGGGTTAAAATGACAAGTTTTTATAGTACAGCGTCTAAACGAGCAGCAGCATACCATCGTTTTAAACAACCACCGTGACATCATACAACGGAGCCTCGCTCTGTGAAAAGGGGGTTTAATGCATGTGCGTAAAGTGTCGTCCTAGATTAGCCTGTGCAGTTCACACAGGCTAATCAGGGACGACACGTTCCGCTTAAATAGTATTTTTCGTTTCAAGAAAGTCTCTCCTAAGCAAAAATCTTGATAAGTCGGAAAGGGTCGTCCCTGATAAGCCTGTCCGCCTGTACGGACTGCACAGGCTAATCTGGGACGACACTTTCCGCACATGCACTAGTAACCCTTTTCACAGAGCGAGGCATGCACATTAACTTACAATAAAGTATTCGAAGTTCACTTCGGTAATTTTCAAAGGTAAATCTTCGTAGAGCATATAGGCCAGAGCGAGAGTGGCGTAGCCCCGTGAAGCCAGCAGAGCGGCTCGGAACTCAATATTGCCGCCTGCTGTGCCGAACATGTCGATAACTCCCGGAAACGGGCCACGACCTTCAAGAACATAATGGGGTGTTATAAATCTGGGATAAAAGTCAGATTTGATAATTTTCTCAAAACGGTCCTTTTCTCAACTTTCCAGTAATTTCAAGCTTGAGTGATATTTATCCAATGATTTGGTGGCGTTCCTTGTACCTGTACGTAATCATTAGTTTATATAAAGGTGCCGATTTATCTAGATTTATTATTTGACGTGTTTTATTTGTATGGTATTTATAAATTTCAATTCATTATCAAAAATCACGGTTGCATAACAAGATTTACCAAGGTTTTTTTCTTATAGATTTTTTCTAAATATTATTTTGCAAATGATTGACATCTGTAATAACGTCTGAAACGCTCACCGGGCGGAATAAACATGGTTCCCCGTAACCGCCCCTCGCGGACGGGAATCTTTTGTACACCTCTGCTCATGTACCAGCGCCGTATTGAGCGCATGCACATCGGCACGTGATCAGGATTGAACACTTCCGCGAAAGTCACGTGGCCGGGAAACGCCGTCAGGTCACAGATGAGCGCGAAGGAGGCGTTTCTGACCATCAGTCGTAGACCGTATGGCTGGCCAGGGGCGGATTTCATGCTCCAGAATAAGCCCATTGGTGACTTGCCTTACACAATAATTATAAGATGTGTCATAATAATAGTTTAAATCTACATCGTTAAAATTTAAAACGACTGAAGCACGCGTTTAACTATTTATGTAATAACGATAACATAGTAATTGTAATGGTGATTAACGTGAATTGTACACAGCTACTGAAAGCGTTTAAACGATAAGTTTCCTCTACAAAGACGTTCAAAATCAAAGCATTTTTTTATCAGACCAGTGTTAAAAAATCATATTCACATATGTAAGCAGCAACACATTGTCACAATTTCAAAAAGTGCAAAAGCGCATTTAATGACTTTGCTTGCTCATATTATTTTAAACACTGAACAAACACCGTCATTTCACCTAAAAGACTGCTATACTCGTTCGTTACCTTCATACGTTCCGCCAGTGGAGGCATCACGTGCAAGATTGATGACACCATAGTCGTCTGCAGTGAACCACGCGCATGCTCCGAACGTTCGCCCATCGTGTTGTATCTGTGCACGTAACGTAATCTTCTCACCTGCGCGCAGACCATGAACTGTTATCGTGATGATGTCATCCACCAGTGCGTCCTCGTTGTCCACTGAAATGAGCGCCTTTTCTTGAGGACTCATATCCGGTGAGTCCATGGAGGTTCTTTGGATAGCGCAGCAAGCTTTGACAGCCGGTTATGTCTATAATATTTCAAGAATGGCACTTTACTATTGAACAGAAGAAAGAAACAGGTGATTCAATAATACGGTTTGTTCAAATACTAATTCTGTTCGAAATCTTTTTCTGAAACCAACGT
Organism: Dreissena rostriformis; assembly: GCA_007657795.1. NCBI lineage: Eukaryota > Metazoa > Mollusca > Bivalvia > Myida > Dreissenidae > Dreissena > Dreissena rostriformis. The sequence goes on from VMBQ01000136.1 coordinate 44,260, forward strand.
CAACAAAACACATTAAAATGGGACATTGCAACCATGACTCTAATACCTCAGGGCTGAACTATGCAGTTTTTTGTCAACATTTTGAGGATTGATCCGGGTCCTTTGGATTGGGAAAAACACGTATTTTTTACTAAAATTAGAAAAATTGGAAAAAAATACTTCAAATTGAGAATACCGTAATAACTCTAAGTTTTCAGACACTCTTAGATATCGGACTTCCTCTTTTGTTAGCTCAAATAAGTATATTTTGAATTCCTATTTGTCGGACACCCATATCTGCCCCTTATATTAATGACTTTACATTTTCGGACAGTTGTATTTGATAAAATTTACTCCTATTTGCGTTGATCCGATCACACATCGCACAAGTGTTTTTACAACCGGAGGACGGTCATATAACATAGCGGTGATTGCGAAAGGTCAGTGGACCGTTACAGTTGTCTTATTTGGGAACATAGGCACGTATACGCGATATACGGTAGATAATTTATGTAGCCACAGACGCGAAAGGGCCTCATAAACTTCTTAATACGCACATACGGTAGATATTGTTTCACACGAAAACTTAATGTGGTTATTCAGTTAACATGATCTTTGTAAGGAACCAACAAGTTGTGCTAAATGTACTCACAGTTTTCGTTTTTTTTTTCATCTCGGTAACAACTGCTTATCACGATAATACTTATTGCTCTTGGAGGTTTATACTACATAATATGTAATCATAATCTTTGTACTTGGTCAGTAGTTGGTGGTCAAAGTTAAACCATGGGGTATCTTTTTGTTAAACATCATACAACATATGAAATGGTTTTAAGTAGATTACACACATATCTTGAAGTATTTAATACTTTATATACGGAAGATACGTAATGCAGCCACATATACTCAACACAAAGTCAACATGGTATTTTACGCTATTATTTCATCGATTCATAGCCTACAGAGTAATTTCCAAACTACTGAACTACGATGCATTAGGAACATGTATATTTTAAGGGTGTCTCTATCGTCAAGTGCCCTAATTCCGATATTATATTTACTGCAACTTATAGAGCTGGAAAGGGTGATGAACTACGTGTGAATGTTACAATTTACTAAAAAATAATTGTAAACCTCATTGGTAATTTTAGGTAGTCATTTTGAAAAAAACAACAACATATTTTCGAGATTGGGAGTGGGCCAAATTTCGACAAAACGTAGACCCTTTACATACTTTTCTAACCCGGCCGATCCATGACAAAACCTTATATAAGTGAAAAACCAACTTCAACTTGTCGGGTGAACGTGTTTCTGCTACTTACACATACGTACATCATTTATTAGTTATCTTAAATAATTTGTGTTCATATTATTCTAGAATACTATGAAACACGAGCAAGACGAGTAAATAAACACCATGCATAAGCACTCGCAATTTGCAGGTACAGAACATTAAATACGTACGTGTATATTTCCTGACATGGAGTGCTATTAATCCGGTTAGCAATGCTTCATAATAGCCACAATCGCTCCTTTTCTAAATAACGTGTACAATTTCAGACGTTTAAACTTTAAAACAATTTATAAGAAAATGTAAGGAGTCTCAGTTTGTAAACAGAAACTTTTAAACACGACTAAAATGCATCATCCTAGTTTTTAACCCAAGAAATGTATTGCAAAAACAAGGGACGCAAATCCACAATTATTAAACATTAACTGATGACGTTGGTCTCCCCTACTACCGACACATTTTAATGCAGTAGAATTTAAAGCGACTCGTTCACACAGTTTGGCAAAATGAAAATAAACAAAGTACGTTTGTATGTGTGTGTTTGCGTGCGTGCGTACGTGTGTGCGTGTGTGTGTCATTTTTAAAAAATACGTTGTTAGTTTTTTTATGGGATTAATTATGATGTGTACAAGTGATAATGCGTTATCCATTTGATATTACTGAAACATTACCATCGAGCGTGTGTAATATTGTTTGCTATGCGTAGGGTGAGTAATTGAAATACATTGTCAGACCACTATTAAAGTTATTCAACAGATTAATATACTTACTGTCAATATGTTTGGTACATTAAACAAACATATTTGTAATAGAATTTCAAAATAATAAGTAATACAATGTCCAATTATGGTACATTTAAGGATATCCTTTATAATAAAACGTTAACAATTTTAAAAACTCGTATGAGCATAAGCAACAAATGGTGCAATACATTATTTTAAAGTGCCCCTTTTTACAGAATGGCTTAAGCAAAAGGAAGAAAACACACACACACACACACTGACTGCTTGATTATGTTTTTACACAACCGGATGGATAAATATTTAGAAACGCCATCCGAAATACGTAAGGCAACTTGCACATTAAATAAAGCATCTACATACATCATCGTATTTATTGCTTTATGGCTCATAGTTGGGCATCTGAATGCCATTAAGTGCATATTACGCAATTTTATTTATGGCTTTGGTGTAACATCTTTGTTATTACAAGAGCAAATATTTTGTGTCTGTCGACGATTTACGATGATGTAGCCTTTCCGTAATAGAACATCGATTCATTGTATTAACAAATTATGATTTTTGTGGTGTCTGGGATTGGATTCATAGTGATTTACATGTATGATTTATACTAGTAAAAAGATGCAACTGTAGAATGTGCATCCGTACACACAATCCCATTACTAGTGCATGAGTGTGGATTTTTTTCAGTTTTGGCGAAACCTCAATAAAGCCGTTTATACCTTTTATACCTTTTAATGAAGAGACTGATGCATGACACAGTCGATAAATTTATAATTGTTTTGAACAAATCTGTTCTGACTTACTTTGTCTGGATTCTTGCACTTGAAACAATGCCTGTACCTTACTACATCGAGCAAACTGTGTCGTCGCTAATTGTGCTTCACATATGTGTTGTGTTCTGAGAAAACTAGGCATAATGCTTGTGCGTAAATTGTCATCCCAGATTAGCCTGTGTCCGCACAGGCTAATCAGGGACGACAATTTCCGCTTTTTTTGGAATTTTTCGTTTAAATGATGTCTCTTCTTAGCGAAAATCCAGTTAAGATGGAAAGTGTCGTCCCAGATTAGCCTGTGCGGACTGCACAGGCTAATCTGGGATGACACTTTACGCACATGCATTTTGCCCAGTTTTCTCAGAACGCGAAACATTTGCTATTAGTTAGGAAGCCATTCAGTGCGGGATGCGGGGATAATCCCTTGCAATGTGCTTGTCTGATTATTAATGAAAGGCGGCGCTTGAAGTGTTCAGATATTTATTATAAATTATGACATAACATGTTGATACAAATGTCAATATAACGCTGGAAACGAACACTTTAACATAATTATAATCGTTGAAATTACATTCAAAATTTGGGAATGAAAATAATCACACGCGAGAGTTAACTTTTTCAAATATTTAAATCAATGTTTTTTTGTGTATCTTGTTTAAATGTACCTGATAAAACAACACACATATAATATTGTTTTATATTAACCACGCATACAGTAACACGCAATTACCCTTAATGCAAAAAATAACCTATTGGTATTGCATATGGAGCTAGATAGAAAATTATTTAATAATC
>VMBQ01000136.1:48027-132297 GCA_007657795.1 Dreissena rostriformis
TATATATATATATATATATATTTGGATTGATATAAATTTCATCAAATCTCTTAGACTTTACAATTGGCATGATCAAGTTTTTGTTGAAAACTCTGCCGTTGGCTCAATGCCGCAGAACTAACATATACATAATATCAATTATACCGTTTACGTTTCATCGATAATTACTAGATGCGAATACCTTGTATGTTTCTCCTCATAATATGTATTTATTTTTAATTAAGGCTGGATTTTTGATCCCTTAGCTCAATTGCAGTATTTATCATTTGTTAACCTCAAAGCCATGGATTTTAAAAACCTTTTATTGTACACTATTATCATAAAATAAAAATAATCATACAATAATTCGGATCCTGCTTCCTTTGGCCTTGAATGATATACATTTTTGATGATCAAGAGTTGAGAAGCACATATCGTTACATAAACGTTTCTCGACATTGGATATTTGAGATCACAGATGCTTGTTTAACACAGAGTCTGGCTAAAAAAATAAAAATAAATATACACAGTTTGCAATACAGACAGTTTATTCTTAATTAACAGGTAATGGTACAAATGGAGGCACATAGCTGTTTGGTCTTGTCCTAAACGAAAGTGTCATTTTTCTTCTAGTTTCTCTGAATCAGCTGGTAACAAATGATTTTTGAAAAATATTTATCAGCGGCCACTACTTCTGACTATAAAATGTCGCCCGAATGGTTTCAAAGTATAAACATATGTTACTGAATTTACGTACGGAGGAATTTAAAAGGCTTGACGTGAATAAGAATATTAATATAAAAGCTAAAATTGGTGATAGTAGGCCTCACGTTATTAAATCTGAAAGAATGGCAGAAGTAGTTGAAGACCTATCATCTGCTATTAGTTTGTCATCCATACGTGACAGTGACACGAAACACTGTTACATCTCATGGGTACTTTGACACATCAAACATCAAGTACACACAAGTCCAGATTATATATGGGGCTCGGTATTGGACATATATAAAGTGTTAGATGCATATGACAAAAAAGTCATGTTAATATGCGCAAACTAGTTTGTTTGTATTCTTCTCGTGTATTCCCCTGGTTTTATTGACATTAGACACAAAATATTTCACTCGCTCGTTTATGTTTTTGAGGTCCAATTCAACAGCATAACTAATCAATTTGTTGTTACTGATACCCTGAACATATAAGCTCATATATTTAAAACACTAAAGGATTAGCATTAATGCTTGATAAGCAATATTTAAATCAATAATCGGGAAAATAAAAGTATCCATCGACAAACATTGCCTTTAAACAAATAAATTAAAAGCTTTAATCACATCAAACTGTTCATACATTTATAATAAAAACTGTAATTGTAGGCACATCTATGTTAGGCATACATTTATTCATTACTCATGTTAAATATATCATGTAAACAATGAATTAGCTACATCTGTAAACTGCCTAAATCATAACGTTTTAATTCAAGTAGTTTGCAATCTCTATTAGGGCGAGCAAAGTGCTAATGGTAGGATCCAACCAGATAATAATGACAAATAATGGATTCGGCATGTTCATCGCCTGTTAGACATGCTATGAAAGTGCGTTTGCATTTTGATAAATATAGAGATTATTCTTTCAAATACATTTTTTCAATGAGACAAATAAGTATCCATAAATTTGAATATTCTTATATGAATGATGACGTACGCATACTTTTAATTATACCACTTATAAAATATCGAGTGACATTAATTATACATTATAGTAGGATAGGAGCGTAAACAACTATTTTTTATATTATGTTAAGACTGTTCTCGTATTATCATAAGAGTACAATACGTGCAGTTAAATATCAAGAAGTAATGAACTTGATAAATAACCTGTCTGACCCACGTATACCTGCAGACAAACTTGGCCAAACAAATGTATAAAAAGTTCAAAGTGATTTTGTAGCAACATATCGAAGTATAACAAGTTGCCATGTACACTGATACTGGTTGTACCAACTAGTATAATAAAGATTCGTGGATTTTTGTTTTGTTTTAATTGTACTTAAATACAATCGTCGTTTGGCCGTTTCCATGGCGTTATTGTGAATTAAAGACACGAGTTAACACACACGTTTCTTGTCAATTTTATAAAGACACGAGTAAACACAAACGTTTCTTGACAATTTAATACGACATTCAGGAGAGTAATTGTGTGACCAATGTGTAGTTATTTATTGAAAAAAAAAACTAAATCTGAAATTATGGCAAAAATATAATTTCGGTGGTATATTTTATGACACAGTGTAGTTTGAACAACAATTTTAAAGTTCCTTTGGTAAATAATTTGTAGTGGAACCAAATACCGGAATCTATGAATGATTTATAAGTCTCATGAAACTGAAATGTTCATTTTTATAAGTATGAGGGATTGATGCGGGTTTTTATATTATCCTCTATATATAATATCTTATTTTGTTTATGTACGTCAACAAGACCATTTATATTAAATGTGTGCTTTGTTGGCGTATATACATATTGTCAGAAGGGCGCCTCAGACACACAAACCATTTCCAAGATTAATTAGTGAAAGTCTTAAAAAACAGTTATTTTATTTTTAATGTACATGTGTGTTTGTAATTTAAAAGGAACATTGATTTTATTGTATTTTACCATCTCTGATACTTATGAAAGTTCTTATATTTTGTCCTGTTACGACACATTCAATAAATGATGTTTATTGTTTTTAGATATATGTGTTTCTGAAAACGGTATCAAAACATTTGAAACTTCTCATTTCCTAAGTATATTTTTATACCCGACACATCGTATGAAGTAATCATTTTCTCATAAGAGCTCTTATTTATTGACGTCATTGGCAACATCCGCGAGAAAAACGGTTTAATTAAATAATTATGAGGAGGCAGAATATATTTATACTTAATTCAATTCAATAAAGATCATGTGTGCTGTATGTTTTTTTTAATGCAGACACGTTTTTTCCGAGTTATTCACTAGTATGTATAATAATGTTATAAAGTTCTTATAATCTTATATGTATTAGTTCTAGATACATGCTATATACCGTTTCTATTTTATGTTTTGTTTTATTGATAAATGAATGCTTAAGCATTACATCCAAAATTAATTGATGGCACAAACATTGTTAAATAGTAAATGTATATTGTATACGCAAAATGCGTTTATTATACGGTTTGTTTAAGAGTTTTTTTTTTCAAATTTGCTAGTTGTATGTCACTGTATACTATTATTCCTTTATTAATATGAAATATTTGTAAAAAATATATAATATAAATATCTCTTTTTATTTCATGATTATTTCACTACTGCAACATAATTTGGTAAAAAAGCAACTTTAGCGTTAATAATGTAATTTTGATCGAGGATTTTACGAACAATCAATCGTTTACATGTGAGCGGAGTTTCGAGAAATTTAAATCACTTGTACTGTTTATCCTATTAAAATGCTTTAGGTAATAGCAATGCTTAATACCATGGAGCAGATCTAACAAAAACATTATATCTTTAATACGTTTTAAGTTTCATGGATATACATCAAATGCGATTAACATGTGTTCTGTCTTTCCTCATATTTACTGACAATTAAGGCTGGAATTTTGATCTACGAGCTCACTATTTATTGCAATATTTATACCTACCACCCCAGGAAACTTATATTTTAATGATTGCAAATGATAATAATAAAATAAAGATAATCTTATACTATTTAGTTCGTGCTATAATTTACCTTGACTATAGGTTTTTGATTATAAACAGATAAACAAAATATAACGTTCATCAAAATAAAATGTTTGAATTCTAAGATGCGTTTTGAACTTATAGTTTGGTACCAATAACACTAAATGGTTGATTTCAATTACTATTCAAACAAAAACACAGCCGCCAAAATGCAATCAAAAACGTTGTTAAAATAGTTTACATTAAACGAAATATTAAGCAACAATCATAAAACACATGTTTCTCTAGACACACACTTTGCAAAAAAAAAACACAATTCAATTCTCAGCATTAATCAAAGCATTGCTTTCACTCAATAGTAATTTATAATGTAAGTTAATGCGCATCTATGAAACACATCTATGGTACGCATACTTTTCTTTATACATGTGTAACAACTTAATTGACTCCTATTGCTGCCATCTGGAGGTGTTAATTATATGCTCTTACGAGTGGTATTTTTACTGAATCAACAAAAAGAATCATAAATTAGAATATTCTTAGTTGAATATGGGCGTCCACGTTATTGTTATTATCCTTTAATTGCATCAATTGAACTATCAATTAATATTAATGACAAACACAAGTAGGATAGGACATATTTATGTCATTTGTGAAAAAAAACATTGATAAGGGATTTAGGAGCAAAATAAAGAATGACAACAAGGTATGTTAAAGGATCATGATTGAACGACCTATACTATAACACATCTTTTGGATGTATTGTTGTTTTATTGTCATTAAATACAATCTCCATCAGTCCGTTATTTTCACTGACCTTGTTGTGACTCAAAGACATGAGTGAGTTAACATTATAATTTAGGTACTTTTTCAACAAATTACGGACACCGTTAGCCAAACGAGTGTCAGGTCATGAAACACATATTTCAGATAAAAGAACGTATTGCGTAATGTATTAAAAAATGTATGTTTTTGGTATATTACACAATTGGGTTTTACTAACTATTATATGGTTCCTTTGGTCAATCATGTATTACGAATTCTAGTGGAAGCAGATATCACAGTATATGAAGAATTTATGAGTCGCAAGACACTGAAAAGCGTTTTGATACCAACGGAGGAATCTATACGTTTTTTTTTATTTTGTATATATTTAATTTGCGTTGCTTTATAATACAAAATAATGCTCATAGTTAATATGGTCCTTTTTGGCACATGTAATTTATATCGCAAGGTGCCTGTGAGAATTACACAAACACAAAACATTGTCGGATAACAGATCGAGCTTCAATGAGTTGTTTTCTTTAGCAGAATAAGACTGTATAAGTATTAATGAAAATTAATTATATATTTTGTTACCGTATATTCGTTTTTGCAAGTAATATAATATATATGTATGTGAAAACGAGCACAAAACTTCGCATATTCAGAATGTCAAGTGAATACCTAAACAAAGCACCTGTTTGAATTCTCGTCCCCGTATTTTTATCTTTTACATTTAATCAATTAAAAAGTGTCTCTGTGAACAGTTGCCTTTTAGTGTTTGTTAACCATATGATTCTGAATGGTTACATATTGCTCCCAGTTGTCATGAATTTCCACTTTTGTATGTAGCACTTCATTTGAGTTACTTTAATCCTTAGCATCAAATGTCTTTAGCTTTTAAATAAAAGAAGCAAATGCTTTGAACCAGTTTGAGTCCATTCTATAATTTCAAAGAGGTTAAACACAACATTTGCATTTAAATTAACGTAGAATTACAAAAATGAACGAACACATTTCAAGCCACCGACTCTTTGTTTGCATAGCTCCGTGAAATGACTTTTAAATGAAATAAACAATACTTATTGAAAACGATGCAAACACTCCGCTTGGTTATCAGATTCTTATTTTCGTTGTATTTGCTTTTCCCCACATTTGAATTGGGTTTCAAACAGAATGCGGCTCATCACGAGAAGCAATGTTTTATTGGTTGGCTTAAAAGTACATTGTTGACGAAGCATTCTCTTTGTCATCAACGCACTTTCCTGAAATTGAATATTGAAGGAAATGGTTTCCATTGGTACAAACCACTTAAGCATGATTATGAATATCTCTGCGTGCAAGATTCCCAAGTGTGATTCCTCTGAAACCAAAGTGATACCAAAGTGATACTGTCTGACTGTCGAGTATTATCACGCGGCTATTGACTTAAATATTATTCGTTTCTCTGGCACCGAGCTAAAGTTATTTTGCATATACCAACCATACTTTTGTATTTTACGAGTACGCTATTTTAGAGCATGGCTATCGGAAGAGCCAACATATTTCGCACTTAGTGAAACGTTCCTGCATCTCTTTATTTCTATGTTCGGCAGAGAGGGATGTGGTTTAAATTCATATAGTGTCTATTCATCTATTCGAATTCATATTCGAATATTTGATTTTTATGCTAAGAAACTTCCAAAAATGTATAAGTGCAAAGTCGCATTTTTGGTTCAGTGCAGACGACTTTTGAGTATCATTCACTGTTTGGATAACAACTGCCATCAATTAACGAGATAATAAATGTCATTCTTTAGGGTATTAGGACATGAGCAGTTTATTGTTACGTTTCTGGCAGTTTGCAAAGGTGTTATGTATTAACCAAGATAATTAACATGTTATTCACACTTTAAAGATTAATGTTCTTATTGTTGAATCATGTCGATTTATCTCTATTGCTGCAAATATGTTTACATACCAGTGTGACATTGTTATATTATCAAGGTGAAACTCTAGTTGCATCAACAGAAAATACATATTATCATCAATTTTAGTCCCATCACAATAATGAGACACGAGCCAAATCACATTTGAAAGGTCAACAAAGTATATCACTTGGAGCCAAGACCAATTTTCTAGTTTACACTAAGCCCAGACGTAGACCGGTAAACTGCACATTTACACGATTGACAAAAGGTATAACGTAAACAAAACTCCCAAAAAGAATAAATATTGATCAAAGCTTTGAATCGATCAATGCAAAACACACTGGGTCATTGATTTTCATTAAAGTAGTGCGTTGTAAATTCTTGATTATTTGTCATATGTATAGATGACATTTTGATGTATGTAAACACTGCATCTACATTATTGAAAAAAAAACTTAATATAAAATTGTACAGTTTTAATTTTTGTTATGTACAAATTCTTAACGGTTGTAGAGCGAATCTAATTTCCATGATGTTGGGAATACAACAGTTAAGCAGAACCAAGTAATAATTCAGGGAAAAAAAACAACAGTTTACACATTTGACTATTCTGCTAATTAAACAAAACCACAAAACATATTCTCTTATAGACTTGGGATTGCTTTTTAAAAGGACTATTTCAATGCGTGTACCTGATTCCATTAGAACCATTGTTTTTGACATTACACATTAGTTATGATGTGCTAGTATCAACGGTTAATACTATGCGAATTTCTAGAATAATCTCACTAATGAACACATTTCACCAGTAACGTCCCTTACAGTGATTATATATGAGCGTTTTTTTGTTGCCTCGAGTCAGTAACTTTCGAAACATGCGCATAAAAGTGACATGCAATGCGAATAACGCTCTATGTAGAATAAAATATCGATATATGCAATAAATCATGAGATACACCATTAGACGTTAGCACGATATATTGAAATGAGTGTGTAAAAAGGACACATCGCCGATACCCCCTCCCCCAATATAGACATTAAATAAAATAAATGGAAAATCCATCCTCTCCCGTTGATATATATCTGCTTACAATGTTATATTGATGAAAGCACTTAGAAAAGGTGCAGACAATGTTTCGATCGTGTCGATAGTTGGATTCAATCTCACGCCTACAAGAACCGCATTCTATAATAAGATGTTTTACTAGATGACAAAACAAGAAACCTTTGCTCGAATACTGTCAATACATGTCCGGTCTTGTTTGGTGTTTACTATGAACAACTTGAATGTTGTGTTTATGCTCGTGTGTTATTGCTTATATCACATCAATGTTTTCGAACTGATATTACTTTGTTACGCGGTGTTTTTCCTCCTCCATATTTTCATTTTTGACTCATTATATCCATGTCTTTTTCGTTTTTGTTTTCTTTGTTATAATCATCTTTACTTGAATGGTTATAACTCTATATATCTCGATGTTGTCTTTGCATAGATTGTGTTTCCCGATGAAATTTCGATTGAGAATTTTACGAACCATCAATTGTTAACAGGTTAGCGACCTTTTCGTAAGCTGAATTAATTAATGATTACGCGTAACGCTGAAATACTGGTTGCAACTATAATTGAAAATAATAAAATATAAATTTGACATCTTATTTATATAAATAATATCGCTTATATTGAACTATTCATTTGCTCATTTATTAAATATATTATTTGACTATTCGTCTTTGGCAATTTCTTTTCATTATTATTGCACATTCAAATAACTTGTATTAATATTCCTACTAAATGCTTAAGGTAATAACATTGCAAAATATCATGGAGCAGATCTAACATAAACATAGTATCATTGATACGTTTTAAGTTTCATCGATAAAGATCAAATGATATTAACATATTTTCTGTCTCTCTTAATATTTACTGACGATTCAGGCTGGAATTTTGATCTACAGACTTAACATTTATTGCAATATTTGTACATAAAACCTCTGGCAAAAATATTTTAATGATAGTAGATGATAATAATATAAAGATAATCTTACAATATTTTAGTTTGCGCTTTATTTGACATTGACTATAGGTTTTTGGATTATAAAGAAATTATCAAAACATACCATTCATCATCATTATTTACATGTTTGCATTCTAAGATGCGTTTTGATCTAATAGTATGGCAAAAATAAAACTTTTTGGTTTATTTCTATTACTATACTAACAAAAAGACAGCCACCAAAATGCAATAAAAAAGTTTTCAAAATGGTTTCCATTAAACGACATATTAATCAACAATCATAAAATCACATGTTCCTCTAGACCAACATTTTGCACATAAACAATTTAATTCCCAGCTTTAATCAAAGCATTGCTTTTACTCATTAATAATTTACAATGTAAGTTTAGGCGAATCTATGATACAACTATATGGTACGCATCCTTTTCTTCATATACGTGACTCCGATTGATGCCACCTGGAAGTGTTATTTATATGCTCTTACAAGTTGTGTTTAAACTGAAGCAAAAAAGTATTCATAAATTAGAATATTCTCATACGAATATGGGCGTCCACGTAATTGTAATTATTTTTTAAACTATAAATTTAACTATCAATAAATATTAATGACAAACACAATAAGGATAGGACCTTTTTTTTTAATAAGAGAAAAACAGTAAAAACACATTCATAAGGGATTTAGGAGCAAAATAACGAATGCCAACAAATTGGTATATTAAAGGATCATGATTATACGACCTATAATATAACAAATCTTTTGGATGTCTTTTGGATATTCAATTTCCGCCAGTCCGTTATTTGCACTGACGGTGTTGTGACTTGAAGACATGAGTGACATTACATAATAATTTAGGTACTTTTTTTAACAAATTACCGACACCGTTAGCCGAATGAATTTCTGGTCAATATATACATATTTATGATAAAATAACGTTTTGCTTTATTTAATCAAAACATGTACGTTTTTGGTATATTACAAAATGAGGTGTTACTACCTATTGTATGGTCCCTTTGGTAAATCCTTGACTATAAGTTATAGTGGAAACAGATACCACAGTCTATGATGGATGTACGAGTATTAAGAAACAGAAATACGTATTTGTACCAATGGGGGAATCTAAACTTTTTTATTGGTATTTTTATATATTAAATTTGTTTTGCTTTATAGTAAAAATAATGCTCGTAGTGAATGTGAGCATTTTCGCATCTATAATTTATATCGCAAAGATGCCTGAGAGAATTACACAGACACAAAACAGTCCGATAACAGATCAAGCTTCAATGATTGGTTTTCTCTTGCAGAATATGACTGTTAAAGTTATTTTATGTTTTACTGTATATTCGTTTGTGCAAGTAATATAATATATGTATGTAATATGTGAAAACGAGCACAAATCTTCGTTTATTCAGAATATCAAGTGAATATCTAAAAGAAGCGCCGGTTTTAGTTATTATTATCTTTAACATTTAATCAATTAAAAAATTGTCTCTGTGAATGGTTGCTTTTAGTGTTTGTTAACCATATGATTCTGAATGGTTTCATATTGCTCACAGTTGTGATGAAATTTCACTTCTGTATGTTGCACTTCATTTCCGTAACTTTAATCATAAGAATCAAATGTATTTAGTTTTTATTTAAAAGAAGTTTTAAAGACAATGCTTTGAACCAGTTTGAGTGAGTTCTGTAATTTCAAAGAGGTTAAAAACAACATTTACATTGACATTTGCGAAGAATTACAAAAATCAACGAACACACGTCAAGCAACCGACTCGTTTTTTTGCATAGCTCCGTTGAATGCCTTTGAAATGAAATTAGCATTACTTACTGAAATACTAAATATTGTTATGAAACCATGCAAACACTCCGCGTGTAAATCTGATTCTTAATATCTTTGTTTTTGCTTTTTCCCACATCTCGAATACGTTGGAATTTGATTTCAGCAGACATTTGGCTTATCACAAGAAACAATGTTTAATCGGTTGGCTGAAAAGTACACTGTTGACATCAACGCATGTTCCTTAAATTGAATATTGAAATAAATGTTTTTCATTGGTGCAAACTACTTAAGCATGATAATGGATATCCCTGCGTTCCCTGCGTTCTCTGCGTTGCGTTCAATATTCGTAATAGTGATTCCTCTGTAACCAAAGTGATTCCAAAGTGATACTGTCTGTTTGTCGAGTATTTGCACGCGGCTCTTGACTGAAATATGATTAGTTTCTTTGGCACCGAGCTAAAGTTATTTTGCATATACAAACCATACTTTTGTATTTTATGAGCACGCTATTTTAGAGCATGGCTATCGGAAGTGCCAAAATATTTCGCCCTTGGTGAAATTGTTCTGCATCTTGTTATTTTATGTACAACAGAGAGAGTTTTAATTCAAATGGGGTATATTTATCTCTTCGAATTCATATTCGAGTTTTCGATTTTATACAAAAAAAAACTTCCAAAAATGTGTAAGTTGCCAAGTCGCATTTTCGTTCAGTCCAGAAGACTTTTGTGAATCATTTATCGTTTGGATAACAGCCGCCATCAATTAACGAGATAATAATTGGAATACTGGAGGGTATCCTGACACCGGTTTTGTCTTTATAATTTTCTTTTCTGGCAGTTGGCAAATGTGTATGTCTATATTATCCAATATAAGTGACGTGTTATTCATGATTAATGTTTTTATTGTTGAAACATATTAATTTATTTCCATTGATGCAGATATATTTACATACCTGTGTCATTGTTCTATTATCAAGGTGAAACTCTAGTTGCATCAACAGAAAATACATATACTCAGCAATTAAATTTCAGTATGTATTGCGAGCGACATATTTCACAAAACATAGACACAAGGTTAAAGTGCACGACAAACTCTACCACAACTGAATCGCCTTTGATTGGTAAATACAAAGCATATCGTGTGGGGCCTAGACCGATTTTCTGGTTAACACTAAGCCCAGATGTAGACATGTAAACAACACATTTAAACGGTTGACAACAGGAATCATATCAACAAAACTCCCAACATAAATACATATGGATCAATCACAGCTTTGAATTCGTCAATTCCAAAAACAATGGTTCATTGCCGTTCATCAAAGTAGTGCGTTGTAAATTATTGATTATTCGTCATTTATAGATGACATTTTGTAAACGCTGCATCCTGAAAAAACATTGATTAATATAAAATTGTACAGTTTACACGTTTTTGGTACACATTCTAAACAGTTGGAGAGCTTATCCGATTTCCTTGGTGTTGACAATACAGTTGTCAAGCAGGATCAAGTAATAAATAAACAGGTTACAAAAGACCATTCTGCTTAGTAAACAAAACCGCCAGAAGTATTCCCTGATAGACTTGTGATGTCTATTGACCCACTTTTGCAAATCCTGTTTCTGATACCATTAGCAACTATTGTCTCCGTAAATTATTGTTGACATTTACATTAGTTATGATGTTATACTATCAATTATGAATAGTAAAGGGATTTGTAGAATAATGTTATCACTAATGAGTTAATTTCGTGTTCACGAGAAACCGGGATTGCAGTGATTATGTATATGAGCGTTTTTTTGTGTTAGTTACTTTCGAAACACGCATATGCAAGCGACAATGTTATTCGAACAAAGCTCTTTCTAGAAAAAATCATTAATATATGAAATGTATAATATCACGGCATACATATATATACGTTTGCATGATATATTGAAATTAGTGTGTAAAAGGGGAATACCGACGGTATCTCTTAACACATATACTTTCCATTTAAATATAAAAACTCCTTCTTTTCCGGTAAATATTTATCTAATTACAATGTGATATTGATTAAAACCTTTAGATATCCATTTAGTGATATTATTTAAATGCAGTTATTAATTTAAAAGCGTACAAGGAAACCTAACACAGTTGGGTCATGGGGTACAATTATATCACGTAAAGAATTGCTTGCGTTAATCTTAAAATTGAATAAGAACACTTAGTTACCCTTTAAATAGACGTCGTCTGTAGTATGATTAATTTGCTTTCTGGTTAAAAATAAAGATAATTGTTGCTTTGTAAGTAAATATGAATTTGAAGATGAATCATTTTATCCATATATGTTATCGTGGAACAAAGTGATAAATCATGATATTGTTTTTTTTCTCTCTTCGGAATAGTGCACATACATGGGAATTTGTATATGATATATGTGATTTATATTTCATATAATTGATAGAACGTGAATAGTAAAAAAATACCAAGCTAGTACCGATTGGACTTTGGTAAGAATATGATAACCATCCGGGTTATTTATTGCAGGTTTATTAATGGACGGTTTTTAATTTATTAGGAACACCATCGAAACTTGTAAGCTGTAAAGGTGTGCTTGTGGTATCGATAGTAATGACAATCACATAAGAAGCTAGAACTGTTAATCTGTTCATTATGTTGAATGACAATTTGAAACACATTAACGTGACTTATGTTCTTAGTTGATTTTAATTTATTTTAGTAAAGAAGTAACAACAATAACGAGCTCAATTAACGCCAATGAATCACACTAGGCATACTAAACGAAACGGTTTTTGAATTTTGAATTAAAAGTGGTATGAATAACCGTGAGGTTATAAAAATAAGACTTACTCGAATGTTTTTATTGTCATATATGTTTAAATCCTCATGTCATATAATTTTAAAATTAAGTATTTCAACTGTCCGTGTTCTAACAATGTCTCGTGAAGGAATTGATAAACTGACTGGTTTTATGCAGAATGTTGTATTAATAGCAACGTTTTATTTGATTTGCCATGATTGTATTTTATTTGAAATTAAATACGGAGAGAAATCGTTTGTATTGGTGCAATCCACTTTAACATGAGGTCTGTTACATTTGCGTTATTTATTTTTAATGATGTTTTCTATCAAAGTGCTTCAGTCTGTTTGGCGAGTTTTTGCACGCGTCTAATGACACCAAACTAATGGTCTCTTCTAAAATCTAGACCGAAATAGTGAACAGATGAAACTAGACGAAAACTAGTGTATTTTATGAGAACGATATTTGAGAGTTTTACAAGTGCAATTGTCAGAAATCATTACTTGGTGAAACGTAGAAGAGTGAACTTTTTGTGAAGTTTAAAAATTTTCTTTCCAACATATGGTGACTAGCTTCAATTCAGTTTTAATCAGTCGTTTCAACGTGTCAAGTTTTTTTTATATTGCAATATTATTTTCATAAATAGATATATTTATCGAGTTTTGTATATTACATCTGATTTCCAAATCGTTTGTTTTTATATTGCATATTTATTTTTCGATCTTTTGTAGATGTATTAATCGAGCTATCTTATATCTTTTGTTTTCAAACTATTTATGCTATAAGTAAATATAACGTTTCTTTATTGCAGTTTCTTTAATTATGTTCTTTTTTGTTGATATATATATTTTTTTTTACCCACACAATAACACGATATTATTGATATGTAGCTGATGTCTTTGCAGATTACTTAAATTGTTCGAAAACGGATGTTCCTTTGAACTGTAATTTCATTGACCTTAATGAACAATTATGATTCTGTTCACATATGCTGTTGTCTTTGTTTTAATATAGTTTCATATTTTTTTCTTGTCACAACTAAATTGTGAAGTACTTTAACCGACCTATTACTAATTTGGTACCTCTATATGTTTATTGTTATTTGTTTAATATAACCTTAAAAGTTGTTAACTATAATATGAAATCCTGCTATGATTGTTTGTTTTATCTGTGTATCTCTTAAGACCGACTCGCTCCAAACAATTTTTAATGTAGTTTTCCTCCTCCTGATTTCCCAATGTTGTCACAAAACATGCATATCCATTGTAAACTGTCACCTGTGAAACATAATAAAGACTTGTTCTGTTATGTACAGTTAACTTTATCGCATTATACATTCTAAAGAGCTACGCGTAGTTAAAAGTGCAGATATTTGTTGAAAATTTTATTTTTGGCTGTACATTTAATGTGATATTTGTGTTATCTCAATTAATATAAGTAAGGTACATTCGAATAAATCAGATTCATTCGATTCAAATACATTTGTAATTGTCAACCTGACGTCTGAAGTTTATCAGATACCGACATAATGCGTATTACAGAATACACGTTTTATGAATAGAAAATCATGAAAGACAGAGATATGCATATCAGACATCATACAAGTATCCACTGAATTCATTTATAAAGCATAACTACGATGTCACGATAAACGAATGTGTAGTATATTAGTCACCTAAGCTAAAAGTTCAGCCGACTATCCTGAAATGACGCATAGTAAAATTATTCAGTGCACGTTATTCATTTGCAAAGCATATCAACAATTTCAAATAAATCATGGTGTATTAAATCAAGTTACTTTGCATGACTGAGCAATACGAATTATTATGTACTGTTCTTGTTTTATGATTTTACACGACCATATGTATTGTAAAATGCATAGCACATGGATTTTCTTTGTAATTTATAATCGTTCTTATGTGTGTTTCCTTTCAAGTCTTTTCTTGGTAACCGTCGTAATATTTTCACGTTGAAACATTTGCTTAGTATTCTCAGTAAGCGAACACCTATTTTTGTGGTTTTACCATGCCATACAGTAAGTACTTGGGAAATTAAATAAAGTGAAAACTATAAAAATTACATCTTGCCTTATCTTTATTTTGGAATGCCTAGTAGCCTTATTATCATGACTAGCTTTTTACGATCTTCCGATTGACCCATCGGTTATCGGTATCGGTTACAGAATATTCTTGCTACGTCATAAAAAAGAAATTTTATGTTTACCATTATCAACATTTTGTCGTTGATTGCTTATAAAATAGGTTTCGTTTGATGTAGTTCCTTAAACGAACAAAAAAACGCCCAACAAAAGGACATACTCCCCAAACACTCCCATAAATAAATAATGACACAAATTGTATACAGAACTGCGACTGGAAACACGAAAGGAATATTATTTAAAATACAGTCGCATACCAGTGCATGGAGCTATTAATACAAGTCGATCGTTTATCAATTGATCTTTGCAATAAATACTTACGTATAAGATACCGTATTTGAACCACGTTTCACGTTCTCAGACATTTAAAGAATTCACAATTATTTGAAGAGTTTTAATCGTAATTGATCGGCAAACTATGTTCACGACAAATATGTTCAACACATCCATGTGACAATTATGTTGAAATTTATTTGACCAGTGCACGATCCGATTAAATATCAAATGATTGTTAAACACACGTGTGAAATTGATCATATTTCCAGTGAAAGTGTTTTATAGTGCACACGTGACAGTAATTTATCAAAATGAAAGCATTTTAGAAATACAATATATTTCATAGAAACCGTTTGCAACTGCCTCTAAAATTTATCCGAATAAATATCGATGTTTGCATTGATATCCTAGGCTAAAAGTGCGCTTCAACTTCAATATCCTATAATAGCACATAATCTAATATGGCAACAACAACCACTTCAAAACAGAGTAATGCGTAATATAAGAGTGATGCAATTATTTTACACAATCATATAATTCGTGTTTAATGGGATATCGAATTCTAGTAGGCGTTGTCATATTATCCCTTATCTGACGTGACAAAATGGCAAATGCATCGGTAATGAAAACGATAACAGAATACAAAAACATATTTTGTTGCCAATATATAAAAACATCAGCAACACAAAATAACATCGGCATTACACTCATATTATTGTTTTTGTTTTCAATAGTATGTCGTATATCTTTACATTCATTAATTTTGCTGTGAAAAAGTAAAAAAAGAACCAACGGAATTATAAGTTTTCCTCCTTTATTAGTTTGTTTTAATTGTGTCAATAAACAAACTATGTAAAAGAATAAAATACGTTTTATACTTACAATACCAGTGACCATCACAGTTAAGGTTATTGGTTAAGGTCAAATGTAAAAAAACTGGATTGTTATGTCGAAATACGGCTTTCCGCTCTAACACGCAACTTGAGAAAAATGTTAATTTATATGACACGGTGTGTCGCGTGCAAAACACACGGCTTTCTTCTAAATCAAGGTTACATTTTGAGCTCAACGGTTAAAATACAGCACGTTATTGTCCAAATAGGGGAGGGGGAAATTTGATTTATCACCTTGATGAGATGGCGTGTTGTGAGCAAGAAACACTCGGCTACTTTCAAGGTCGAATTTTGAGATCACATGTCAAATTCAGTCCAGTCACAAAGTAGATAAATACGCAAGGTGAAATGAAATCAAGCACGAATGATGCACGAAAATCGTTTAGAACTTAAATCGATGTCGATGATGGGCGCATTGAATTTTCCTATTAAATCAATTTCCGCATGCCATTACTGAAACAGATAAGAAATCATTATAGTAGCGTCCTTTAAATGACATATTGAGATCTATATGGGCATCGTTCAGCCTCATCTTTTACAATCGGTCGGTACAAACAAAACTCTGCGGAACATAATTATATAAACAAACATATTGCCAATCTCAACAAAAAACACCAAACATGTTAACGTTAGCTGATATTCAAAACACATATACAAATAATAACATCAGTTTCTTACATCTTACACTCGTGTAAAACATAGTTATGTTTGCTCAGATTTAACATTTTGTCAAACAATCGGCGTCAAGAAAAAGAATATGTTACGTGTATTTATTGTTTTATCTTTTTTGAAAAATGGTCGGAATCTTAAAGACTCGAGCTGAGAGTATGATTAATGTGCCTTCCGGAAACAATATAATTCCTCTTGTTTTGTCAGGTTTTACTGAAGAAGCAAAATACCCTTCAGTAACGAGCTCTGATGTAAGCAACCACGTTATTGCCAGCTCACCGTCTATCATCACCACCGGAAATAGTATACCAGCTAAGCGAAAGTAAACATCACGCAAGACGTAGTGCTCGTGGAAAGAGTAAGTTTTACCATTTTTATCGCGAACGTTTTCCAAAAACTGTGTGACAAATTAATAGTGGACATATCAAACTTCTATCGTAAGTAGTTAGAGTTCTTTATTAATACATTCGAGTGTTGAAATAGATGAATCATCAGCTACCTGGTACCGAAAGTTAAGTTCGTTGGGACATGTTTTTTGCCTTTTGTCTGAGGAAAGTATACTAATTTTGCCGAATTTTTTAATGGTATGCAAGTAGAATTATACAAACTATCGGTTTTTGCAAGCTTCAGCCCAAAAATCTAGTAAGTATGCAAATGTTTGGCTAAAATATGAACTTCGTTGTGTACGGCGAATAGCACCTGATGTGTACGGCGTATAGCAAAATAACATTAAATGTTGTACGGCGAATAGCTTTGAGTTTGGTAACCCACAATGCAGAAGAAGGGGACCCCTGAACGGGATTATATTTATCGGTGACATTTCCCCCTATTGGAGATANTGGTTAAAATACTTAAATCACAAAAATAATCACAGACAATAATCCAAATATCATCAACAGCTCGTAGGTTTATCCTACTGCTCATGAATAAAAATAAAAATGTTTATAATGAATAAAATGAATAACAAGAAATGTTTGTCAGAAACACAATGCCCCCTACTGCGCCGCTTTGAAATAAAATTTATATTTATCATTTGGCAGGTATAGAAATTATCTCCCTTTAAAGCTTGTTACTTCCCTTGGATTTTGTTTTTTGACGTGTAGACCTTGAAGGATGGCCTTGACCTTGACCTTTCACCACTCAAAATGTGCAGCTCCATGATATACACATACATGCCAAATATCAAGTTGCTATCTTTAATATTGCAAAAGTTATGACCAAACGTTAACCTAGGTTAAAGTTTTGGGACAGACACACAGAAAAACAGACACTCACAATGCCAGACAGACAGGCCAAAAACAATATCCCCCCTCTTCTATGAAGAAGAGGGAATACAAATGCACATACATGAATTCAATATGTTAACTATACATCAGGTTAAATAATATAAAATTCAATAAAAGGATCACAATTGGACAATTTTATACTCTCTCCGCATGTTGGTCGAGTGAAAATTGCAGAACCATTCAGAAAGGGCCCTACAGAGGGGACCAAGATAGAATTCTCTATCACTTCATGATCAAAACAAAACTAACAAAAAACAATATTAGAAAAATAAATAAAAATTGGTTGTTAACGACATATAACTGTTGTAATATATTGTCTGCTGACTAGAAGATAAAAATACATTATATATAATGGTGAATAAAACTGATTAAACTGATGACATTCCCTGATGTTTACCACATACAAATAAAGTATAGAGTTAATGCTCAATCTCACCTACAGGTTACCCCCATGTCAAAACAATATTTAAGCCACGTTGGAGGGACAGTGCTTATAGTGTACTTTAAGACTGGATCTCCAGGCAAATGTCTTACTGCAGCCCTCACATGTGTAGCGCTTCTCCTCATGCTTTCCGCGCTGGTGATATTGAAGTCTATACCTATGAGGGAACGTCGCATCACACTTATCACATTTAAACCTTTCAAAGGAGTCCTTGTTTTTTATGCATGTCTATAAATGACGACTCAATGATCCATGAGATGAGAATGATGATTTACAATGAGCACATTTGTCTATCGATACCTTCAGGTGCGTTGCGCAGTGAAACCTATACTGCACACTTTGATTGAAGGTCTTTTCACACAAAGAACATTTGTGTTTGAGGCTGTTACTGTGTTTAGAATAAATTTAGACCATATTTAGTTTTATAGTTTTTTTCCGCACGTTTCACATATCAACGGAGGTTTCGACGGAATCAGATCCTTGCATGTTTGTTGCTGTACTTCACCTACACATGTACGTGTACTCGCCTGGGCAATGGTATGGTGCTTTGCAGGAGTGCTTGTGCGTGGTCCAGATGTATGCCATCTGCATCGTTTAACGTGTTTATTATAGTTCGACTTGTCAGTGGAGTAATACCCACACTTACACGAATGCACTGCGTGGATGCTTTCTTCGAGCCCAGAAACATCCAGCGACTCATTCATTTCGGAGTTTTCGCCTGAAAATGGTATTTGCAACCATTAAAAAATAGCAGTTTACGTTAAACGTTCAAATAAATTAACATTCAATGGAATGTTTTCACTATACGATTTATTTGATTATAATCAGTTATCAGACTAGTGTTAAAATGCCAATACGCTGCAGCTATTCGCCGTACACGACTTTAGCTATTCGCCGTACACGACTTTTGCCATAAACAACTATTCGCCGTACACTACAGTTATTTTAGTTTAATAGATTTCCACGAACAATAATCAAACCAAGATCAGAAATAGCGTTAAAATGGTATATATTGCATATATGAATAAGAAATCAACCCCATACACGATGACAAACCATGTAATCATAAAAGAAAAGCTGTTTCTTCGAGAAGTACCAATTTCAAACCGGTACCAAGCAGTCATAAATTTGTGAAAATAACGCTTCATCAATACGAATTGCAATATAGATACACAATTTTAAAAGTATTAATCTTTCTGTAAGATGCCTAACACGCACTGGTTACCCAGGAGCGAGTAATATTTAGAGAATTTAGGTAAATACTCACTGCTCTCCATGGTTGGTTTCGTTACTTTCGCTTTCGCTGGTATACTATTTCCGGTGGTGATGATAGACGGTGCAGCTGTACTTGATATTTTGTAACTCGACTGAACACGATTTGTTAATACGATATTTATTTCCCCTTTACAGTGGGTTTACATATAAATTATAAACTGCTGGATGAGGTTTATTTCAAATATTTCAAGAACAATACCTTATCAACATCTGGGACTATTTTGCTGACTATTTTGCTGAACATCAAACTTGACCTAATTCTGTTATACTTAAGTGTCATTAAACAAAAACTTACAAACCGAAAATCAGACCGACCAGTCGATACTAAAAACATACCATCGTATTATGCATCTTTGTAATACAAACCTCAGCCATTACAATGCGGTACGAAACGTCCAGGAGACCATTGGGCCCTATTTAAGCGGGCGCTGAAAAATCATTAGTAGTAAACAAATCTTTATGAGTGAAAAATATATATAAAATTGGCAAACACATGCGAATTATCAATAACGAGACTGCAGTGTAGTACACTTCTCATTGACGTTGTATTTTTAATTTTGATGAGAAGAGCATACAGCAATGAAATGTTATTCTTCTGTGTGTTTTGGTAATGACAGTTCTTAGTTTCCTAGAATTTATTTCAATGTAATATGGTTCAATGACGATATTTTATTTGCCGACTTAAGTACCTTTAGTCATATGCACACCTTTATTTTATGCGCCTGTTACAGAAGGTATCGGTAACAATATTCCGTTACCTGTGTTACCTACTTTTATCGTAACGGAACACTAATTAACCTTCTAAACGCTTTCTGGTAAAAGTTTTATATATATCTTGCGAGTCGTTATTTTTTGAGAAACATTGTAAACCAGATGTAGAATATTCTTATATGGATGATCGCATACCAACCTTTCGCAACTATTTACTAAGATTTATAGGAAAATAAAATACCACCTATTGTGAGATCATTTTACCATTAAAAGTGACTTTTTTTATACAATATACTGATATTACGAATGTTTTTCTTCTTTTAACGAAATTGAATTTTAAAGCATTTTTTTTAACCAATAGCTTTTATTTTTATTCTAACGTCTGTCTGTAATACTGATGTATAATTTGTAACACGTGTTATTTTACAAATCTAATATAGTTGCAGAAACTGCTGTCATTTCATTACATTTCTGATAGGAGAAAACATAGAAAGATTTAAACTACAAAAAAAAAGGCTTGAAAATACCAAACTTTATCGTGTTAGTTCAAAGTCATAAAAACTGTTCAAATGGACATTGTCGTTGTTAGAAAGTTATACAAACTAAATAATTAGGGTGACACGCTAAATGTATTTATATCATTGAAACAACATGCAACCAGAACTCGCTCTTATGCATGTTTCATTTTAAGTCACTAACGTGGTAATCATCGTAATATATTCACGTTGAAACATTATCTAAGTATTTTCAGTAAGCAAAATCCAATTTTTGTGGTTTTACCATTTCATACATTTAACACTGGGGAATTTTTATAAAAACAAAAATTATAAAACTAACATCTTGCGTTAGCTGTTTTTCGGAATGCAAAGTAGAGCCTTATTTTAATTACTAGCTTTTAATGATCTTTCGATTGACCCATATCGGTTACTGCAACTTCGTATTACGTCATACAAAATCAAGTTACTGTTTAAAATTATCAGCATTTTGTCGTTAATTGCTTATTAAATAGGTTTTGTTTAATGTAGTTCATAAAAAATAAATAAAAAAAGGCATACTCCTCAAACACTCCCATAAATAAATAATGACACACATTTTATGTAGAATTGCGACTGGAAACTTGAAAGGAATGCATTTTTAGATACGGGTGCATACCGGTGCATGGAGCTATAAATGCAAGTCGATTATTTATCAATTGATCTTTGCACGTTCACAGACAGTTAAGGAAATCACTATTTAATTTATTTGCAGTGTTTAAATCATAATTGATCGGCGCACTATGTAAACGACTAAGATGTTCATCAAATTCCATGTGACAATACTGTTGGAATTTATTTGACCAGTGCACTTCCATATATGCATAAATGTTCAATAATTGGGACGCTTTACAATACATAAAACATTTACATAGTCGTGTTTTTCTCTTCCTTCCCAATATAAGCACTAAATTGTTTCCGCCTTTTTCATACTTGAACTATAGTTTGATATACATAATCATAATTTAGAGACATATGCGATTCAATCAGGCGTCAATGATTATGTCTATGACTAACAAAAAACCTAATCTCTCACAAAAATCAAATAAGGTACATCCGTTTTTATCAGATTCAATATCAACTGATCCTTAAAAAAGGTGTGCAATCGATCATATGTCCACAAAGTGGGTTTTATGTGCAAACGTGACAGTAATTTATAAACATAAAATTATTTCAGAAATACGATACATACCAGAGAAACCATTTGCAGCTACCTCTTTACTTTATCTGAATAAATATCGATGTTTGCATTGATATCCTAGATAAAAGTGCGCTTTAACTTCATAATCCTATAATAACACATAATTGAGCAACAACCACTTAAAACAGTGTAAGGTGCAATCTACGACTGATGCAATTATTTTACACAATCAAATAATCCGTGTTTAATTGGATATCAGAGTGAAGTAGGCACTGCCATATTATTCCTTATCTGCTATGAAATAATGGCAAATGAATCGGTAATGAAAACAATAGCAGAATTAAAACAAGAAGATTTTGCTGCCAAGATATTAAAACATCAGCAACACAAAATTACATCGGCACTAAATTGATATCATTGCTTTTGTGTGCAATATTATGTCGTGTCAGTTTACACTCATTCATACTGATGTGGTAAACTTAAAAAAGAAACAACGGAAACATACGTTTCACCTCCTTTATAAATTTGTTTTAATTGTCACGATAAACACACTATTGAATGTAAAAGAATTAAATACTTAGTATACTCACAATACCAGTGACCATCACTGTTGTGGTCAAATGTCAAAATGTTATTTTTATGTCGAAAACGGCATCTCCGCTCTAACACGTGTAGTGGACTGAAGGAGTAAACGCAACTTCACAAATCTTTTTTTTTTTTTATTAAAGGGTATGTCACGGGCAGAAAACACAAGGATTTCTTCAAACTCATGGTCATATTTTGAGCTTATAGTTCAAATTACAGCACCTTATTGCCCAAAAAGAGGGGCTTGATAGCTCTATAACTGGACCATGTATTTGAGGTTTTTACGCATTTTAGTGATCATCTTTACCCGAAGGTGTGTGGTGGGCAAGAAACACTACCTTCAAGGTCAAACTTTGATATCAAATGTCGAATTCAGCAAAGTCGAAAAGTTAATCCGCAAGGTAAAATGAAATGAAGCACTTACTAATGCAAGAAAATCGTTAATAACTTAAATATATGTCTCTTATAAACCCAGCTTGCATGCCTGATTGAAGCCTATTGTTAAATAATTCCACAATTATTGCGTGGATCGATCCATTAACAGTTTCTTTGTTCCCAAGTAGTGATTATTAGACACAGGCCATGTAGCGACGTTTTGTAAGTTATATTGATGGCATTTTACGCGAACCGTTCGACCACATAACCCACAATGGGACGGTACAATGAATACACTGCAGTAAATAATTATAATAACATAAATATCTATTAAAATCTCAACAAAACACCAAACATGTAAACGTTAGCTGCGATACAAAACAAATATACAAATATAAGATTTATAACATAAGCTACTGTAATCTTTCAGAAATACAACACTTGTTTTTTGGTTGCTTGGATTAAACGTTTTGTCAAACAATAGGAGCCAAGAAAAAAACAGATGCCCGTTTTATTCTTTAATGAATCCTAAAAAAGGTTCGGCTTCATCAAGACTTGAGCTGGAAGTATGATTCATATGCCTTCTGGAAAACAATATAATATCTCTTGTTTTGTCAGGGTTAACAGAAGAATCAAAATACCCAAATTACGAGTTCTGGAGTGTATGATAGCGACAACGTTATTACCATCTGTACGCGAGACTTTGTAAGTCGACTGAACAAACTGTGTTTGTAAGATAGTTATTTCCCCTTAACGTATGGGTTTACATATTGCTCACATTCGTAGGATTTTCCACGCTTTTATGCATTGTATGTAAGAACATACACACTATAATAAATGGAATGTTCTCTTATGTTTCTTCCTCTGGATAACAACGTTGTACATTTTAAAACGGTAATACTTAAGTTTAAGTTCTTTTAGATAAGATCAGCTAACCAACCACTTGGATTTATATTTTTATCCCCATTACTTTATATTGCTATCGTAAACAGAACAACCGTTTTGTATAACTGATAGCATGTTATCAGACATAGATAGATTGGCGTTACTAAACAAATTTGTGCAATAAATGTCAGTTACAAACATATTTATTTGCATGAATTTGAACATTTTAGTAACATCTGTGTTTTTCGAATAAATTTCGTTCTGTAAGAAGCAACATTGCACAAGAAAACTATTCTCCATTAACGTTGTGTCACTTAAACAAATCCCTTGCAAAGATAACAAAGATCAAAATAAACATATCCCTCCAAAGTAGAAACTCTAATGTGTCATATTAAATTAAACATTAACAAGTAAAACGATACAGATAATATGTCTAACAAGTTATCACGTTTTCATCAACTGAGTAAATTATATAGAATAGATTGCAATTTGTTTCGACTGACAGCAACTTAATATTCATTTTGCCAAGGAATGTGGGATCAAAACATCATGATAAATGAGTTCCTCATAGAAACACAATTCGGATATGCTGACATTTATAAATACTTATGTTGAACCCTCGCTTTTTAGTCCATGAAGGTACTTATCGTATGGGGCCTTTTTTGTTTTAACCAAAAATAATTGTTTATTGTTGGATTGGTATTCCTTAAGCATTTTATTTGATTTATTAAATAAATAAGTTATGTGCGTAATTTGAACAAAGAGGTAAATCGTCAATCCACAGTTATTGTATTTTATTTATGATATCAATAAACATACATTTGTGCGATATTCAACATAATTCCAACACGAATTGTTATAATGCTCTTTTAAATTGATAAAAGACGAATACCATTTCGTAGATGTTCGCAACAAACGTGGTCAAAATATGCAGATGTTTTAAACCAGCTAGTATTCGTGAATATGAGAAATTTTTGCGGATCACAACAGTGTTACAATTGCTCGTTGTTTGGTGTCATTGTGTTCTTGGATAATTTCGTTTTACAATCCCTGTTTGATATCGTCATACAATAGTGGTACGGCAGTTGTTTTGACAAGGTTTAGACACATCACCAGAACACGCGTGCTTTAATAGTAGAAGTCAACCGATATGTTTGCCAAGTATATTACATTTCCTTCAAAAGTAAATGGTTAAAGAATGTGTCATGTTTATTACGAAAAAGAATATGCAAATCAAAATTCCATTATTTAAGGGACTAAGGCAAGGAGTCTATGCATGATTTATGAGTATCATGTGTATTTTTCCTAAGGGTGGAATGGGGGGATCGATGCGAGTTTAAAAATTGTTATAATGTTTTGTATAATATCTTAAATAGTTTTTGCTCAGTGGGTAAAAACACAACATTTATATTAAATATGTGCTTTTGGGGCATGTTTAAATATTTTCGCAAATGCGCCATAAAAATTACCAAGACACACAAACCATTGCAAAGGTTACAGATCGAGTTTCAATGTTGTTTTTGTCCTAGTATAGTAATATTCAAGGCTTACAAACTGTTATTTCATTTTTCTGGACATGTGTGTTAGTAATGTAAAAGGCACTTGATTTTATTTTTAGGCAAGGCGAAACTAAATTCTAAATATAAATACCTTATTTTATACATATTGTATTGAAATTTATCGTCTTTGATACTTCTGAAAGTTGTTATATTTTGTCCTCTTCTTACGACAAATTTCACTAATTAATGTTTATTGTTTTAAATATATGTGTTCTTGCAAATTGTATAAACGCATTTTAAACTTCTCATTTCCTAAGTATATTTGAATACCCGACACATGGTATGTAGTATTCATTTTCTCACTCGTCACTTTTTTATATCTTTTAAATTTAATCTATTTAAAATTGTCTCTGTGAATGGTTGCATTTTATTGTTTTTAAACAGATTGTTTGGAATGGTTTTATATAGCTCACAGCTGTAATGAAATTCCTGTACTACATATTGCACTTCATTTGAGTATCCTTCATGATCAACAGAAAATGTATAAAGCTTTTAATTAAAAGAATATTGAAGGGAGATTATTGTACCAAAATTCTGTAATTTCAGAGAGGTTTATATAACATTTATTGTGTATAAACGTACTGGTTTTAACACACTGTAAGCCATCAACTCGGTTTAAGCATAGCACTATGCCTTTAAAATGCAATAAATACTTACTGAAATACAAAATATGTTTTTGAAATTTTTAATTCTTATTATCTTCAGTTTTGTTTTTTTCACACATCATGAATACTTTGGAATTACAGTACAGCAGACATTCGACTTATCACTAGAATAAATGTTTAATTGCTTGGCCGAGAAACACCATCCGTCTGATGAAAGGCGCATTAAATATAGCATCTGCATATAGCCGTCGTATTTATTGCTGTATTGCTCTTAGTATGACATCTGTATGCCATTTAGTGCATATGACGCAATTTGATCTGTGGCTTTGTTGTAAAAACTTTGATATTGCAAGAGCTCATCTATTGTATTTGTCGACGAATCTAGTAGATTTAATTTCCGTAATAGAACATCGATTAATTGTATTTACAAATAATGTTTTTTTGGTGTCTCGGATTTGATAAATAATTATTTAGATGTATGCTATATACAACTAAAACATAAACATGAAACTGTAGATTGTGCATCCGTACACATAATCCCATTATAAGTGCATGGTAGGGAATTTTATCATTTTTTGAAAAACGTCAATAATGCCATACACACATTTTATATACGAGAATGATGTTTGACACAATAGATCATTTATAATTGTTTTGAAAAAATCAGTTATGACTAACTGTCTAAATTCTTGCACCTGAAACAATGCCTAGATAACTATGTCGTCGTTAATTGTGTTTCCCATATGCTGTTAGTCAGGAAAACATTCAGTGGAAGAACGGGGATTTTCTCTTGCAATTTGCTTGTCTGATTGTTGAATAGTGGAACCGCATACAAGAATCTATGAATTATTTATGAATTGTATGACACTGAAATGTGTAGTTATACTAAGGATGTGGGGATCAATGCTGGGTTTAATGTCATTCTTTATATTCATTATCTTATATTATTTTTGCTCTGTATGTAAAAAAACACACATTAGTATTTAATGTGTGCTTATTGGGCATGTATAAGTTTTGTCGTCAATGCGCCTTTTAAAATGACGCATTCATACAAAACATTGGCAGATAACAGATCGAGTTTCAATGATTTTTCTGTCGAATAATAGGAATATTCAAGTCTTAAAAACTAGTATATTTATTTTTACTGTACACTCTTTTATGTTAGTAGTAAATAAGACACATATGCTTTTATTGTATTTTATCACCTCTTATACGTATTTAAGTTCTTACTATATTTAAAAAATAAAAATTCCTCATTTCCTAAGTATACTCGTACATTCGACACATGGTATCCAGTAATCATTTTCTCATAAGAGTTCTAATTTGTTGACGCCATTGGCAACATCTGCGAGAAAAAAATATGTTTACATAAATAATTTTGAAGAGGCAAAATTTATTTATAGTTAATTCAATTCAATCAAGACCCATGATGCATAGAGGACTGTATGGTTATGATGCAGACAAGTATTCGATACTAATTTTCTAGTTTGTATAATACTTCTTAAAAGACAATTCACTACAGTCTTAACGACATTCGTTCTTGATACATGTTACAATACGGTCCCGAACATATGTGGCTATTTAGTGTGTTTGGAAGAAATAAATAGTCAAATAGTAAATGTATATTCAATATGAGAAATGTTTTTATTACACTATTTGGTAAAACGTGTTTTTTTTTTTTTTTTTTTTTTTTTTTTTTTTTTTTTTTTTTTTTTTTTTTTTTTTTTTTTTTTTTTTTNTTATTCAGTCCACGTTATTCATTTGCAAAGCATATCAACAATGTCAAATAAATCATGGTGTATTAAATCAAATTACTTTGCATGACTGAGCAATACGAATTATTATGTACTGTTCTTGTTTTATGATTTTACACGACCATATGTATTGTAAAATGCATAGCACATGGATTTTCTTTGTAATTTATAATCGTTCTTATGTGTTTTTCCTTTCAAGTCTTTACTTGGTAACCGTCGTAATATTTTCACGTTGAAACATTTGCTTAGTATTCTCAGTAAGCGAACACCTATTTTTGTGGTTTTACCATGCCATACAGTTAGTACTTGGGAAATTAAATAAAGTGAAAACTAAAAAAATTACATCTTGCCTTATCTTTATTTTGGAATGCCTAGTAGCCCTATTATCATGACTAGCTTTTTACGATCTTCCGTTTGACCCAATTCGGTTACAGAATATTCTTGCTACGTCATAAAAAAGATATTTTATGTTTACCATTATCAACATTTTGTCGTTGATTGCTTATAAAATAGGTTTCGTTTGATGTAGTTCCTTAAACGAACAAAAAAAGCCCAACAAAAGGACATACTCCCCAAACACTCCCATAAATAAATAATGACACAAATTGTATACATAACTGCGACTGGAAACACGAAAGGAATATTATTTAAGATACAGGTGCATACCAGTGCATAGAGCTATTAATACAAGTCGATCGTTTATCAATTGATCTTTGCAATAAATACTTCTAATAAGATACCGTGTTTGAACCACGTTTCACGTTTTCAGACATTTAAAGAATTCACAATTATTTGAAGAGTTTTAATCGTAATTGATCGGCAAACTATGTTCACGACAAATATGTTCAACAAATCCATGTGACAATTATGTTGGAATTTATTTGACCAGTGCACGATCCGATTAAATATCAAATGATTGTTAAACACACGTGTGAAATTGATCATATTTCCAGTGAAAGTGTTTTATAGTGCACACGTGACAGTAATTTATCAAAATGAAAGCATTTCAGAAATACGATATATTCCATAGAAACCGTTTGCAACTGCCTCTAGAATTTATCCGAATAAATATCGATGTCTGTATTGATATCCTAGGCTTAAAGTGCGCTTCAACTTCAATATCCTATAATAGCACATAATCTAATAGGGCAACAACAACCACTTCAAAACAGAGTAATGCGCAATATAAGAGTGATGCAATTATTTTACACAATCACATAATTCGTGTTTAATGGGATATCGAATTCTAGTAGGCGCTGTCATATTATCCCTTATCTGACGTGACATAATCGCAAATGAATCGGTAATGAAAACGATAACAGAATACAAAAACAGATTTTGTTGCCAATATATAAAAACATCAGCAACACAAAATAACATCGGCATTAAACTCATATTATTGTTTTTGTTTTCAAAAGTATGTCGTATATCTTTACATTCATTAATTTTGCTGTGAAATAGTAAAACAAGAACCAACGGAATTATAAGTTTTCCTCCTTTATTAATTTGTTTTAATTGTGTCAATAAACAAACTATGTAAAGAATAAAATACGTTTTATACGTACAATACCAGTGACCATCACAGTTTAGGTTATTGGTTAAGGTGAAATGTAAAAAAACTGGATTGTTATGTCGAAATACGGCTCTCCGCTCTAACACGCAACTTGACAAAAATGTTAATTTATATGACACGGTGTGTCGCGTGCAAAACACACGGCTTTCTTCCAAATCAAGATTACATTTTGAGCTCAACGGTTAAAATACAGCACGTTATTGTCCAAATAGGGGAGGGGTGAATTTGATTTATCACCTTTATGAGATGGCGTGTTGTGAGCAAGAAACACTCGGCTACTTTCAAGGTCAATTTTAAAATCACATGTCAAATTCAGTCCAATCACAAAGTAGATAAATACGCAAGGTGAAATGAAATTAAGCACGAATGATGCACGAACATCGTTTAGAACTTAAATCGATGTCGATGATGGGCGCATTGAATTTTCCTATAAAATCAATTTCCGCATGCCATTCCTGAAACAGATAAGAAACTATTATAGTAGCGTCCTTTAAATGACATAATGAGATCTATATGGGCATCGTTCAACCTCATCTTTCACAATCGGTCGGTACAAACAAAACTATGCGGCACATAATTATATTAACAAACATATTGCCAATCTAAAAAAAATACACCAAACATGTAAACGTTAGCTGATATTCAAAACAAATATACAAATAATAACATTAGTTTCTTTCATCTAACACTCGTGTAAAACATTGTTATTTTTGCTCAGATTTAACATTTTGTCAAACAATCGGCGTCAAGAAAAAGAATATTTTACGTGTATTTATTGTTTTATCTTTTCTGAAAAATGGTCGGCATCTTAAAGACTCGAGCTGAGAGTATGATTAATGTGCCTTCTGACAACAATATAATTCCTCTTGTTTTGTCAGGATTTACTGAAGAAGCAAAATACCCTTCAGTAACGAGCTCTGATGTTAGCAACCACGTTATTGCCAGCTGTACTTGATATTTTGTAATTCGACTGAACACGATGTGTTAATACGATATTTATTTCCCCTTTACAGGTGGGTTTACATATAAATCATAAACAGCTGGATGAGGTTTATTTCAAATATTTCAAGAACAATTCCTTATCAACATCTGGGACTATTTTGCTAACTATTTTGCTGAACGTCAAACTTGACCTAATTTTGTTATAATTAAGTGTTATTAAACAAAAATTTACCAACCGAAAATCAGACCGACCAGTCGATACTAAAACACACTTCATCGTATTATGCATCTTTGTTAAACAGACCTCAGCCATTACAATGCGGTACGAAACGCCCAGGAGACCATTGGGCCCTATTTTAGCGGGCGCTGAAAAACCATTAGTTGTAAACAAATCGATTCGGGTTTTAAAATTGTTATTATGTTTTGCATAATATCTTAAATTGTTTTTGCTCTGTGGGTAAAAGCACAACATAAATATTTAATATGTGCTTTTGGGGCATATATTAATTTTTTCGCAAATGCGCCATAACAAATAAACAAGACACACAAACCATTGCAAAGGAAACAGATCGAGCTTCAATGATGTTTTGTCCCAGTATAGGAATATCCAAGTCTTAAAAACCTGTTATTTCATTTTAAGTGTACATGTATGTTAGTAATGTAAAAGGCACTGTTAACTTTTTTATAGTATATTTGAATACCCAACACATGGTATGTAGTATTCATTTTCTCAATCGTCACTTTTTTGTATCTTTTTAATTTAATCTATTTAAAATTGTCTCTGTTAACGGTTGAATTTTATTGTTTTTAAACAGATTGTTTGGAATGGTTTCATATAGCTCATAGCTGTAATGAAATTCCTCTTCTACATATTGCACTTCATTTGAGTATCCTTTATCCTCAACAGAAAAGGAATAAAGCTTTTAATTAAAAGAATATTGAAAGGAGATTATTTTTTGTACCTAAATTTTGTAATTTCAAAGAGGTTTATACAACATTTATTTGTATAAACGTTCTGGTTTATCCACACTTTAAGCTATCAACTCGGTTTTAGCATAGCGCTATGGAATGCCTTTAAAATGCAATAAATACTTACTGAAATACAAAATATTGTTTTGAAAACCATCCAAATACTCTTATTTGAAATCTGATTAATATTATCTTTGTTATTTGTTTTCACACATCACGAATACTTTGGAATTACCGTTCAGTAGACATTCGGCTTATCACGAGAAGCAATGTTTAATTGCTTGGCTGAGAAACACCATCCGTCTGATGAAAGGCGCATTAAATATAGCATCTGCATGCAGCCGTCGTATTTATTGCTGTATTGCTCTTAGTATGACATCTGTATGCCATTTAATGCATATTACGCAATTTGATCTGTGGCTTTGGTGTAAAACCTTGCGCGATGATGATCTGAAATATTAACTATATGATGCTATATTCTGAAATCTTTTTGTATAAAGAAGGGATGTAGTTGATGGTTGTTAGTAATTTCTTTTCATCGTGCCTCAAAAAGTTGTTATTCTGTTGCACTGGTCTCCTTCCAACCATTGAGTAATTAAATGTAATTAAATTGAATGCGTTTTAATTCTCTTTTATTACTGTTTAATTTGAGTTGCAATGCTATGAGGTTACAGTTTATTTACACTTATATGTATCATGAATATTGCTGGGCCAAGTGTGAGGTTGAGCGCTCTATAACCGGTTTAAACCCCAAATGCTTAGCATTGACCGTTCCAAGGCGGTGACCTCAGCTTTATTCTACTATGTGTATATGTTGTTTCGTTTTGTGCCGTACTGTACCGTTTTGGCAATTGGTTCCTTGCCATAAATAAAGGATCACAAAGGTGTGTATGATAAAACTGCAATACTGCTGCAGCTTCTGGAGTTTCACTTCTTTATATTGGCTATTGCAAGATCTAATCTATTGTGTTTGTCGACGAATCTAGTAGATTTAATTTCCGTAATAAAACATCGAATAATTGTATTTACAAATAATGTGTTTTTGGTGTCTCGGATTTGATAAATAATTATTTACATGTATGATATATACAC
Organism: Dreissena rostriformis; assembly: GCA_007657795.1. Taxonomy (NCBI): domain Eukaryota; kingdom Metazoa; phylum Mollusca; class Bivalvia; order Myida; family Dreissenidae; genus Dreissena; species Dreissena rostriformis. Next base: position 80,693 of record VMBQ01000136.1, read on the forward strand.
CTAAAACATAAACATGAACCTGTAGATTGTGCATCCGTACACATAATCCCATTATAAGTGCATGGTAAAGAATTTATTATTTTTTGAAAAACTTCAATAATGCCATACACACATTTTATATACGAGAATGATGTTTGACACAATAAATCATTTATAATTGTTTTGAAAAATTCAGTTATGACTTACTGTCTAAATTCGTGCACCTGAAACAATGCCTACATAACTATGTCGTCGTTAATTGTGTTTCACATATGCTGTTAGTCAGGAAAACATTCAGTGGAAGAACGGGGATTTTCTCTTGCAATTTGCCTGTCTGATTGTTGAATAGTGGGACCGCATACAAGAATCTATGAATTATTTATGAATTGTATGACACTGAAATGTGTAGTTATACTAAGGATGTGGGGATCAATGCTTGGTTTAATGTCATTCTATATATTCATTATCTTATATTATTTTTGCTCTGTATGTAAAAAAATACACATTAGTATTTAATGTGTGCTTATTGGGCATGTATAAGTTTTGTCGTCAATGCGCCTTATAAAATGACGCATTCATACAAAACATTGGCAGATAAAACATCGAGTTTCAATGATTTTTATGTCGAATAATAGGAATATTCAAGTCTTAAAAACCAGTATATTTATTTTTACTGTACACTCTTTTATGTTAGTAGTAAATAAGACACATATGCTTTTATTGTATTTTATCACCTTTTATACGTATTAAAGTTCTTACTATATTTAAAAAATAAAAATTCCTCCTTTCCTTAGTATATTCGTACATTCGACACATGGTATCCAGTAATCAAGAGTTCTAATTTGTTAACGGCATTGGCAACATCTGCGAGAAAAAAATCTGTTTACATAAATAATTTTGAAGAGGCAAAATGTATTTATAGTTAATTCAATTCAATCAAGACCCATGATGCAAAGAGGACTGTATGGTTATGATGCAGACAAGTATTCGAGACTAATTTTCTAGTTTGTATAATACTACTTAAAGAAAATTCACTGCAGTCTTAACGACATTCGTTCTTGGTACATGTTACAATACGGTGCCGAACATATGAGGCTATTTAGTGTGTTTGGAAGAAATAAATAGTCAAATAGTAAATGTATATTCAATATGAGAAATGTGTTTATTACACTATTTGGTAAAACGTGTGCTTTTTTTAAAATCGTCTTTTATTATATTATGGGGTAAAATATTTGCATCCATTAAGTGTATGTTGCACTTCAGTTGAGTAACTTTAATCCTTAGCATGAAATGTATTAAGCTTTTAATTAAAAGAAGGTTGCAAGGCAATGCTTTAAATCGGTGTTAGTGCATTCTGTTATTTCACAGAGGATAAATACAACATTAACTTTTAAAATAACAAAGATTTACAAACATCAACGTACGCACTTAAATCAACTGACTCGTTTGTTACATAGCTCCGTGAAATAAAGTTAGCATTACTTACTGAAATACTAAAAATTGTTATGAAACCATGTAAACACTCCGCTTGTTAATCTTATTCTTACTATCTTTGCATTTACCTTTCACACATCACGGATATTTTGGAATAAGTTTGAGCAGACAATCGGCTTATCACGAGAAGAAATGTTTTATTGGTTGACTGAAAAGTACACTGTTGACGAAGCATTCTCTTTGTCATCAACGCACTTTCCTGAAATAGAATATTGAAACAAATGGTTTTCATTGGTGAAAACCACTTAACAAGGATTATGGATATCTCTGCGTTCAATATTTCTAAGTGTGATTCCTCTGTAACCGAAGTGATACCAAATTGATACTGTCTGATTGTCGAGTATTTGCACGCGCTTCTTTACTGAAATATGGTTTGTGTCTCTTGCACCGAGCCATACTTTTGTATTATATGAGCACTCTATGTTAGAGCATGGCTATCGAAAGTGCAATAATATTTCGCACTCGGTGAATTTTGTTTGCATCTCGTTATTTCATGTTCGGCAGAAGGGTTGTGATTTAAATTCAAAAAGTGTCTATTCATCTATTCCAATTCATATTCACTTATTAGATTTTTATGCAAAACACTTCCAAATAAGTATAAGAACAAAGTCGCATATTTCGTTTAGTCCAGACGACTTTTGAGTATAATTCATGGTTTGGAAAGCAGCTGACTTCAATTAACGAGATAATAATTGACATACTGGAGGGTGTCAGGAAATCGGTAGCGTCTTTATTGTTGTTTTTCCTTGGAGTTGGCAAAGGTGTTAGTCAATTATCCAAGATAATTGACGTGTTATTCACAGTAAAATTATTAACGTTAGTATTGTGGATCATGTTTTTTCATCCCCATTGCTGCATATATGTTTACACAAATGTGTGACATTGTTCTATTATCAAGGTGCATCTCTAGTTGCATCAACAGAAAAAAAACAACATATTATCAGCAATTTAAGTTCCACAAAAAAATGAATCACGTTTAAATGGTAAATATACAGTATAACGATTGGAGTCAAGACCAATGTTCTAATATTCCAGTGAATACTAAACCCACAGATGGACATGCAAACAACATATTTACACGATTGACAACAGGAATCACATCAATAAAACTCTCAACAAAAATAAATACTGATCAATGACAGCTTTGAATGGGTCAATGCCAAACAATATGGTTGATTGCCTTTCATCAAAGTAATGCGTTATTAATTTTTTATTATTCGTCATTTATAGATGACATTTTGATGTTTTTAAACGCTGCCTTTACGCTATGAAAAGACATTTATTAATATATAATCTTAGAGTTGAACAGTGTTTTTTGTACGCATTCGAGACGGTTGGAGAGCAAATGCGATTTCCTTGTGTTGGCCATTCAACAGTTCAGCAGAACCAACTTATAAATTAGGAAGAAAACAGTTGACACAATTGACTATTCTGCAAAATAAACAAAAAACACAAAAGTATTATCTGAAAGACTTTGGATTTCTTTTTTACCAGGACTATTGCAATACTCGATACCATTAGCAACAATTGTTTTCGTTAATTGTTTCCAACATTTGACAATACTTATGATGTGTAATTATCAACTAAAAAGTTCAATGGAATTTCTAGAATAATCTCATTAACGAGTAAATTCACGAGGAACAGACCCTTACAGTGTTTATGTGTATGAGCGTGTTTTTGTTTGTGTCAGTTTCTTTAGAAACACACACATGAAAGTGCCAATGTTATACGAAAAAAAAGCTCTTTGTAAAATAAAACATTTATATATGCAATAAATCACGGAATACACATATATAAGTTAGTATGATATATTTATTTTTTTTGTAAAAGGGGCCATACAATCCTCCAAAATATAGACATTTAATAAAATAAATGGAAAATCCCTCTTCTCCCGTCTGCTTACAATGTTATATTAATGAAAGCACTTAGAATAGATGCAGGCAATTGTTCGATCGTATCGATAGTTGGATTCTATCTCACGCCTACAAGAACCGCATTCTATACTAAGATGTTTTACTAGATGACAGAAAACAAAACTTTTGATCGATACTGTTAATAAATGTCCTGTTCTGTTTGGTGTTTACTATGAACAACTTGTACACTGTGTTTATGCTTATATGTGATTGCCTATAGCACATCAATGTTTTCGAACTGGTATTACTTTGTTATGCGGTGATGTTTCCTCTTCCATATTTTCATTTGTTGACTCATTATATCGATGTCTTTTTCTTTTTTTTCTTTTCGTTTTATCATCTTTACTTAAATGTATATAACTCTATATATCTCCATGTTGTCTATACATAGATTGTTTTGCGTTATTGCTCCGCATCGTTGTACCCTTTTTGTATTCAATTGCCGATCTGTACATGAACTACACAATTTTATAAATGATTCAATGTTCATGTGATATTCATAATTAATACTGTAAATGTTGATCGTTAATAATAACATTTATAATCTTTGTACACTGTTAGTTGTTATATATAAATACAGCCGGTCCTATTGATTGCCGGTAGAACGTTTAATGTCATTGTTTTCGAGAGAGATAACGTATTATTTATAAAAAGTATAACACGGTATCTCCAGCGATCGATACAGTGATGTATAAGTACGATTACCGTTGTAATTTGGATCGAGGACGTACGTCAAGAACTGTCACTACCCCTATTGATTTCCCGATAGAACGTATAATTGTGTTATAAGGGTCATTTATGAAAAAAAACAATAATAAAAAAATATCTAAACTGTTATTGTCTTCTTTTCTTAAAAGAAATAGTGTGTTATTTTCAATTTTATTGCCCATTCAAATAACTTGTTTTTTTTATCCTACTAAAATAATTGAGGTAATAGCAATGCTTAATACCATGGAGCAGATCTAACATTTAATTAATATAATTAATACCTTTTTTCAATTAAATCGATAAACATGACATGTTATTAATATATTTCCTGGCTCTCCTAATGTTTTCTGACAATTTAGGCTGGAATTTTGATCTACGAGCTTAACATTTATTGCAATATTTCTACCTAAAACCATTGAAATGTAATATTTTAATGATGTCAGAAGATAAGAATAAAATAAAGACAATCTTTCAATATTTAGTTCGTGCTTTATTTGACCTTGACTTTATGTTTTTGATTATGAAGAGATTAGCAAAACATACCGTTCATCAGCATTAAATGTTTGAATTTTAAGATGCGTTTTGAACTATCGATAATAATTTGGCAACACGAAAACTTTATGGTTAATTTCTATTACTATACTAACAAAACAGCAGCCACCAAAATGAAATAAAAACGTTGTTAAAATGGTTAACATTAAACGACATGTTAATCAACAATCATAAAAACACATGTTTCTCTAGACACACACTTTGCAAATAAACAATTAAATTTACAGCATTAACCAAATAATTGCTTTCAGGCACTAATTATTTACAATGTAAGTTAAGGCGCATCTATGATACAAATATATGGTACGCATAACTTTCTTCATACATGTGTTACAACTTAATTGACTCCTATTGATGCCATCTGGAAGTGTTAATTATATCCTCTTACGAGTTGTTTTTTACTGAAGCAAAAAAGTAATCATAAATTAGAATATTCTCAAACGAATATGGGCGTCCACGTAATTGTAATTATCATTTGATTACATCAATTTAAAAATCAATTTAAATTAATGACAAACACAAGTAGGATAGGACCATATTTTTTATAGGAGAAAAAACATTGGAAAGAGATTTAGGAGCAAAATAACGTATGACAACAAGTTGGTTTGTTAAATTATACGACCTATAAAATAACACATCTTTTGAATTTCTTTTTTTTTTTTTTTTCATTTATTACAAACTCCGCCAATCCGTTATTTGCACAGAAGTTGTTGTGACTTGAAGACATTAGTGAGTAAATATAATCATTTAGGTACTCTTTTAACACATTACCGACACCGTTAGCTAAATGAATGTCTTGTTGAAAAACAAATATTTCTGATGGAAGAACGTATTCCGTAATTTAATCAAAACATGTATGTTTTAGAGATATTACAAAAAAGGTTTTACTAACTATTATATGGTCCCTTTGGTACATAATTTACTATGAATTACAGTGGAAAAATATACTACAGTCTATGAAGGATGTAAGAGTCACACGAAACTGAAATGCGTATATGTACCAAGGGAGGAATATATACGTATATATATATATAAATTAAATTTGTGTTGCGTTATAGTAAAACATGATGCTCATAGTCAATATGTGCTTTTTCGCATATATAATTTATATGGCAAGGTGCCTAAGAGAATAACACAAACACAAAACATTGTCGAAAACAGATCGAGCTTCAATGACTTGTTTTCTCTCGCAGAATAAGACTGTATACGTATTAATGATAAGTAATTATATTTGTTTTAGTGTTAATGTATATTCGTTTTTGCAAGTATTATAATATATATGTATGTGAAAACGAGCACAAAACTTCGCATATTAGAATGTCAAGTAAATACCTAAACAAAGCGCCGGTTTCTGTGAATGGTTGCTTTTTGTGTTTGTTAACCATATCATTCTGGCTGGTTTTATATTGCTCATAGTCGTCATGAAATTATTCCCCTTCTGTATGTTGCACTTCATTTGAGTCACTTTAATCCTTAGCATCAAATGCATTAGCTTTTAATTAAAAGAAGGTTGAAAGGAAATGCTTTGAACCAGTTTGAGTGCATTCTGTAATTTCAAAGAGGTAAAAAACAACATTTCCATTTAAATTTACGAAGAATTACAAAAATTAACGAACACACTTCAAGCCACCTACAAATTTTTCTCCAGGACTCCTTGGAATGACTTTGACATGCAATAAACAATACTAATTGAAAACCATGCAAACACTCAGCTTTGTAATCAGATTCTTTTGTTTTCTTTGTATTTGCTTTTTCCCACATCGCTAATACGCTGGAATTGGATTTCAGCAGAATGCGGTTTGGCGCGAAAAGCATTGTTTTATTTTATAATTTTTTAAATAATCTTGCTTTGTTATATTGCCCTTATTGTATATTTTGTAAACTTGGGTGAAATAAACGATTTGTTCTGTTGTGTTATATTGGTTGGCTGGAAAGTACATTGTTTACGAGCACACTCTTTGTCATCAACGCACTTTCCTGAAATCGAACATTGAACGAAATGGTTTTCATTGGTGCAAACCACTTAAGCATGATTATTGATATTTCTGCGTGCAATATTCCTAAGTTTGATTCCTCTGTAACCAAAGTGATACCAAAGTGAAACTGTCTGATAGTTGAGTATTTTTGCACGCGTCCCTTGACTGCAATGTGATTCGTTTCTCTTGCATCGGGCTTGAGCTAGTTTGAATCCATACGTTTGTATTTTATTAGCTTGCTTTGTTAGAGCATGGCTTTTGGAAGTGCGAAAATATTTCGCACTTGGTGAAATTTTCCTGCATCTCGTTATTTTATGTTTGACAGAGAGGGCTTCATTCAAATTCAAATGGCGTCTATTCATATTCGAGTTTTCGATTTTAATGCAAAGAAACTTCCAAAATGTATACGTGCAAAGTCGCATTTTTGTTTTGTTCAGACTTTCGAGTATCATTCATTGTTTGGATAACAGCTTTCAGGAAATGGTTAGTGTCTTTATTGCTTCTTTCTTGCAGTTTGCAAAGGTGTTAGTCCATTGTCCAAGATAATTGATATGTAATTCACACTTTACTGATTAATGTTATTTTTGTTGAATAATGTTTATTTATCTCAATTGCTGCAAGTATGTTTACATACATGTGTGACATTGTTATATTATCACGGTGAAACTGTAGTTGCATCAACAGAACATACATATTATCAGAACAGAACAGAACAGAACTTTTATTTTCACCCAAGTATATAACATATACAATAAGGGAAATATAACAAAGTACAATTTTTGTAACAATATTGTGACTTCCGATAATTTAGCAACAACAGCATATATTATACAGCGAGAGTGAGCGTATTCAGAATGAGCATATACATGTATAAAGATATTGACTACGAGAATGTAGGAAAAAAGCAACACCAATTATCATACATAGTGAGTATTGCATGTGAATGAAATAACGGTTCGTAATTATGTAGCCTAATATATATCAGCAATTTAAGTTCCATAATTTATTGCGAGTGACAAATGTCACAAATAATTAGACACGAGGCAAAAGTGCACGACAAACACTAACACAACTGAATCGCCTTTGAACGATCAAGGCAACGAATATCGCTGGGGGCCTGGGCCGATTTTCTGGTTAACACTTAGCCCAGTGGTAAACATGTAAACAACACATTAACACGATTTACAACGGAAATCACATCAACAAAACTCCCAACATAAATAAATATGGACCAATGAAAGCTTGGAATCGGTCAATGCAAAACACTATGGTTCATCGCCTTTCATGAAACTAGTGCGTTGTAAATTCTTGATTATTCGTCATGTCTAGACAACATTTTGATATTTTTAAATGCTGCAATTACATCCTGAAAAAACACTGACTAATATAAAATCGTAAAATTTTAAAGTATTTTGTACACATTTTAAATGGTTTGAGAGCTAGTTCGAGTTCCTTGGTGTTGGCAATACAGTCGTTAAGCAGAATCAACTAATAATTATAGGAGGAAAACACTTTACACAATAGACCATTCTGCTTAGTAAACAAAACAACGAGAAGTATTCTCTGATAGACTGGTGATGTCTATGATTGAACAACACTGTTGCAAGTTCTGTTTCTAATACAATTAGCAATTTCTTTCTCTGTAAATTGGTTTTTGACAGTTACATTAGTTATGATGTATTATTATCAATTATGAATACTAAGGGAATGTCTAGAATAATCTCACTAATGAGATTTTCACGAGAAACCGTGACTACGGTGATTTATGTTTATGGACGTTTTTTTTTATTCGTGTCATTTACTTTCGAAACACGCATATGAAAGTGACAATACTATTCGAAAAAATGTAGAGTAATACATTAATATATGCAATAAAATACGGCGTACAGATAGACATTTGCATGATCTAATTAAATAAGTGTGTTAAAGGGGCATACCGACGGTATTTCCCCAAACACATATACTTTCTACTAAAACAAGAAAAATCCTTCTTTTCCGGTACATATCTATCTAATAACAATGTTATATTGACTAAACAATTTTATATTTGGATATCCTTTTAGTAAATATTATTCATATGACGTAATACCTCACTCAGTTGGGTCATGGGATACAATTATATTACGTAAAGCAATGCTTGCGTTAATCGCTAAAATCATTAAGGACTTTAAGTTGGCTGTTTAATAGACGTCATCTGTATTATGATTAATTTGCTTTCTGAATAAAAATAAAGCTACATGTTGCGTTTGTAAGTAAATATGAATTTGAAGATGACTAATTTTATCCATTTGTGTTGTTGTGAAACAAAGATGTTTGTTTTCTTTGAAACAGTGCACGTATATAGGAATTATATATGAGATATGTGATTAATATTTTATTTAATTGATAGAAATTGAATAGTCAGAAAATTACCAAGCTAGTACCGGTTGGACTTTGGTTAGAATGTGATAACCATCCGGGTTATTTATTGCAGGTGTATTGATGGACGGTTTTGAATTAAATAGTAACACCATCGGTACTTACATGCAAGCAGTAAAGGTGCGTTTGTGGTATCGGTATTAATGGCAATCACATAAGTAGCTAGGACTGTTAATATGTTCATTATGTTAAAAAACAATTTGAAACACATAAACGGAACATATGTTGTTTCTTGTTGATTTTGGTACAATTTTAATAAAGAAACGTCGGTCTTGAGGAGGTTTTGATTATTGCGTATGCATTCGAAGAGTAAAGAACCACATCACTTCTATAAAGGATTATGCGTGGTGACAAGAGTTACAAGTAACAGCAATTCCGAGCTCAATTTAAGCCTATGAATAACACAAGTAATAACTAAACGAAACCGTTTTTGAAATAAAAGTGGTATGAATAACTGTAAGGTTATAAAAATAACACGTCATAGAATATTTTGTTATTATCGTATATGTTTAAATCCTCATGTCATATATTTGTATGCTAAGTATTTTAACTGCCCGTTTTTTACCAATGTAAAGGAATTGATGAACTGAACTGGTTTTATGTTTTACTATTTTATTTGAAATTAATCTAATTTATCTGTTTGACGAGTTGTTGCACGCATCTCATGGCAGCAACATAATAGTCACTTATAGACGAAAACATTGAACAGATACAACTAGACTAGCACTATTGTGTTTTATGACAACGATATTTGAGTTTAACTAGTGAAATTGTCAGAACTCTGCACTTGGAGAAACGTAGAAGAGTGGCTTTTTGTCAAATTTTAAAATTGTTTTTCCATCATATGGTGACTAGCTCCAATTCAATTTAAATCAATCGTTTCAACATGTCAGATCAAGTTTGTTTTGATATTGCAGAACTATTTTTTAATCATATGTAGATATTTTTTATCGAGTTGTAAAACATATGTTTTTCAAATCGTTTGTTTTTATATTGCTCATTTATTTTTTGATCGTGTGTAAATATATTTATCGAGTTGATTTACATTATTTGTTTTCAAATCAGTTTATCCTATTAGTAAATATAACGTTTCTTAATTGTAGTCCCTTTACTTATTTGTTTTGTTGATATTGCCTTTTTAACTTTAATTTAGTTTCTTGTTGTGTTTTGTTGTCTCCAAAATAACATAATAGTATTGATGTGTTGCCGATTTCTATGCAGATTATTTAAATGCTTCGAAAACGGATGTTCCTCTTTTAATTGTATTTTTATTGACCGTTTTAAACGATAATGATTCTGTTTTACATATGCTGTTGTTTTAAATCTAGAATTTGATATGTTTGTCACAACAGAATTGTGTAGTTCTTAAACCGAACTATAACGTCTATCTGTTTATTGTTATTTCTTTAATTTAACCTTCAAAGTCGTACACTGTAACATTACATCCTTCTATGATAGTTGGTTTCATCTCAGAAGCAGATTAAACTCTTAAGATCACCTTGCTCAAATCCCCCCATAAAACAAAATAAATAAATTAATTAATTAATGAATAAATAAAAACAATATTAAATGTAGTTTTTCTCCTCGGAATGTCGATGTTATCACAATAAATGTATGTAAAGTGTATAATGTGACCTGTGCAACATAATAAAGACTTGTTCTGTTTAGTTCCGTTTACTTTATCGCATTATCCACGCCAAAGAGCTTGCGTAGTAAAAAGTGCAGGTATTTGTTGAATTATTTTTTTCTAATCATATGGTTGAAAAAGAAATGGGTAAAGCAACCATCCGTGATCATTGTGTCTTTGGTTGTAAATTTAATGTGATATTTGTCTTATATTAATTAATATAAGTAAGGTACATTCGGATAAATCAGATTCATTCGATTGAAATACATTTGTAATTGTGAAACTGACGTTTGAAGTTTATCAGATACCGACATAAGGCGTATTACAGAATACACGTTTTATGAATACAAAATCATCAAAGACAGAGATATGCATATCAGACATCGGACAGAATCGCACTGAATTCATTATACAAAGCATAACGACGATGTCACGATTAACGACTGTGTAGTATATAAGTCACTTAAGCTAATAGTGCAGCCCACTATCCTGTAATGACGCATATTACAATTACTCTATTACGTAATACATGGATTATAATGGGTCGACACCTACGGCTAATAGTTCAAATGTAAACATGATTGTATAACAGACTTCAAATGTAAAGACAGTTTTGCATAATTAAATTAAACCCCATTGTCGGTATATCAAAGATCATACATAACAGCGATCAGAGTGCAAGGTACAATAAAAAAATAAAAAAAAATAAAACTAAAACCAAACAAAAGTCGACCCACTTCATAACATAATGTTACGATATTGTAGGTCATTCCCATGATCAACATGTTTATTGTAGCAACCAGATACATAGGCAACCATTAAGTATAAAAAGAGAGTCAGATTTTATTTTGAGGAGATTCGGCTAGCATATACATCGGATTCATTGTAGTTGTGAATCGTCGGGTAGGCCCGTAAGGGTCTGGCCGCCCGCCGTACTTTTAATTATTGGACTTCAATATTTTACTATCTTGAAAGTTACTGAATGTATCTTATTAATTGGAAATTGTGTGAACTTGTAAATTGGCAGAATAAAATCTGAATGAACACTTCATCGGACTTGTGTATGCATTGTCAACCCAACGCTTAATTATGCTACAATTCATTCCATGTTATTTATTTGCAAAGCATGTCAACAATGTCAAATAAATCATGGTGTATTGAATCATGTAACTTTGCTTAAACAGTCCGCTAATCTGTAATGAAGCATGACTGAGCAATGAGAATTATTATGTAATGTTATTGTTTCATGATTGTTCACGACCATATGTATTGTTAAATGCATAGCACATGGGTTTTCGTTGTGATTATAATCGTTCTTATGCATGTTTCCTTTCAAGTCTTGTCTTGGTAACCGTCGTTATATTTTCACGTTGAAAAATTAGCTTAGTATTCTCAGTAAGAAATGAAAAGTAGCCGTATTATCATTACTAGGTTTTAACTATCTTCCGATTGACCCACACCAATTACAGAAGCTTTTTGTTACGTCATAAAAAAGAAAGTTACTGTTTACGATTATCAACATTTTGTCATTGATTGCTTATAAAATAGGTTTCGTTTGATGTAATTCCTTAAACAAACAAAAAGCCCAACAAAAGGACATACTCACCAAACACTCCCATAAATAAATAATGACACACATTTTATATAGAACTGCGACTGGAAACATCAAAGGAATACATTTTAAGATAAGAGTTCATACCAGTAAATGGAGCTATACATACAAGTCGATCGTTGACCAATTGATCTTTGTACGTTCTCAGACATTTAAGGAAATCACCATTTTTTGCAAAGTTTAAATCGTAATTGATCGGCGCACTTTGTAAACGACCAAGATATTCATCAAATCCCATGTGACAATTCTGTTGGAATTTATTTCACCAGTGCACATTATTGACGTATAATGTTAAATTATTGGGATGCTTAACAATACATTAAACATTTAAATTGTCGTATTTTCCGTTCCTTCCAAATATTAGCACAGGATTTGTTCCGCCTTTTATATACTTGAATTATAGTTTGATATACATAATCATAGTTTAGAGACAGATGTGATTCAATCAGGGATCAGTGAATGTGTCTTTGACTATCAGAAGGACGTGATCTTTTTTGATATCTCACAAATATCATGTAAGACACACCCGTTGTTAAATAAACGTGTGAAATTGATCATATTTCCACATAATGCGTGTTATGGTGCACACGTTCATGTGATTCATAATAAATGACACAATTTCAGAAATCCGATACAATCCTATTTGGTACATCCGTTTCTATCATATTCAATATCAAATGATTGTTAAACAACGTGTGAAATTGATCATATTTCCAGTTATAGTGTTTTATGGTGCATACGTGACAGTAATTTATACAAATGAAAGCATTTCCGAAATACGATGCATTTCATAGAGACCATTTGCAACTGCCTCTAGACTTTATCCGAAAATATATTGAAATTTGTATCGATATCATAGGCTCAAAGTGCGCTTCAACTACACTATTCTATAATAACACATAATTGAGCAACAACCACTTCAAAACAGTGTAATGCACAATCTTATAGTGATGCAATTATTTTACACTATCAAATAATGCGTGTTTAATGGATATCGAATAATGTAGGCGCTGTAATATTATCCCTTATCTGCTATGCCATATTGGCAAATGAATCGGTAATGAACACGATAGCAGAATAAAAAAAGATTGTGTTGCCAAGATATTAAAACATCAGCAACACAATATACATCCGCAATAAATTCATATTAATGATTTTGTGTGTAATAGTATTTCGTATCAGTTTACACCCATTGATGATGCTGTGAAATAGTTGAAAACGAACCAACGGAAATATACGTTTTACCTCCTTTATAAATTTGTTTTAATTGTCGCGATAAACCAACTATTGAATGTATAAGAATTAACTTCTTTTTATACTCGCAATACCAGTGACTATCACTGTTAAGGTCATTGGTTGAGGTCAAATGTCAAAATACATTGTTTTATGTCAAAAACGGCTTCTCGGCTCTAACACGTGATTGTGGATTGAAAGAGTAAACACAACTTGACAAAATTGTTTATTTATATGAGACGATGAGTCGCGGGCTAAAACCCCACGTCTTTCTGCAAAATCAAGGTCATATGTTGAGCTCAAAGGTCTAAATAAATCACTGAATTGTCAAATGAGGGCGGCTTGTCCGCTCTATTACTTGACAATTTATTTGAGCATTTAAGTGATCACCTTTATGAGATTGCCTATTGTCAACAAAAACACTAGGCTACCATCAAGGTCAAACTTTTAGCGATCAAATGTCGAATTCAGTCCAGGCGAAAAGTTGATCAATCCGCAAGGTGAAATAAAATCCAGCACGAAATAATGCACGAACATTGTTTATTACTAAAATTGATTTCGATGATGGGCTCATTGACTTCTCCGATTAAGTCAAAGTTTCTCATGCCGGATTATTTAACAATATCAAAATGATTGATTATGAGCCAAAAATCCATTAACAATATTTTTGAAACAGATCATTGAAGTGACGTCTTTAAAATGACACTGATGGTATTTATATGCGCATCGTTCAACCGCATCGTCCACAATCGGACGGTACAAACAGAACTATGCGGTACATAATTATATTAACAGACATACTGAACAAAATCACCAAACATGTAAACGGGAGCTGCCATACAAAAACAAATATGCAAATAATAACATCAGTTTCTTTCATCTTACAGTAGTGCAAAACATATTATATGCTTTCTCAGATTTAACTTTTTGTCAAACAATCGGCGTCAAGAAAAAAGAATATGTGACGTGTATTTATTGTTTTGTCTTTCCTGAAAAATGATCGACATCATAAAGACTCGAGCTGAGAGTATGATTAATGTGCCTTCTGGAAACAATATAATTCCTCTTGTTTTGTCAGGTTTTACTGAAGAATCAAAATACCCTTCAGTAACGAGCTCTGATGTGTATGAAAGCAACCACATTATTACAATCTGTACTAATGATTTTGCATTTCGACTTAACAAGAAGTGTTGTTAACACAGTTTTGTTCCCATTACATTTGGGTTGACACTGAAATCGGATACAGATGGGCATTTGTTTTTTATGTCAGAGATTTTAAGAACAACAACTCATCCACTCCTGGTAAAATTATGCTGAATATAAAACTCGATCTCATACTGTTATACTTAAGTGCCATTAACCGAACATTAACCAATCTTAAACCAGACCGACCAGCCGATATTATTAAAAACATTCCATTGCAGAATGCATCTTCGGAAATACAGACCGTTGCCATGACCATGATGCACGAAACGTCCGCGAGACCAGTGGACCCTTTAAAGATATACTAAACAATAAACAGCAAATAAATTTAAAATGAGACAACTATGTCAACATATTATCATTATTTATATACTTACCAAAAGTTTTTCCCGGGAAAATACAAACACTAGGTAAGATTATTATTGGCAATATGTAAAGCTTTGAATGCGTTGGCAAGAAAATGCTCAGTTAGTATGCGCAAAAATGTTGTTTTTATCATTCTCTTGTATTCCCCTGATTATAATGAAATAACACACATGCTGTTTTAGTAAGAAGTATATAATTCTATTAGTAACGAATTTATTCTGAATAGTGGAATTACATACATACATAATCTATCAATGATTAATGAGTTTTACGACACTGAACTGTTGATTTATTCTAAGGATGGGGGATCAATGCGATGTTTTATGTCATCCTTTATATTCAATATCTTAAATAGCTTTTTCTCTGTATGTAAAAAAAGAACATTACTATTTAATGTGTGCTTGTTTGCCGTATATAAGTATTGTCGCCAAGGCGCCTTAGACAATGACGCATTCAAACAAAACATTGTCAGATAACAGATCGAGTTTTTCCGATTTTCCTGTCAAAAAATATAAATGTGCAAGTCTTAAAAACCAGTAAATTCATTTTTACTTCACACTTTTTAATGTTAGTAGTAAATAAGACACATATGATTTTATTGTATTTTAACACCTCTTATACTTTTTAAAGTTCTTACATTGTTTCCTTTCAGTTCAATAAGTGATGTACATTGTTTTTAGACGCGTGTGTTTGTGAAAACTTCAGAAATTTCTAAAAAAAAACTATATTTAAAACATCCAAACGTCTCGTTTCCTTAGTATATGCGTATATCCGACACATGGTATGTAGTAATCATTTTCTTATAAGAGTTATAATTTGCTGACGTCATTCGCAACATCTGCGAGAAAAAAACGGTTCACATAAATAATCTTGAAGAGTCAGGATTTATTTATATTTAATTCAATTCAATCAAGATCAATGATGCAAAGAGAACCGTATGGTTATGACGCAGACAAGTATTCGAGAGTAATTGTCTAGTACGTATAATACTATTTAAAATACAATTAACTACAGTCTTAACAACATTCGTTCTTGATACATGGTATCATACGGTTCCTTACATATGGGACTATTAAGTGTTTTTGGAATAAATTTATGGCAAACATATAGTTAAATAGCAAATGTGTATTTAGTTTGATAAATGTGTTTATTGCACTATTTGGTAACAATTTTTTCAAAACGTCTTTCATTATATTATGTGGTATGAATATTAGCATGCATAACAGTTATATGTCACTTGATACTTGTATGATATGATACTATTATTGAACATTTTTTTACATTAATATCTCTGTCTTATTTCACGACTGAGATTGGTAACATGAGCTACTAAACCGTTCCCGATGTAATTTTGCTTGAGTATTTTAAGAACCATCAATTGTTT
The DNA here is from genome assembly GCA_007657795.1 of Dreissena rostriformis. Taxonomy (NCBI): domain Eukaryota; kingdom Metazoa; phylum Mollusca; class Bivalvia; order Myida; family Dreissenidae; genus Dreissena; species Dreissena rostriformis. The sequence continues at coordinate 97,158 of VMBQ01000136.1, forward strand.
ACATGTAAGCGACTATCTCGTAAGCCGGTAAATTAAATTTATGATTTATAGTAAACGTCTTAATACTAGTTACACATGTCATGGAAAAATATTAAAATATAAATTGTCTATCGAATTTTTATAATTAAAATCGCTTCGATGTAAATATTGACGTTCTCATTTATTAAATATAATATATTCTTTGACTATTTGTCTATGGCAATGTATTTGCCATATTATTGAACATAGCTTGTATTTTATCCTGCTAAAATGCTTCAGCTAATAGCAATGCTTAATAAAATGGAGCAGATCTAACATAAACATAATATTATAAATACGTTTTAAATTTTATCGATGCACACCAAATTGTATTAACATGATTTCTGTCTCTCATAATATTTACCGACAATCAATATTTGTACCTAACACCGCTATAAAATAATATTTTTATCATTGCAGAAGATGAAAATAAAATCAAGATACTCTTACGGTATTTAGTTCGTGCTTTATTTGACCTTGACAATAGGTTTTTGATTATAAAGAGATTAGCAAAACATACCGTTCATCAGCAGTAAATGGTTGAATAATAAGATGTGTTTTGAACTCATAGTTTGGCACCAATAAAACTTTATGGTTTATTTATATTACTTTTAAACGCAGCCGCAAAAATGTAATCAAAAAGCTGTTAAAATGGTTTATATTAAACGACAGATTAATCAACAATCATAAAAACATATGTTTCTCTAGACAAACACTTTGCAAATAAACAATTTAATGCACAGCATAAATCAAAGCATTGCTTTAACTCATTAATAATTTACAATGTAAGTTTAGGCTCATCTTTGATACAAATGTATGGTTCGCATATATTTCTTCATACACGTGTAACACCTTAATTGACTTCAATTGATGCCACCTGGAAGTGTTATTTATATGCTCTTAGGAGTTGCTTTTTTAGTGAAGAAAGGACCGTACGGTGACATAACTTAAACACATTTAATTGGAGAAAAATAGTGAAAACATTGATAAGTGATTTAGGAGCAAAAAAACAACAACGAATATACAAACTATAATAAAACACATCTTTATGATGTCTTGTTGTTTTATTGTCATTAAAAACAATCTCCGCCAGTCCGGTATTTGCACTGACGTTGTTGTGACTTAACGACATGAGTGAGTAAACATAATAATTAAGGTCATTGTTTAACAAATTATCGACACCGTAAGCCGAATAAATGTCTGGTCATTTAACAAATATTTCTGATTAAAGAACGTATTGCGTAATTAAATAAAAATATGTATGTTTCGTGTATAGTACACAATTGGGGTTTGTAACTACTATTATATGGTCTCTGTGGTAAATCATTTACTATGAATTATAGTGGATACCATAGTCTATAAAGGATTAATGAGTCTAAAAAAACTGAAATGCGTATTTGTACCAAGTGAGGAATCTATACGTGTTTTTATTTTTTATATATTATTTGTGATACTTTTTGGTAAAATAATGCTCCAAGTCAATGTGTGCTTTTTCGCATATATAATTTATATCGCAAAGATGCACGAGTGAATTAAACAGACACAAAACATTGTCCGATAACAGATTGATCAAATGATTTATTTTCTCTCGCAGAATAGGACTGTGTAAGTATTAAAGATGTTGTTTTTTTTACTCTATATTCGTTTGTGCAAATAATATAATATATATGTATGTGAAAACGAGCACACATCTTCGTATATTCAGAATGTCAAGTGAATATCTAAAAGAAGTTCTGGTTTCTGTTCTCGTCACAAAAGTTTTATCTTTAACATTTAATCAATTAAAACGTGTCTCTGTGAATGGTTGCTTTTAGTGTTTGTTTAACCATATGATTCTGAATGGTTTCATATTGCTCACAGTTGTCGTGAAATTCCACTTCTGTTTGTTGCACTTCATTTGAGTAACATTAATAATTGGCATCACATGTATTAAGATTTTAATTAAAAGAAGGTTGAAAGAAAGTGCTTTGAACCAGTTGTAGTGCATTCTGTAATGTCAAAGAGGTTAACAACAACATTTACATTTAAATTTACAAAGAATTACACAAAATAACGAACACACTTCAAGCCACCTACACAATTTTGTGCATGGCTCCGTGGAATGACTTTGAAATGAAATAAACAATACTCATTGAAAACCATGCAAACACTCGGCTTTGTAATTAGATTCTTTTTTTTTGTATTTGCTTTTTCCCACATCGCTAATACTTTGATTCCTCTGTAACCAAAGTGGTACCAAAGTGATACTGTCTGATTGTCGACTATTTGCACGCGCCCCTTGACTGCAATGTGATCCGTTTCTCTGGCACCGGGCTTGAGTAATTTTAGATTCCATACTTTTGTATTTTATGAGCACGAAATGTTAGAGAATGGCTATCGGAAGTGCTAAAATATTTCGCACTTGGTGAAATTTTCCTGCGTCTCGTTATTTTATCGACCGAAAGGGCTGTGGCTTAAATTCAATAGCGTCTTTTCATCTAGTCGAATTTATATTCGAGTTTTCAATTTGTTTTTGCAAAGAAACTTCCAAAATGTAAAAGTGCAAAATGACATTTCTTTGGTTCAGACTTTCGAGTATCATTTATTGCTGAAATAACAGCTCTCAGGAAATGGTTAGTGTCTTTATTGTTTGAAAAGGTGTTACTTTATTGTCGTATATAAGTGACATGGTATCCTCACTTCAATGATTAATGTTATTGTTGATGAATTATGTTTTTTTGTATCTCCATGGATTCATATATGTTTATGTATCTGTGTGCCATTGTTATGCCATTGATGTGAAACTCTATTTGATGCATCAGATAATACATTTTATCAGCAATTCAAGTTTTTTTATTGCTATTGGCAGTTTTCACAAAAATTAGACACACGATAAAAGTTCACGACGAATACTAATACAAAGGAATCCCCCTTGAATATTCAATGCAAAGTATATCGCTTGGAGCCAAATTCAATTTTCTAGTTAACACTAAGCCCAGATGTAGACGTGAAAATTGCACATTAAAACGATTGACAACAGAAATCACATAAACGAAACTCTCAAAAAGAATATATATGGATCAAATTTATGAATCGTTCAATGCAAAATGTATTGGGTCCTTGCTTTTCATCAAAGTAGTGCGTTGGCATGTCTTGATTGTTTTCTTTTACGAATTTGTTTTACTGTTTGTAAACGCTGAATCTACATCGTGAAAATAATGACCGATTGAGATAAAATCACACTTTTTTAGGTACACAATCAAAATGATTTGAGAGCTAATCCGATTTACTTGGTGTGTGCAATACAGTCGTAAAGTAGAAACCAACTAATAAGAATAGGAAAAAAAACAGTCTATACAATAAACCATTCCGCTTAGTAAACAAAACCACGAGAATTATGATACACTTGTGATGTTTTTTTACCAACACTTTTGCAAATCCTGTTTCTGATACCATTAGCAACTATTGTCTTCGTAAATTGTTTTTGACATTTACATTAGTTATGAATTTCTAGAATTATCTCACTAATGAGTTAGTGATTGCAGCGACTATGAATATGAGCGTGTTTTTGTGTTCGTGTTAGTTACTTTCGAAACACGCATATGAACGTGACAATGTTATCGAACTAAGCTCCCTCAAGAATAATACATTAATATATGCAATTAAGCACGGCAGACAGATACAGAAATGTCCATGATATATTGAAATTCGTGTGTTAAACGACATACCGACTGTATTTCCACCAGCATTTATACTTTTCATTAAAATATGAAAAACATCCTGCTTTTCTAGTAGATATCTATCTAATAACAATGTTATATTGATTAAAACATTTAGATATTCGTTCTGTTATATTATTTAAATGCAGTTATTTATTTAAAAGCGTACACGGAAACCTGACTCGGTTGGACTTTGGTTATAATATGATAACCATCCGGTTTATCTATTGCAGGTTTATTGATGGACGGTTTTTAATTAAATAGGAACACCATTGTCACTTACCTGTAAGCAGTAAAGGTGCGTTTGTGGTACTGATATTGATAACAAACACAGAAGTAGCTAGGACTGTAAATATGTTCATTATACTGAATGATAATTTCAAACGCATTAACGAGACTTACGTTGTGCCTAAATGATTTTGGTACATTTTTAATAAAGAAACGTCGGTTTTGAGAATGTTTTGATTATTTCAAATGCATTCAAACATTATAGAATACTTTCATAAATGATGGCAGGTGCTACAACTAACAACGATAACGAGCTTAATTTAAGCCAACTAATCACACTAGTCATAACTAAACGAAGTGGTTTTTGAAATAAAATTGGTATGACTTACTGTAAGAATATACAAATAACACGTAATCGAATACGTTTATTATCGTTTATATTTATATCCTCATTTCATATATGTTTTATATTAAGTATTTCAACTGCCCGATTTCTCCCATTTTCTCGTGAAGGAATTGATGGACTGACTGGCTTCAGATAGAATTTGTTACTTAAAGCAAAGTTTAATTTGATTTGTCATCATTCATTTTTTCGTTTGAAATTAAATACGGAGAGAAATCGTTCTTATTGGTGCAATCCTCGTAAACATGAGGTTTGTTACAATCGCGGTTTTTATGGTTAATTATGTTATCTACGTGATCAAAGTGCCTCCGTCTTTTTGGCGATTTTTTGCACGCATCTCGCGACAGCTAGATACAAATATTGAACAGATAAAAGTAGACGAGAACTTGTGGGTGTTTTTTTAGAACGTTTTTTTTTTATATAGATTTTTACAAGTAAAATTGTTTGAACTCTGCAATTTGAGAAACGCATATAAGTGTACTTTTTGTTAAGGTTTGAAATTGCATTCCCCACATATGGCGACAAGATGCAACTCAGTTTAAATCAGTCATTTTAGCATGTCAGACGAGGGTTGTTTTTATATTGCAAATTTGTTGATTGATCACCTGTAAAAAAAATATCGAGCTGTATTATATATATTTTTATTAAGAAATCGCTTGATGCTTTACGTTCATATGACGTTTCTTAATTGTAGTTCCTTTACTGAACCTCTTCTTCATTGATATTGCCTGTTCAATTTTTATTTTGGTTATTGTTTTTCCACATGAACAGAATTCTACCTATATCTTACTGAATTTAATACACATTACTTAAATGGTTCGCAAACGGATGTTTGTTTTAACTGTATTTTCGAGTTTTTACGAGTATTAACCATCCTCAATCTTTGTATATGTGTAGTTCTGTTTTTTTTTTTTTTTTTTTTTTTTTTTTTTTTTTTTTTTTTTNATCAGCTTCCCCCAAATATATTAAAGGTAGTTTTTCTCCTACTGATTGTCCGATGTTGTCACAATACATGTATATCAAGTGTATAATGTGACCTGTGAAACATAATAAAGGTTTGTTCTGTTCAGTTATGTTAACTTTATCGCATTATCCACTCCAAAGAGCTGCGCGTAGTAAAAGTGCAGGTGTGTGTTGCATTTTTTTCTGATCATATTATCATATCGTTAAAACAGAAATGGTTAAAGCAACCACCCGTTTTCATTGTGTCTTTGGCTGTAAATTTTATGTAATATGTGTTTTATCTCAAATAATATAGGTAAGGTACATTCGAATAAATCAGATTCATTCGATTAAAATACATTTGTAATTGTCAAAATTACGTTTGAAGTTTATCAGATAGCGACATAATGCGTAATACAAAATACTCGCAATATGAATACAAAATCATCAAAGACATAGATAGGCATCAGAAATGCATACCACAAATGCCACAATAAACGACGGTGTAGTATATCAGTTACCTAAGCTTAAAGTGCAGCCCAATACCCTGTAGCTATGCATACATGAGCAATTACAATATTTCATTCCACGTATTCATATGTAAAGAATGTCAACAATGTCGAATAAATCATGGTGTATTTAATCATATAACTATGCTGAAATAGTCCACTATTCTGTAATGAAGCAATATCAATTATTATGTAACGTTTTTCGTTTCCTAATTGTACACGACCATTTTGTAATGTAAAATGCATAGCACATTGTTTTTGTTTGTAATTTATAATCGTTCTTATGCATGTTTCCTTTCAAGTCACTAACTTGGTAACCATAGTAATATTTTCACTTTGAAACATTTGCTGAGTATTCTCAGTAAGCAAACACCTTTTTTTTGTGGTTTTACCATGCGATACATAATACTTGGGAAATTTAGAAAAGCGAAAAATATAAAAGTTACATGTTTCCTTAGCTTTTTTTGGNAAAAAACGACGCTAAAAAGGATATACTCCACAAACATTCCCATAAATAAACAATGACACATATTTTATATAGAACTGCGGCTAGACACTTGAAAGAGTTACATTTTAAGATAAGGGTACGAACCAGTGCATGAAGCTATAAATACAAGTCGATCGTTTATGAGTTGGTCTTTGCAATAAATACTAACTTATAAGATACAGTGTTTGAACCACGTGTCATGATCTCAGACATTTAAGGAAATCTCAACTATTTGCAGAGTTTAAATTGTAATTGATTGGCGCACTATGTAAACTACCAAAATGTTCAACAAATCTGATTTGACAATTCTGTTGGAAATAATTTGACCAGTGCACTACCATGGATGTATACATATTTAATTATTCGGATGCTTAACAAAACATAAAACATTTACATTGCATTGTCGTGTTTTTCCGTTCCTTCTAAATATGAGCGCTAAATTGGTTCCGCCGTTTTCATACTTGAATTATAGTTTGATATGCATAAACAAAAGGGCATGATCTCTTTGTGATATATCACACAATCATGTAAGGTACATCCATTTGTTATCAGATTCAATATCAACTGATTGTCAAACAAACGTGTGAAATTGATCATATTTCCAATTAATGTGTTTTATAGTGCACCCATGAAAGTAGTTTATAAAAATGAAAGCATTTCAGAAATACAATACATTCCATTGAAAACCATTAACAATCGCCTCTAGACTGTATCCGAATTGATAGCGATGTTTGTAGTGATATCATAGGCTTAAAGTGCGCTTGTACTTCAATATCCTATAGTTACACATAATTGAGCAACAACTTTTTCAAAACAGTGTAATGCGCAATCTAAAACTGATGCAATTATTTCACACAATCAAATAATTCGTGATTAATGGATATCGAATTAAACTAGGCGCTGTAATATAATCACTTATCCGCTATGGCATAATGGCAAATGAATCGGTAATGAAAACGATAGCAGTATAAAACATATTGTGTTGCAAAGATATTAAAACATCAGCAACACAATCTTACATCGGCACTAGACCCATATCATGGATTTTGTTTGCAATAGAATGTCGAACCAGTCTACACTCATTAATGCTGCTGTGAAATAGTTCAAAACGAGCCAACGGAAATATAAGTTTCACCTCCTGTATATATTTGTTTTAATTGTCACGACAAACAAACTATTGAATGTAAGATAATAAAATACTTTTTATACCCACAATACCAGTGATCATTACTGTTTAGGTCATTGGTTAAGGTTAACTGCCAAAATACATTATTTTTATGTCAAAAACGGCTTCTCCGCTATTACACGTAATCGTGGACTAAAGGAGTAAACGCAACTTAAAACAAATTGTTTTTTTATGAAACGATGTGTCGCGGGCAGAAAACACACGACTTTCTTCGAAATCAAGGTCACATTTGAGCTAACAAGTCAAATTACAGGACTTTATTGTCAAAATAGAGGGGCTTGTCCTCTCTATAAATGGACCATGCATTTAAGGTCTTAAAGCATTTTTGTGATCACCTTGATGAGATGGGTTGTAGTGGGCAAGAAGAAATTGGCTACTTCAAGGTTCAAATTTGAGATTAAATGTAAAATTCAGTACAGTCGAAACGTGTTTCAATCCGCAAGGTGAAATGAAACCAAATACGAAATGATGCACAGAAATCGTTTATAACTTAAATTGATGTCGATGATGGGCGCATTAAATATTCCGATAACATCAATTTCCGCATGCCATAAACGATGTTCTTGACACAGATAAGAAATCATTATAGTGGCGTCTTTAAAATAACATGTTGAGATATGCGCATCGTTCAGCCTCATCTTTCACAATCGGACGGTACAAACAAAACTCTGCGTTACATAATTATATTGACATACCTATAGCCAAGCTCAACAAAAACACCAAACATGTAAACGTGAGCTGATATACAAAACAAATATACAAATAATAACATCAGTTACAGTCATCTTAAACTAGTGTAAAACATAGTTATGCTTGCTCAGATTTAACATTTTGTCAAACAATCGGCGTCAAGAAAAAAGAATATGTTACGCGTATTTATTGTTTTATCTTTTCTGAAAAATGGTCGGCATCTTANACGATGTGTCGCGGGCAGAAAACACACGACTTTCTTCGAAATCAAGGTAACATTTGAGCTCACAAGTCAAATTACCGGACTTTATTGTCAAAATAGAGGGGCTTGTCCTCTCTATAAATGGACCATGCATTTAAGGTCTTTAAGCATTTTAGTGATCACCTTAATGAGATGGGTTGTAGTGGGCAAGAAGAAATTGGCTACCTTCAAGGTTCAAATTTGAGATTAAATGTAAAATTCAGTGCAGTCGAAACGTGTATCAATCCGCAAGGTGAAATGAAACAAAACACGAAATGATGCACGAAAATCGTTTATTACTTAAATTGATGTCGATGATGGGCGCATTCAATTTTCCGATAAAATCAATTTCCGCATGCCATAAACGATGTTCTTGACACAGATAAGAAATCATTATAGTGACGTCTTTAAAATAACATGTTGAGATATGCGCATCGTTCAGCCTCATCTTTCACAATCGGACGGTACAAACAAAACTCTGCGTTACATAATTATATTGACATACCTATAGCCAATCTCAACAAAAACACCAAACATGTAAACGTGAGCTGATATACAAAACAAATATACAAATAATAACATCAGTTACAGTCATCTTAAACTAGTGTAAAACATAGTTATGCTTGCTCAGATTTAACATTTTGTCAAACAATCGGCGTCAAGAAAAAAGAATATGTTACGCGTATGTATTGTTTTATCTTTTCTGAAAAATGGTCGGCATCATTAAGATTCGAGTTGAGAGTATGATTAATGTGCCTTCTGGAAACAATATAATTCCTCTTGTTTTGTCAGGTTTTACTGAAGAAGCAAAATACCCTTCAGTAACGAGCTCTGATGTAAGCAACCACGTTATTGCCAGCTGTACTCGATATTTTGTAATTCGACTGAACACGATGTGTTTATACGATATTTATTTACCCTTTACAGGTGGGTTTACCTATAAATCATATACAGCTGGATGAGGCTTATTTCAGAGATTTCAAGAACAATACCTTATCAACATCTGGGACTATTTTGCTGACTATTTTGCTGAACATCAAACTTGACCTTATTATGTGATACCTAATTATTATTTAACGAAAATTTACCAACCGAAAATCAGACCGACCAGTCGATACTAAAAAACATACCATCGTATTATGCATCTTTGTAATACAGACCTCTGCCATGACAATGCGGTACGAAACGTCCAGGAGAACATTGGGCCCTATAAATACATACTGACCATTAAGTATAAACGTAAATTCACTTGGGAAAAGTATGTCAAACACTTTAAGCGGGCGCTAAAAAAATCATAAGTAGTAAAAAAAATCATTATGAGTGAAAAATATATGAAAAATTGGCAACGAGACTGCAGTGTAGTAAACTTCTCATTGACGTTGTATTTTTTATTTTGATGAGAAGAGCATACAGCAATGACATTATATTCGTCTGTGTGTTTGGTAATGACAGTTTTTAGTTTCATAGAATTTATTTCAATTTAATATGGATCAATGACTATATTTTATTTGCCGACTTTAGTACCTTTTTAAGTTACAAAACAAATGTGAAAATATACATGCAATGCACGCCTTTATTTTATGTGCGTGTTACAGAAGGTATCGGTAACAATATTCCGTTACCTGTGTTACCAACGATTATCCTTACGGAACACTAATTAACCTTCTAAACGCTTTCTGGTAATGGTATTATATATATCTTGCGAGTCGTTATTTTTTTGGGAGACAATATAAACCAGAAGTAGAATATTCTTATATTGATGATCGCATACCAACCTTTAGCAACTATTTACTAAGATTTATAGGAAAATAAAATACCACCTATTGTGTGAGATCATTTTACCATTAAAAGTAACTTTTTAATACAATATACTGATATTACGAATGTTTTTCTTCTTTTAACGAAATTGGATTATAAAGTATTTTTTTTTTAACTAATAGATATTCCTTTCACTGCTTTTATTTTTTATTCTAACCTTTGTCTGTATCACACATGTAAAATTTGTAACACGTGTTATTTTACAAATCGAATATGGTTGCAGAAACTAGGGCTGTCACGAATCCAAAAAATTGGTTCGGATCCGAATCCGAATCCAAATAATGTTTCTTGCAGTGTTTCGGATCCGCATACTTCAAATAAGAGAAAATAAGAATGTTCTGTCTAAATTAAAGAAATATATGTTTTAGAAATATAATTTTGCTAAAAAACATATTTAACAAAAACACATAACAAAATACTCTTTTACCATCTTTTTCTGATTTTTTTTTCTTAAGAAGAAATTATTATTGTTATTATTATACCGCAATAATAAGCATGTCTTATTGTTATACCGCAGTGACACTCATTCTAGTTGAAAAGTGTAAACTATTATTATGAATTGTTTAATTTTAAGTTTCTTACCCCAATGTCTTGATGTATAACTCACTGTTTTCCTCCCAAATTGTTGTCCAGTCTAGCCTGACCACATAATAATAATTGCTGACCAGTTTAATTTAATGACCAGTCAATAGAATTACATATATAGGCTAGAGTCAATTTTGAGCATTTATTTCCTTTGTTTACAACTACTAATAGTCACTTCCTGTTGGCAAGACAGACATTTGTCTGCAAAATGATAACGTTTTATACATGTACATATGCATATCAATTAAGAGTTCTACTTTACACATTCTTTGTAAATGTTACCAGTTAAAACTGTCTTAATCCACAGGTTTCTCCATTTAAAGTTTTACTCATGCTGTTGTGAAAGTATTGTCAGCCATCTTGATTTTTACGTTGCCAGGTTACATTCAGCTAAGCTGCAGGCTACATAACGTTATTCTATTGTTTTTGAAGTATTTACAGCTAATTGAACCCGATTGGAAATGGAATGAAACGCCCATTTGAGGTCTTGATATTGCTTAATGATATTGAAGTTGATAAAATTGTATTGTATAATCTCATCTTGCCAAGAACTTATATTTCTTGGCATTACATTCATGCACCTGTTTTCGGCGCATTTTTTAATTGTGCTCGGCACATTATTTATTGCGCCCGACTACGAAAATAAATATTCGGAACCGAAATTTCCAGGGGTGGATCCGTACCCGCGAATCTGAAGTTAGATCCGATATCATCGGAAATTTCGGGTACCCGTTACAGCCCTAGCAAAAACTGCTGTCATTTCATTACATATCTGAAAAGGTGAACACAAAGAAAGATTTAAACTACAAAAACGCATGAAAATACCCAACTTTATCGTTTTAGTTCAAAGTCATAAAGAACTGTTCAATTGGACATTGTCGTCGTTAGAAAGTTGTACATACTAAATAGTTAGGATGACACGCTAAATTCATATATATAATTGAAACTACATGCAACCATAACCCGCTCTCATGCATGTTTCATTTCAAGCAACCTATTTTTGTTTAACCATTCCATACATTTAAACTTGGGAATTTTAATAAAGCAAAAATTGTAAAAATTACATCTTGCCTTAGCTGTTTTTCGGAATGCAAAATAGCCTTATTTCAATGACTAGCTTTACATGATCTTTCGATTGACCCATACCGGTTACTGCAACTTCTTATGACGTCATAAAAAATAAAGTTACTGTTTAAAATGATCAGCATTTGGTCGTTGATTGCTTTTAAAATAGTTTTCGTTTAATTTAGTTCATACAGCAAAAACAAAAATGCTCAACAAAGGGACATACTCCACAAACACTCCAATAAATAAATAATGACACACATTTTATGTAGAACTGCGACTGGATACTTGAAAGGAATGCATTTTAAGATAAGGGTGCATACCAGTGCATGGAGCTTTAATTGCAAGTCGATCGTCTATCAATTGATCTTTGCACGTTCTCAGGCATTTAAGGCAATCACCATTATTTGAAGAGTTTAAATCGTAATTGATCGGCGCGCTTTGTAAACGACCAAGATATTCATCAAATCCAATGTGACAATTCTGTTAGAATTTATTTGACAAGTGCACTTCCGTGGATTTATAAATGTTCAATAATTGATATGCTTAACTATACATAAGACATTTACATTGTCGTGTTTTTCTCTTCCTTCCCAATATTAGCACAAACTTGTTTCAGCCTTTTTCATACTTGAACTATAGTTGGATATACATAATCATAATTAAGAGACAGATTTGATTCAATCTGGCAACAATAATTGTGTCTATGACACACACAGATTTCTTAAAAATCAAGGTAATATTTTGAGCTTAAAGTTCAAATTACAGCACTAAATTGTCCAAATAGAGGGTCTTGATAGCTCTATAACTGTCATCAAAAGAGAACTTCTCTCTTAGAAATTGCTATCAATATTCCTGACATCGTCTAAACAAATCCCCTGCAAAGATAAAAAAAAAATATCAAAATAAACATATCCCTCTCAAGTAGAAACTTGTCATGTCATGTTGAATTGTTTCTTATCTACGAGTACAACATTAACAAGTCAAATAATACAGATACTATGTCAAACAAATTATCACGTTTTCATCAACTGAGTAAATAATATAGAATAGATTGCAATTTGTTTCGACTGACAGCAACTACAAATTCATTTTGCCAATGAATGTGGGATCAAAACATCATGATTAATGAGGTCCTCATAGAAAAACAATTCGGAAATGTTGACATTTAGAAATACTTACGTTGAACCCTCGCTTTTTAGTTCATGAAGGTACTTATCGTGTGGGGCTTTTTTTGTTTAAACCCAAAATAAGTGTTTATTGTTGGATTGGTATTCCTTAAGCATTGTATATGATTTTGTATTTAATGTGTGCTTATTGGGCATATATAAGTATTGTTGCCAATGCGCCTTAAAAAATGACGCATTCAAACAAAACATTGGAAGATAACAGATCGAGTTAAAATGATTTTTTTGTCGAATAATAAGAATTTGCAAGTTTTAAAACCCATTATATTCATTTTTACTGTACACTCTTTCATGTTAGTAGTAAATAAGACAAATATGCTTTTATTTGTATTGTATCACCTCTTATACGTATTAAATTTGTGAGTATATTTTAAAAATAAAAATTCCTCTTTTCCTAAGTATATTCGTACATTCGACACATGGTATGCAGTAATCATTTTCTCATGAGAGTTCTAATTTGTTGACGCCATTTGCAACCTCTGCGAGAAAAAAACAAAACGGTTTACATAAATAATTTTGAAGAAGCAGAATTTATTTATAGTTAATTTAATTCAATCAAGACCAATGATGCAAAGAGGACTGTATGGTTATGATGCAGACAAGTATTCAGGACTATTTTTCTAGTATGTATAATATTATTTAAAAGACAATTCACTACAGTCTTAACGACATTCGTTCTTGATACATATTACAATACGGTGTCTAACATATGTTGCTATTAAGTGTGTTTGGAAGAAATAAATAGTCAAATAGGAAATTTATATTCAATATGAGACGTGTGTTTATTACACTATTTGGTAAAACGTGTTTTTGTAAATCGTCTCACATTATATTATGGGGTAAAAATATTTGCATCCAATAAGTGTATGTTGCACTTCATTTGAATTACTTTAATCCTTAGCATCGAAGGTATTTAGCTTTTAATTAAAAGAAGGTTGCACGGAAATGCTTTGAATCAGTTAAAGTGCATTCTGTAATTTCACAGAGGATCAAAACAACATTTACTTTTAAATTTACAAAGAATTACAAACATCAAGGGGCGCAATTAAATCAACTGACTCGTTGTTTGCATAGCTCCGTGGAATAACTTTGAAATTAAAAAAGCATAACTTACTGAAATACTAAATACTGTTATGAAACCATGCAAACAATCCGCTTGTTAATCTTATTCTTATTATCTTTGTATTTACCTTTTCACACATCACGGATATTTTGAAATTTGTTTGAGCAGACACTCGGCTTATCACGAGAAGAAATGTTTTATTGGTTGGCTGAAAAGTACACTGTTGGCGAAGCATTCTCCATGTCATCAACGCACTTTCCTGAAATTGAATATTGAAACAAATGGTTTTCATTGGTGCAAACCACTTGACTAGGATTATGGATATCTCTGCGTTTAATATTTCTAAGTGTGATTCCTCTGTAACCGAAGTGATACTATCTGATTTTCGAGTATTTGCACGCGCCTCTTGACTAAAATATGAGTCGTGTCTTTTGCACTGAGCCATACTTTTGTATTTTATGAGCACTCTATGTTAGAACATGGCTATCGAAAGTGCCAAAATATTTCGCACTTGGTGAATTGTTCTGCATCTCGTTATTTCATGTTCGGCAGACAGTGGTGTGATTTAAATTCAAATAGCGTATACTCATCTATTCGAATTTATATTCAAATATTCGATTTTATGCAAAGAAAGTATAAGAGCAAAGTCGCAATTTTCGTTCATTCCAGATGACGTTTGAGTATCGTTTATAACAACTGTCATCGATTAAAGAGATACTAATTGGCTTACGGGAGGGCATCAGGAAATCGGTAGAGTCTATATGTTTTTTAATGACAATTGGCAAAGGTGTTAGTATATTATCCAAGATAATTGACGTGTTATTTACAGTTAAATGATTAATGATATTATTGATGAATCCTTTTATTTATCTCCATTGCTGCACATATGTTTACTTACCTGTGTGACATTGTTATACTATCAAGGTGAAACTCTAGTTGCATCTACAGAAAATACATTTTATTAGCAATTTAAGTTCCATTATTTATTGCGAGCGACATATTTCACAAAACTCAGACACGAGAAAGAAGTGCGAGACAAAAACTAACACAAATGAATCTTACTTGAATTGTCAATGCTAAGTATATCGCTTGGAGCCAAGACCAATTTTCTAGTTAACACTAAGCACATATGTAGACGTGTAAACTGCACATTTATACGATTGACAACATGAATCACATAAACAAAACTCTCAAAAAGAATAAAAATGGATTCAATCTCTGAATCGGTCAATGCAAGACACATTGGGTTCTTGCTTTTCATCAAAGTAGTGCGTTGTCAGGTCTTTATCGCTCGTCATTTATGCCAAGTTTCTGATTTTCCACGCTGCATCTGCATTCTGAATATAAAACTGATTGAGATAATATCGCCTTTTTTAGGTTCACAATCTAAATGGTTTGAGAGCCAATCCGATTTCGTTGGTGTTGACAATACAGTCGTTAAACAGAACAAACTAATTCAAAACCGCGAGAAGTATTCTCTGATATACTTGTGATGTCTATTGACCCACTTTTGCAAATCCTCTTTCTGATACAATTATCAACTATTGTCTTCGTAAATAGTTTTTGACATTTACATTAGTTATGATGTATTTTTATCAATTATGAATACTAAGGGAATTTCTAGAATCATCTCACTTTTTAGTTAATTTTCTTTTCACGAGAAACCGTGATACAACTGATTATGTATATGCGCGTTTTTTGTTAGTGTCAGTTACTTTCGAAACACGCAATACGAAAGTGACAATGCTATTCGAACAAAGCTCTTTGTAGTATAAAACATTAGTATATGCAATAAATCACGGAAAACAGATATAGACGTTTGCATGATATATTGGAATTAGAGTGTTAAAGGGCATACTGACTGTATTTCCACCAGCACATATACTTTTCATTAAAATAAAAGAAAATCCCTCTTTTCCGGTAGATAATTATCTTATAACAATGTTATATTGATGGAAACATTTTGACTTACTTTCAGTTATATTATTTGAATGCCGTTTTTAAAAGCATACATAGAAACCTCACTCAATTGGGTCATGGGATGCAATTAGTTCACGTAAAGTAATGGTTGCGTTAATCGGTAAGTTAATTAAGGACCTTAAGTTTGCTGTTTAATAGACGTCATCTATAGTATAATAAGTTAAACATAAAGATACTTGTTGGCTTTGTTAGTAATTATGAATTTAAAGATGAATCATTTTATCCATATGTGTTGCTGTGTAACAAAAGTGATACATCATGATATTGGATATTTTCTTGGAAACAGTGAACATAAATGGGAGTTCGTATATGATATATTTGATTTATATTTCATATAATTGATAGAACGTGAAAGACAGAAAAGTACCAAGCATGTAACGGTTTGACTTTGGTTAGAATATGATAACAATCCGGGTTATTAACTGCAGGTTTATTGATGGGCGGATTACAAGTAATCGAAACTTACTTGTAAGCTGTAGATGTGCGCCTGTGGTATCGATAGTAATAGCAATTACGTAAGAAGCTAAGACTGTTAATATGTTCATTATGTTGAATGACAATTTGAAACACATACACGGGACTTATGTTGTTCTTAGTGGATTTTGGTTCATATTTAATAAAGAAGTAACAACAATAACGAGCTCAATTTAAGCCAATGAATCACACAAGTCATACGCAAACGAAACGGTTATTGAATTAAAGTGGTATGAATAAATGTCAGGTTATAAACATAACACGTACTCAATTTGTGTTATTATCTTATATGTTTAAATTCTAATGGCTTATATTTTTATATTTAGTATTTCAACTGCCCATTTTCTACCAATGTCTCATGAAGGAAATAATGAACTGACTGGTCTTATGCAGAATGATTTACTAAAAGCAACGTATAATTTGATTTTACAATATTGTATTTTATTTGAAATTAAATATTGAGAGAAATAATTTTTATTTACGCTATCCACTTAAACATGAGGTGTGATACATTCGCGGTTTTTATTGCCACTGATATGTTCTATGTGATCAAAGTGAGTCCGTCTGTGTGGCGAGTTTTTGAACGCATCTCATGACAGCACTGTAATGGTCTCTTCTAATCTAGACATCAATATTGAACATATAAAAGTAAACGAGTACTTTTGTTTTTGTGAGCACGATATTTTAGATTTTTAAACGTTTAAGAGTGACCTTTTGTTCAGTTTTGAAATTGTCTTCCCAACATATGGTGACGAGCTGCAGTTTAAATCAGTCGTTTCATCATGTCAGACCAAGTTTGTTTTTATATTGCACATTTATTTTTAATCATATGTAGATATATTTAACGACTTGTGTTTCATCTGTTTTTCAAATCGTTTGTTTTTAAATTGCACATTTATTTTGTATCGAGTTATTTTATATCTTTTGTTTTTAAATTAATAAATGCTATTAGTAAATATAACGTTGCTTTATTGTAGTTCCTTTACTTATGTTTTTGTATTTGTTGATATTGCATTTTCAATTTTAATGTTGGTTGTTATTGGGTTTTTTGTTCTCACAATGAAAATATTATTGATATGTATCTGATTTCTATGCAGATTACTTAAATGGTTCGAACACGGATGTTCCTTTTAACTGTATTTTCATTGACCTTTATAAACGATAATAATAATTTTTACATGTGCTGTTGTCTTTGTTTTTAATATAGATTCTTTTTTTTCTAGTCACAAGAAAAATGTGTTATACTTTAACCGAACTATAACTAATTTGGCACGTCTATCTGTTTATTGTTATTTCTTTGATACAACCTTCAAAGTCGAAAACTATAACATTACATCCTTCTATGATTGTTTGTTTCATCTCTTAGCAGATTAAACTCTTACGCTCACCTTGTCAACCAAAATATTTTATTTACTTTTCTACTACTGATTTTCCAATGTTGTCACAATACATTTATATCAAGTTTATAATTTGAAATAAAAAACATAATAAAAACATGTTCATTTCTGTTAACATAATTGAATTGTCCACTCCAAAGAGTTGCGCGTTGTAAAAAGTGCAGGTATCGGTTGAACAACAATTATGATAAACAAATAATATTGTTGTAACAGAAAAGGTGAAAGCCGAAATCCCTGATTATTGTGTCTATGGCTGTACATTTAATGTGATATTTGTTTTATCTCAAATAATATAAGTAAGGTAAATTCGAAATTTTGTAATTGTGAAAAAGACGTTTGAAGTTTATCAGATACCGACATAATGCGTAATACAGAATACACGTTTTATGAATACAAAATCATCAACGACAGAGATATGCATATCAGACATCGGACAGAATTGCACTGATATCATTTACAAAGCATAACGACGATGTCACGATAAACGACTGTGTAGTATATAAGTCAACTAAGCTAAAAGTGCAACCCATTATCCTGTAATGACGCATAGTAAAATTATTCAGTCCACGTTATTCATTTGCAAAGCATATCAACAATGTCAAATAAATCATGGTGTATTGAATCATGTAACTTTGCTAATACAGTCCGCTATTCTGTAATGAAGCATGACTGAGCAATGAGAACTATTAGGTAATGTTATTGTTTCATGATTGTACACGATCATATGTATTGTAAAATGCATAGCACATTGATATTCTTTGTAATTTATAATCGTTCTTATATGCATGTATCCTTTCATATCACCTGGTAACCGTCGTAATATTTTCACGCTGAAACATTTGCTTAGTATTCTCGGGAAGCAAACATCTTTTTGTGTGGTTTTACCATGCTATACAGTTAGTACTTGGGAATTTTAATAAAGCAAACACTAAACAAAATACATCTTGCCTTATCTGTTTTTTTGGAATGTCTAGTAGCCTTATTATCAATACTAGCTTTTACGATCTTCCGTTTGACCCATCGGTTATCGGTATCGGTTACAAAATCCTATTGTAACGTCATAAAAAAAGAAATTTACTGCTTACCATTATCAACATTTTGTCGTTGACTGCTTATAAAATAGGTTTCGTATGATGTAGTTACCTAAACAAACAAAAACAGTCCAACAAAAGAACATACTCCACAGACACTCATATAAAAAAATAATGACACACATTTTATACAGAACTGCGGCTGGAAACTTGAAAAGATTACATTTTAAGATAAGGCTGTTTACCAGTTCAAGGAGCTATACATGCAAGTCGATCGTTTATCAATTGATCTTTGCAATAAATACTAATTTATAATTACCGTATTGGGACCACTGTTCACGTTCTCAGACATTTAAATAAATCACAATTATTTGCAGAGTTTAAATTGTTATTGATCGGCGCACTATGTAAACGACCAACATGTTTAACAAATCCCATGTGATAATTCTGTTGGAAATTATTTGAACAGTGCACTTCCATGGATGTATAAATACTAAATTATTGGGATGCTTAACAATACATACATTAACATTGCATTGCTGTATTTTTCCGTTCCTTCAGAATATAAGGACTAAATTGGTTCCGCCTTTTTATATTTGAATACAATTATTATAGTTTGATATACATAATAACAATTTAGAGACAAATGTGATTCAATCAGGCGTCAATGATTGTGTCTATGACTAACTAAAGGACGTGGGCCCGTATTCACAAAGCTCCTTAGGGTAAAACTAAGGATATTCCTTAAAATCATAAAATTCCTTAAGTCTCTGGCTAGGTAAAATTGTGATATTATTTCATTAACATGTTTTAAACAAATAAATATTGCTCAAATAATTAATATTTTATACTTTTGTAAGCACAAAATAATGAATTTCTTAATAAAAAAAATTATCTGAATTTTCCCTTAAGTACAACTTAAGTTAAGATTTCCCTAAGGATCTTTGTGAATACGGGCCCTGATCTCTTTTCGATATCTCACAAAACTCATGTAGGGAACATCCGTTTTAATCACAATCAATATAAAATGATTGTTAAATAAATGTGCGAAATTGATCAGATTTCAACATAATGCGTTTTATAGTGCACACGTGAGAGGATTTATAAACTTAAAGTGAAAGCATTTTTTAGAAATATGATACTTTCCATAGAAACAATTTGCAACTGCTTCGAGACTTTAACCGAATATATATCGATGTTTGTATTGATATTCTAGGCTTAAAGTGGGCTTCAACTACAATGTCCTATAATAACTCATAATTGAGCAACAACCACTTCAAAGTGTAATGCGCAATCACAGAGTGATGCAATTATTTTACACAATCTAATAATTCGTTAAATGTGATATCGAATAAAGTAGGCGCTGTAATATTATCTCTTATCTGGTATGAAATAATGGCAAATGAATCGGTAATGAAAACGATAGCAGAATAAAAAACACAGATTTTGTTGTCAATATATTAAAACAACAGCAACACAAAATTACATCGGCACTTAATTCATACAATTGGTTTTGTGTGCAATATTATGTCGTATCAGTTAACGCCCATGCATGCTGCTGTGAAATAGTTCAAAACGAACCAAAAGAAATTCCACCTCTTTTATCAATTTGTTTTAATTGGCATGATACAAAACGTTTGAATGTAAAAGGATATAATACTTTTTATACTCACAATCCCAGTGACCATCACTGTAGAGGTCAAATGTCAAAATACATAATTTTTATGTCGAAAACGTTTTCCCCGCTCTAACACGTGATAGTGTACTGAAAGAGTGAACGCCACTTGACAAAAATTTTATTTTTATTAAACGGTGTGTCGCGGGCAGAAAACACACGTCTTTCTTTTAAAGCATGGTCACATTTGGAGCTATAAGGTCAAATTACAGTACTTTATTGTCCAAATAGAGGGGCTTGTCCGCTCTATAACTGGACCATGCATTTAAGGGTTTTAAGCACGTTTATTTTAAGCACATTTACGAGATGGCGTGTAGTGGGCAAGACAAACTACCTTCATGGTCAAACTTTGAGATCAAATGTCGATTTCTGTACAGTCGAAAAGTGAATCCGCAAGGTGAAATGAAATGAAGCACTAACTAATGCAAGTAAATCGTTTATAAATTAAATGTATGTCTCTAATAAAACCAGTCTGTATGCCTGATTGAAGCCTGATGTTACAAAATTCCACTATTATAGCATGTATTAATATCCATAAACATTTTCTTGGTTCCCCGTTAGTGAATTATTGTACGTGGTAATTAGGCGCAGGTAATCTAGCGACGTTTTTAAAGTTATATTGATGGCATTGTACGCGCACCGTTCAATCACATGTACCAGAATGGTACGGTACAAACAAAAAACTGCAGTGCAAAATTACAATGACATAAATATATATTTAAAGCTCATCAAAGAGCACCAGCCATGTAAACGTGAGCTGTGATACAAAAAAAATAATAAGATTTTTAACATAAGTAACTTTCAACGTACAGTAATTCAAAAACTGTTTTATGCTGGCTCGGATTGAACGTTTTGTCAAACAATCGGCGCCAAGAAAAAAAGTAACCCGTCTTTATTCTTTTATGTTTCCTGAAAAAGGTTCGGCTTCATCAAGACGTTAGCTTGAAGTATGATTCATATGCCTTCTAGAAAAACTATAATTGATCTTGTTGTGTCAGGTTTTACAGAAGAATGAAAAAAATCTCAACTACGAGTTCTTGTGTTTATGATAGCCACAACGTTATTACCATCTGTACGCGAGACTTTGTTATTCGACTGAACAAAATGTGTTTGTGCTATTGCCCTAAAGGAAATGAATAATAACAAAAGTCCGGGGTCTGATGGTTTGTCAGTAGAATTTTATAAGATTTTCTGGAACGACATTAAACCCTTTCTACTTAACTCTCTAAACTTCTCTCTTGATAAAAATTGCCTAACAGATCTACAACAACAAAGCATTATTACACTTTTACCAAAAAAAGGAAACGATACATTGTCCTTAAATAACTGGAGACCTGTCTCACTCCTTAATGTTGATTATAAAATCGCCTCAAAAACCGTAGCAAATAGAATAAAAAGCCTTTTAAACAATATTATAAGCAATGCGCAAACTGGCTTCTTAAAAGGTCGATATATCGGTGAAAATGTTAGATTACTAGAAGAGGTGATAAATACAGTAAACGAAAACAATAACCCTGGTCTCATATTCTTCTCGGATTTCAATAAAGCTTTCGACAACNGCAAAATTACAATGACATAAATATATATTTAAAGCTCATCAAAAGGCACCAGCCATGTAAACGTGAGCTGTGATACAAAAAAATAAATAATAAGATTTATAACATAAGTTACTTTCATCGTACAGTAATTCAAAAACTGTTTTATGCTGGCTCGGATTAAACGTTTTGTCAAACAATCGGCGCCAAGAAAAAAAGAACCCGTCTCTATTCTTTTATGTTTCCTGAAAAAGGTTCGGCTTCATCAAGACGTAAGCTTGAAGTATGATTCATATGCCTTCTGGAAAAAACTATAATTGATCTTGTTTTGTCAGGTTTTACAGAAGAATGAAAAAATCCTCAACTACGAGTTCTTGTGTTTATGATAGCGACAACGTTATTACCATCTGTACGCGATACTTTGTTATTCGACTGAACAAAATGTGTTTGTAAGATAGTTATTTCCCCTTTACATGTGGGTTTACACATAAATTGTATACACATGAATGTTGTTAATTTAAGGGATTTCAAGAACAATCACTCATCAACTCCTGGTACAATTTTGCTGAATATCAAACTCGACCTCATACTGTTAAACTTAAACGCATTCACCAAAAATGTGCCAGCCAAAAAACAGACCGACCAGCCGATATTAAAAGAACATTTAATTATATTATCCATCTTCGTAAATACAAACTGCTGCCATGACAATGAGGACCGACAGATCCAGCATACCATTGGGTCCTATAGAGAATACCGACCAATACGTAGCAACGGTAATTTACATGTGACAAGTTTGTCAACAAATTTATATAAGGTTTTAACTTTTAAAGCGTTTTTCCCGGGATCACTTTAAGCTGGAAAATCAGAAGCAGTAAACAATCTTTATGATTGAAATATTATTAAAAATCGGTTGAATCATACGCAGTATCGCTACCGAGACTGTAGTGTAGTAAACTTCTCATTGACTTTGTATTTTAAATGTTGATGAGAAGAGCATACATCAATGAAATGATATTGGTACTCAACATCTGTGTTATTAAATATTTGACAGAGTCTTTGGTTACGATCAACCAGTAGGCACGAGTGAATTCTTAAATCACGTGCATAAATACGTATTTTGGTTATGCCAGTTTGAAGTTTCACAAACTTTATTTTAATTAAATATGGTTACAGGACATTTTTTTTGCCAGTTTTCGTCATCATCATTTCCTTGACCGGTCTTGCCATTGGGTGAAATGAGAGACGACGACACAGAAATCCTCCGTGGTTTGCATTAGTATCTCATCCATGGGAAGGGATGTCCACTCTCTCACAGTTTCCATCCACCTTTTCTTCTGACGACCTCGACGGCGACCGCCTTCTAGGATTCCCTGGAGCACAGTCTTGCACAGTGAGCCGTGCCTGGTAACGTTCCCAAACCAAGCCAGTTTCTGTCGTTTGACGGTTCCTAGGAGGGTTCTTGTGGGCGAACAAGTGTTGCTGTTATGTTCCGGACGTACTTGTTGGCCTTGTGCTCCAGGTAGTAGATGCGGAGCAGTATTCGGAGACACTTGTGTTTAAAGGCCTGTATCCTGCATTATGTGTCCGCGTGAAGCGTTCAGGTTTCGATGCCGTACACTAAGATGGAGACTACGAGGGACTTGTAGAGCCTGTATTTGGTTGGAAAGCTGATGGATCTGTTTGTCCATAATCTGCTAAGTCTAGCCATCGCTGCAGTTGCCATGGTGATAGTTATTCTGACGTCAGCAGTTATAGTACTATCCTTTGATAGGGTTGCTCCTAAGTACTTGAAGGTGGTCACTTCTTCCATTTTCTCACCTTTCATGGTGATGTCTGCGCTGGTGGTTTTGTTATTCACCAGGATCTTCGACTTCTCCGTGCTGACCTCCATCCCGTATGATCCTGCTCGTTGGTAGAGCTTGTTGGTGAGGTCTTGGAGTTCACTGCTGGTACCACCCATGAGGTCAATGTCATCAGCGAATCTCAAGTTGGAGATAGGTCCGCCACCGATGGAGATGGAGGTGTGGTGGTCTTAGAGAGTCTCCTGAATTATCTTCTCAAGGAAAAGGTTAAACAGGACGGAGGGAGCAGACAATCCTGACGAACGCCCACTGATGTCCTGAAGAAGTCACCCATCTGTACATTTAGAAGTACTACGCTGCTGTCGTTCCCGTAGAGTTCTTGGATGACTTTCACCAGCACTTCGTCAATATTGTACCCTCTCTTAACCTGCCATAGGCAAAAATGCCACACGTGGTCGAAAGCTTTCTTGAAGTCAATGAAGTTGTGGAAGAGTTCACGTTGGTATTGCAGGTGTTTCTCAATGATGACTCTCTGCAGTTGAAGATCTGTCCCACTGTGCTCCACCCAGATCTGAATGCCGCCTGCTCTTGCCAGCAGTTCCTTGGCCTTACTTTTCAGTCATTTGAGGATGATGCGAAGTATTACTTTGCTGGGATGGCTGATGAGGTTGATGTTGCGACAATTCTCGCAAAGCTTAAGGTTGCCCTTTTAAGGTAGGCAGATGACCAGAAACTGGATTCAGTCATTGGGCCACTTTGCAATCTGCTATCTCTGGATCATTTCTCAATTCTAATGCAAGGTTTCTTGGTGATGCGCTTGTTCTTTAGCTTCAGCTTAATGGTTGTGAGTCAATTTTATATAACGTTAGAACGCGATACTTTTCTATAGATGCTCTCCAATCATGTAAATGTTGGTCAGTCAAACATTTTTAAAACGTGGAGATAAAGGAATAACATAGTATATACATTTTATAGTAAAATGCCAGTTCAACCTGACAGTTACAAATCATGTTTTTCAAGAAGTTGCTCTTGGTTCGAAAACCAGTTTTGTGTTCCGTTTTCAACATCTATCAGTTACAAGTTCACACAAGTCGTGTCAGTACTATTTTCAGATCTACACAAGTTAAATGGATACTTAAGCATGCTAACGAATCATTTAATGTATAGGTTTTTTTTGTCAAGTTCCGAGTATATGGAAACATTGCTTGAAAATTGTCGCATACCTAGTGCCGTTTTGCAAAACGTAATGTAAATTATGTTGTATTATTATGATTAGTAAAAACCCCACCCTTCGCATCCGTAAAACATTAAAAAAAGGAGACGAATGAGCTAAATCGTTTAAGTTCAGTCTTAGGTTTTGCACAATACATTTGCAAGCTAGCTATGAGATTATTTATTGCCTCTTACGCCTTACCATGGATGCTGCTTGTATGCAAATAACAGCTGTCGGTATAGTTTAATAGTATTTGAAGGTAATAGAATTCATTTTAGTTTTCTATCGTTCCGATACCGTAAAATCAATTGCTTCAATTTGTTAACCCGCCCCTTTTTTCTGAAAACAAGTGTTTGTTTTTGTAGTTGCAAATTTTCCCTCTGTCATATTACCTATTTAATACATCTAAAAGTGAAGAAAAAGTGAAGCGAACAAAAACATTTCTGTACTAGCTGTATGAAACTTTATCTAATTATTTGCATTAAAAAATGCGGATTAACAATTAGTTTCATATAAGCAAATATGCATGTATATTGTTTTCAGCATTTATAGATTATTTCTTTTTTCTTTTGGTTTGCTTTTTTGAATGAGGATGAAAATATCAGATCAACAACCAAACAATTGGTCTTAACATTGGCCACTGGCCTTAAGCGGACGCTTTAACACTCCCCTTGACCGGCTGCTTAACACACGTTAGACTGTATGAGTCCAAACGGGCGAGGCCACTGATTGCCCCAGGGTCATAATTTAAACAAACTCCGATGATGACGTATATATGATACCACATACCAAACATGAAAGCCATGTGCTTGGAAGGTTTAGACAAGAAGAGTTCAAAGAGTTGTCTCTATTTAAGTCAAACTGGTGATTCCCGGGGCGGGGCCAGTATTTGCCGTAGATGCATAGTTTGAACATTATTTGTTGAGGGCCTCTAGACCTACTCGAATAAATGTTTACGGCGGCTGTAAACTCCATGTATTTGCATTTGACATTTATATTTCTATCTGTCAGACATTAACATTTCGAATTATTGGAATGATGTTACAAATGCATGCGATTTATATGCAGCATGAACATTAACGGGTACATCTAGTTTTCGATCACGTGTTTACAAATGCTCATTGATATTATTATTTTGTGAAATCATTCATGTGTTGATTGAACAAAATACATCGCAACCTTTCTCACATATACGCACTTGTTATTTGTCCTTTGTAACGTTAAGAGCAATTGCATGCTAGTTAATATCGACATTGTTTTACATAAACATGTACATGGCGCACATTCGTAGTATTTTCCACGCTTGTATACATTGTATGTAAGAACATTCAAACTAAAATATTCTCTCCTGTTACTTCCTCTGGATACCAACGTGTTATATTTTAAAACGGTAATACTTATGCGTTTAAGTTTTATTCCTTTTATATAAGAGCAGCTAACCAAACACGTGCATTAATATTGTTATCATCCTAAATTTATATTGCTATCGTAAACAGGACACCCGTTTTATATAACTGATAGCATGTTATCAGACATAGATTGACGTTATATAAAGTGTTAATGCAATAAATGTCAGTTACAAACATATACATTTGCATCCATTTGAAACGCATTATCAAAGAAGAACTTTCCTCTGAAATGTAGCTATTAATATTGCTGACATCGTTTAAACAAATCTCATGCAAAGATAAAAATAAACATATCCCTCCCAAGTAGAAACTCTGATGCGTCATATTAAATTGTTCTTATCTACGTACGAGTACAACATTAACAAGTAAAACGATACAGATACTATTTCAAACAAGTTATCACTTTTCATCAACTGAGTTAACAAAAAATAATATATTACATTCACCACTGATAGCAACTAAGAATCCATTATGCCAAGGAATGTGGGATCAAAAATACATGATAAATGAGGTCCGAAGAGAAAATAAATTCGGAAATGTTGATATGTATTAATACTTATGTTGAACCATCGCTTTTTAGGCCATAAAGGCACTAATCGCGTGGGCATTTTTGCTGAAACAGGAAATGATAGGTTTTTGCTGGATTTTTATCCTTAAACATTCTATATGATTTAATAAATAAGATTATTTAAAGCCACACACCTTGAAATGAAGTACATGTAAATCAATACATATAGATGCAATTTGAAAGTGTGCAAAATTTTCATTAAAGCTATAGCCAAGTAAGCAAGTTATTTCTTATTTTTCAACCGGGAATTACCGCTTTAAAACCGAAAGTAGGATTTCTTTTAATCGTGTACGTCCATTTCGACAAACGCGAATATTTTAAAGTTTTAAAGCGCAAAAAGACGGATTTCTACCTTGTAACCACCATATATATTCTAATTGGCATGGATAAAATTAAATCTATAGCCTAGTTAGCAAATAATTTATTTATTTTTGAACAGTACCGCTTTTAAAACCGAAAGTAGGATTTCTAGACGTATACGTCCATTTCGACAAACGCGATTATTTTTTAAAGCGCAAAACGACGGATTTCTACGTTGTTACCACCAGATTTATTCCAATTGGCATAGATAAAATATGTTTCTTATTTATACTTAAATTTACTATGCAAAATAAGGTGTGTGGCTTTAAGTAATTTGTGTGAACGTTAACGTAAAACCGTCAATAAATATTATTGTTTTCCCTCTATGATACCAATACAAGTGCCTTTTTGAGATATTTAACGACAACCCAAAACGAATTTTGTTATGAACATTTTCTGTTTAATTGATTTATGACAAATACAATTTCTAGGTTATAATCGCAACAAACTTGTTAAAAATAATTAAACAAGATAGTTTTCCTGTAAACGAGTATTTTGTACGGACCACAGCAGTGAAAAGACTGCTCGTTGTTTGGTGCCATTGTTTCGTTAATTGTTTTGTTTTACAAGCCCTGTTTGAGATCTTCATACCATCAGTGGTATGACATTAGTTTGACTGGATTTTGACACAACACCGGAACACGCACGCTGGCATGGTAGGAGGCAACATATATGTTTGCCAAGTACATGACATGTCTTTCAAAAGTAAATGCCAAAAATATGTGTGTTTTTATATGGAGGAAAAAATCCATTTTGAAATTCACCGGTTTTCACTGAAATGTTAATGTATTTATTCTTACATAAATTCAAATTTCTATAACATATTCATTTAGTAAATCAAATATAATACAAAATGAGAAATTGTATACAAACAATTTAGTAAAAAGTCAGAAATAAAGTCTACGTGGGTATCGAACTTATTACCTAGGAGCAACATGCTTGGTTATTAACTTTGTCCAAACTATAAATGTATAGATTCTCACAATAATGATGTAAAATATCCACAAAAACATAAGGGTCAAACAAACAGGCCACATATAAAAAAAACGATTTTTTTTCTCAGAACGCATACAAAATATTCTTATGATATAAAGCTCGTTGCATCAGTTATTATATGATATCATTTTTTTTGTGAAATTCAGATTTTTTTTAAGAACTAGCCCCGATTAAGCTCTTCAAAATTACATAGTTCCTTTTAGACGCGATGGATATGTATATATTGTTAGCGTTTTTATCATCGCCTAAAGGCAGTTAATTTTAATTAATAATACAAAACTTTGATAATCTATAAAGAAAGTATTTAACAAACATGATAGTATTAAACAATAATAAAAACAAGTGTACTACAAATAACAAGCATAAAAACAAATGCAATACAAATTGCAAGTAAATAATACTCTATAACACATGTATATTGGAGACAAGTTAATGAGTATTTCAAACGAATAAAAAAGCAATTCATCAATGAATGACAGCAGCTTTGAACGTAAAACACACGTTAAGCCCAGGTCCCATACAGATGCCGGTCAACACGGTTCATATCCGGGATGATGCGGCATGTGGTCCGTGAAGCCGACGTGTAGCACCGTGTCGATCCATGCACGTCCTGGGACGTCCGGGAATGTCATTTAACGTACGGCTGATGGACGAACTCAAGAAAAAAGACGCAAAGTCTTCTTTAATATCCTGCACATGGGATTTCAGATATGCCAAGAGATCTTGACACGTATCAGGTCTGCGATGCGTACATGTAGAAAATGCTGAGGAACCAATTCCCTGTCCTTAAACGCCAGATGAGTAGAAGAGCATCGTCAAGCAGTTCGGCGACCTATAGTAGTTGCATTACCATGTGGTTGTATTGGACGGGAAGCACATCGTCGTACATTGTCCTCGTAGTGGAAGCTCCTTGTACTAAAACTATTACCATTCCATATTCCTCATGACTTTGGTCGACGCCGACTACAACTTTATTTGGGTTGAATTAGGCAGCAATTCTTTTCTGTCCAGCATATGATTCTCGTTGAGCCAATCGGCCATGATCACCTCTTTCTCTGAAAGGACGAGGGACGTCTTCTTTTTTTTAGGCGTCAGTTTCTGTGAGTGGTTCTGATTGTTGTTGATCTACCTGTAAATTTAATGGCAATCTTGATCAGGGCCTCGAGCTTGTTTCTCACTGTTGCTGCTATTCTTCATCGGTAGCGGATGCTGCTGGTGACGATCTTTTTGGAACTGGAAGGCCCACTTTGACAATACTCTTCATTTTAGGTGGCATGTTGACGTTGTCGCTATGTTTACCAGATTATAATTTCGAGATTTGATTGCAGAATGATGAAGTTTTCGAAAAGCAACCTGCTTTCATACGAGTTATTGTCAGTCCGGCGCAGAAAATTATTTAAATTCAATATTATTTGGCAATATATCTCCAAATATATCTAAGGAATCAATGAATTACCTAAATATATTTGCTGTTCAACATGACATTGATGCTACACACTATATTATCTCTGTCAAAGGAAAAACATCATATGCTCAAATAGCAATGTCCTAGTTTCATGTTTGTCATGTGTTCCCTTCACAACTTGTATATTTCACTGATGCTCGTATGTGATTATATAATATGTGTTTAAGATCATTGTTACCATTGATAGGCGGTGATTGGTTTGCTGTTCCCTATTTCCGTGTAATAGAAACCCTTATCTTACTTTCGTACAGAGTATTTCTAGTTAATACTTCATTAAATGCATGGTGATGGTAGATGACAGTTTGAACTGGAAGAACGGTTGAGCAGTATATAAAGCGAGCGACACTTAGATCGCCAATCAGAATGCAATTTACACAATGTCGGAGGTTTGATGTTATGATTGTCAGCACTGTTAAAAGATTTCCAATTCATCCTACCACACATATCAGAATCACAACAATTACGAGTGTTATTAGAGTATGTATTTTATAAAACCACCATTCATTGCATTTAGAACTAATCTTCATTTCACTTTCCTAATTGTTAATTTCAACAATTTATAAAACGAAATTTCTACATCGCTTTTAACTGATTGAAGAATAAAATGCGGGTGCTATTCACTGGACGTTTTACAAGTTAATACATCCTGATATAGTATATAAACACATGCACTATATTTGGTTCCAAAGTATATGTTCAATTTAATTATTGTACTTCATAACACCATGTAAACTATATTTCAAACAACAATGATAAGGCCCCCATCATGTTGTTATGTTATTGACTTGATAATGGTATGCCTGTCTTTAAAAAAACATTTTTTTTTAATATTTGCAAATTATGTATACTTTGTATTTATTTCCTCAACCATCCGACATAACTTCCGTACTAATTCATTATTGTTTACAAGTGAACCGGCAATAATGATAAATATTTGAAAATAATAACTTCACCGAATCTAAGCAGGATTTCCAGTTCACAAATTTGTAAATTACTGTATACATACTTAACACGTTATTTATCTGTTTAGATCCATCGCATAAAATCGGTAAATACACATGTATGTATTATATATATGTGCAAAATTCAATGTTTACAAATTTAGATCACTGTAATACAGTTTATGTTATAATACCCGGAAGCAGCAAGTGTGTACTCGGCCTCTATTATTATAGATATTCATCATTAACAATTAATTAGTTTTTTTTTTTAAATCCTTTACGGATAACGATACAAGGTAGCATGATCATTATCAACAGCATTAAAAAGGTGAATATGTGCAAATATAAACAATATACATCTAATCGACACGGGTGTTACGTGAACTTTCGAAAGGTTTATAAATTGTGAAATTTAACCACCTGTTTAGATCTCCACGTGCTTGCCAATCAGTTAATCAGTATCTAGTATGGTAAAATGGTATATACTATACTAACATACTCTTTAAGACGAAGGCTAATTCATAACAATCTAAGAAGTAATAGTAGTGTTATTGTATTTGTAGTTCGTATTGTTGTTGTAGAAAGTGTTGCTGTTCGTGGTTAGTTTTGTGATTGTTCATTCCGTTATTTGAAACTCAGGCATTACTATTAAGCGTCATTCACGCACATACAATCGCCTGCACATCCATGTTCCAATTACAAACTTATTTACATGATCAGCGTGCCTTTTGATTTAACAATTAATCACAACCAAGTTTGTATATTTTTACAGACGCTTTTGTATATTTTGCATTGCACGGAGAAGATTAAACGAGCATTTAGATGCAGTGCAGCGAGTTAAGAAAATAATTAAAAAGCATCAGGCTTACAATATATCCATTGGTTAATAATAAGGCAATGTAAACTCGTCATGGGTTGCTTTTGCAGCAAACTATATCGGTANATATCCCTTGGTTAATTATTAGGCAATGTAGACTCGTCATGGGTTGCTTTTGCAGCAAACTATATCGGTATCCAGCTATTGCACTTCCGCGCGTATTCAGGTTACATTCAACAAACCGTGAGCAGACGACATAATACATGCTCTTTATTTTATAGTGCAACGTGTGCATAAAGGCTAGAGATTTTGTAACTGCGTTGTGAGTGTCTATTAACACTATCAACAATAGACTGATCTTGCTCGAGTTAAGACAACCCCACTAATCAGCCCGGTACAAACAACGCTGGTCCATTATATCAACAGTGTGTGATTTTGAAACGATTATAAATGGGTCAGCGTTATTTGTACACGTGCTATGTGTGAAGTACTCACAGATGTAACTGCAATTGGCAACGATGCATTCGCGAGGATTAAATGCACTAATGGTGATATGAAATGTAACTTTGTTACATAGAAAGCGCAAGCACTGTATGTTACTTTACGGACAATATTTATACACAGTTGAAATGAATTACAAAACGTGCATGTACTCATACAAANCTAGGCGGACACCATATCCACTACGCCACGCCGATCTTATATCGCTTGATTCGTATTCTCTATACACGTATTGTATTGTATTTTATTGTAATACTCTTATTGTATTTGCTTCTTGTGTGAAATGTTGTCAAATCTTTGATTGAAGCCTTTAATGAAATATGAATCTTTCCTTTAATAAAAGTCCAAATTTAAAATTACAATTTTGATTTATTATGATCGAAATCCTTCCATAGATTGATAGTATAACCAGTAACTACACACAGAACTATCTTATCATATAACTAGATACAATAATTCCTGGCATAATTTTTAAATGGCTAACAATTGAAATCTTTGTGTAAATGTAAATATTAAAAACCGTAAAACACATTTAATCTCTGTTTTTAGAGAATAATTCAATGCATTGAAACATATCAGTAAATTTAAAAAGCAAAAGAGTTTCTTTTCAATCAACAAGTATTTAGTTTCTGAAACAATCCTTAGATCATTTTGTCAGTAAGATTCGCAATAAAAAAACAATCTTCACATGTTTTTTATTAATCCCCAGGGTATACGAGTACTTAAAAACTGTGGTTTTTTAAACACAGAATGGTGATAAAACACTGTCATTTCTGCAAAATGCGTTTTTTTTATTTATTTTTTTTAATGTGACACGTGTGCTGTTTTGTACTGTTTCGGTCACTTGCCATAAATAAAGGACCAACTAATTGTTTGTAATAAGATTTCAATACTGCTCCAGCAGCTGGAGTTTCACTTCTTATATGAAGTAAATAAGACACAGTGCCACCTACAGCAAGATCATTTTCAATATAGTTGTCTCTAAATCTTCATCCATAACCCTCTGCCTTTTCTGGACCATGTTCGTCTGTGGTTATCGCCCCCTGCACGTGCATATGGATGAATATAACTACTAGCGATGTTCTTTTGCATATGATTCTTTCCAAAGGATAATCTGATCGAAAACAACACATATGTGTTTCAAATAATTTATGTAAAAAGCGTTTTTGAGCAACTAGCCGATTGTAAGCTAGTCAATTTATAAAGCAGCAACGTACTTAAACACAAGCTCGTATCGCATGTGCAAAACATGTATAACATAAGTATCACACATAAGGAACGTTTGCTCTGCCATCAAAATCGCCAGATCCAAGTATTATCACACAATCACCAGTAAACTTAATGAATGTTGTAGATTTTATGTAAAATATAATATGCTATTTAATAAACATTTGAACATAAATAATTCACAAGTTTTAAATATTTTTGTTTAAATCATTGATTATTTATTAAAAGGACTTTGGTGTGTTTTTTAGATTATTTTTTTAAGAACATTAATACATACATTTTTCACAAACTGTCAAACAGGACCTTTGTGAGCAAATTTTACTACGCAAATATTTTCCGAATTGTAACGATTTCGTTCTGTTAAGTTTGCTATTTGTTCATTATACTTACTTTTTTGCGTAACATTGCCTGAAATTACTGTTTACTGTTAGTATACTTACTATCCTTTTTTTAAGATGCACGTGCTTTAATATGTTTATAAATATTACGGCGAATAAGGCAGCCCAGGAGACTGCCTGTCTGAGGACATAAGAGGATACTTATAAATGCATTAATCATTATTATGCTTAATTTGCAAAGCCGTCTTCTTAATTTGCTTACCGCCTAAATTTGCTTACCGTCTTACACTTAATATCATCCTTGTTGTTCTTGTTTATAATTGGACCAACAGCATTATGCCTAGATGTAAAATTATTCATCGTTTCATTATGTTTTCGATTAAAAATATCTATGTCCTGCTCGTATAACAATACAACAAATAAACCAACATTGGAAGTGATATTAAAGTGTACGAGATTTTAGTTACAGAAGATATTTATTATTTTACTAATGTTAATATCATTATTACTAATGAACATGTTTTCTTATACATTGATACTAGCCCACTTTCAGAAAAAAAAAAATCGCTTGCTGGCAATCAACAAATCCTTATTAGTCGCTTGCTAAAGAAACGTCTATACTTCAAACATCACCTACACTGTTTTGTTGTGCATTAACCGTTTTCTTACGGTGGTGACCCCAGCATTCATATATTAAATAGAGTTGTTCTTGATGTTTTCCTGTATCGTAGAAAAAAGCTGACAATATCAATAATAACAATTATATCTCGCATGATACTGTGTCTGGTGTTTCATCAAAACTACAGTTTCCCGATGACAACAAACAAGATTCTCTATTCCCAGTTGCCCTTCCTAGACAGTATATGACATCGAATAGGGAATGAGTATATATTGAATAATTGATCCTTTTAAAGACCGATTAATCAGTTTGACACCATGTAGCCAAACAATAGGGACGTACTCTTAGTACAATTGACACAAAAAGTAGCCACACAATAAGGCCTTTTTCTTAGTAGTATTGACACAACACTTAACCTTACAATAGGGACGTACTCTTAGTAATATTGACACAACAAGTATCCTAACAATAGGGACTTACTCTTGGTAGTATTGATACAACAAGTAGCCTTACAATAGGGAAGTACTCTTAGTAGTAGTGCTGTAGTAGAAGTTGTTGTAGTAGTAGTACTAGTAGTAGTAGTAGTAGTAGTAGTAGTAGTAGTAGTAGTAGTAGTAGTAGTAGTAGTAGTAGTAGTAGTAGTAGTAGTAGTAGTAGTAGTAGTAGTAG